>JAQMYM010000038.1:24409390-24424344 GCA_030014255.1 Parauchenoglanis ngamensis | reverse complement strand
GACAGGGTTGAACCTAGGTTGACCCGGTTGAAACTAGAGCGGCCATGTATGAAATTTGTGAAACAAGAAAAAACCCTGCTCATTATCATTCATCCTTACTAACTTCCTGGACAGAGTGATGGCGGTTTAAATTATACTACCAGCTTCTTTATATATTTTGGAAACCAGAACCATGTATGGAATAACTGGATGAATGTGATGTTCTACCATCTCTAGACCTGATATAAAATCAAGTGATGTATGGATGAAACGCAATGTTCAGAAGTTCTGTACACTCGAGGTTCTCCTCCGAGTGAATAATTGAAACCTTACGCACCGCTTCGTCTCAAGTCACCGTAGTTTCCGAGCCTCGGATGCATCTTCTCCCAGCTACAGCTTGGGCATGCTAAACAGACGAAAGGTGAAGTCCACTGACCGATTCCAGATGAGAAAAGATTCTGTTTCAGCTCTCTGCAGTGTCCTCCGAGACCAACTGACATCGCAGTCTGGCGTGCACGTGCAGTGCGGTCTTGAGGAAAAAGGCAAAAATGCAACTTCCTTTCGAAGAGCAAATCCCTGGTAGATTGATGCAAGTCACATGACCCTTCGCTCGCCAATGCTGAAATGGAACAGGCTGGGATCACCGCAAGGGAACATGCAGTGGTCCAGGACGTGGTGTGGCCAAGAGTGATACGTTATTAGTCTTAAATAAGGTCATTTTTACGATGGTTATACGATACAGTGACGTGATCTTTCCATCCCCATAGCTGGCTTTTACGCTGTACGTTGTTTTTGTTTTTATTTTCGTGTTTTCACATCACGTTAACTCATCACACAACACGTTGAAATAATTCGTCGGTTGACACGTCAGGTTAAACGCTCTGGTGTCACAGCGACCTGTTGATAAAGTTCTGGAAGTGTCAGGAAATTTGGTATTCAAATCTCAGTGCGAGTTCGAGTGCTGCTGCGACGCTCATCTAAAGCCGCTGTACGTTATTTTTGGCCGTGTTTGCACATGGCACTGTAAAATAACTTTTTTTTTCTGGCAGCCTTTGAACACGTAATGCTACATGCACACCGGCGGCTGATTTGGCGTCACAGTGACCGACGGCAGCTGATGATAAACTTCTGGAAGTGTCGGATTCAAATCTCAAGCGTGTGACTGCTGCTCATGCGAGAGAACCAAGGAATACGCAACACCGACACGACTGCCACTACTGTATTATTAGCTATGACGACGCATAAACAAAACATGCTAATGGACAAAATATCCTTTTACCTCAGGCTCACAATGAAGAATGATTGTGTAGGCTTTTACAACGCCAGGATCACACCGCTTGATAAAGTAACTGTATTTAATCTAACGTAAGAGCCTCTTCTTTGTATAATACGACATACTTGAGAGAATTTGGTGGAGGTTGTATCGGGATCATCACATACAATGTGATGAGTACTAAACAGCGGTGTCAATGACGCGCCAAGCTTAGCGCAGCAAGCTAACCGCATAAGGTGAAAACGTCCAGAACAACGGCGCCATTTTATTTGGAGGGAATCTCTGAGTGTTTTTAGTGTTGTAAAGTGCTCTCAGGACACTGCCCTGCTGAACGGCTCGGAGAGAACAGCGTCCCTAAGGAACTCGCTGACTGACTGCGGGCCCAATTTGCTGTGTATACATAATTAATAAATCACTCCACTGGTTATGACCAAACAGTGAAATGAACTCGACGCAACTGAGCCCGTGTTACTGAAAACGGGATTAAGTTGATGCTTAAACTGAATGAAAGGACACTGATATTTAAAGGTTTTGATAACTTTGTTAAAGGCAAATTTGAAACTTAACAGTGGATTTCATGGATACAAATGACTCGTTTTGAATATAACGATGGTCGATCGAAGACTCACTAGCTTGTTGCTATAAATTGCATCGTGCGCATGTTGGTTTTGGGCAAAATGTTGTTGATGGATTTGGATTCCCAACTTGAGGATCAGGCACGGAGAGAGAAAAGTCCCAGAACAAACATGTTATTAAACTGAACTACTATTAAATCGAACTTGCGTATTTGATTTAGACAGATTCCTCAGGAAGATGTTCTTGCTCAGTATATTAGCCAATGTAAAAAAAAAAAAAAAAAACAAGGACAAGGTCATGTAGAGAAAGGGAGAGAAAAAAAAAAAAAAGAAAAAAAAAAGCATCACTCCACACAAACAAGCACGTGAGGTCACACTTCACTAGGGGTGAGAGAATGATGACGGCGTGCTGAGAACACCGACGGCGAAGAATTGAGGATGCAACGAGAAATGACAAGGTGACTAAAACGAGATTACAAGATGGCTGGAAGTATCAGAGGCTACCAGCTAAAAGTGAAAAGAAATGCATCGCGCATGACACCGCGTTCGAATCTCGAGAACATACAGCGGCTAACGCTTCAGGGCTATAAACCGATACCACAGCTAAGATTACTCCTGATTCTGTTAAACCGCCTGCTAAGAACCTGATAAGTGTCTGCATCAATAGGCTTCCATGGGGATTACATAGTGCCAGATCCAAAATTGATCCATTAGTACAATGAGAGACGCATTGTGGAGTGAGTGCTCTCTGGGTGGAAGACACCCTCCGGCAAGCCACAAGATCACTTACACCACAAACATTAGTGTGATCACTAATTTATGACTGGGGAGGCCCTCGCTTATGCGCCACTGGTCATAAAGCTCCACTCCGCAGCCGTGACGCAGAGCTCGTACACTGTACGGGCAGGTAACATGCATCGTAAAGGCATCACGGAGACCAAAATCAATAGTTTAGGCTAATGCAGGTCACTGTTGTACCACTGCGATGGCAGTAAAGTCAATCTTTATGATTATATAAAAAAGGATTTTTTTATTTTCTGGAAAAATGTTAATGTCTTTTCCAAAGCTTTTCCCAAAATGTTGATCATTGATGGAATTACATTCTAACAGATTAGAATATTTGTTGAGTTTACTATATTCCGTCAGTTTCTTCTGTACAATTCTCCCTCTCGACAGTGTCGTCACAGTGAAATCGACATGTCCATTCTAACATCGTCAGACGTCTCAATTACTCGGTTAATCATGTGCAAAGTCATGCAGATGTATTTAGACGAAGCCTCGTTCGGATGAACAAATGCACGTTTTTGAAAGTTCCAATTCTATTAGAAATACAAATCATCTGGAAAAGACACAAAAGAAAAAATAAAAACACACTATTCACCAGTACTTCCTTAAATGTGCTCTTAAACGATTCACATCCCCAAAAAAAAAAAAAAAAAAAGGGAATACCAGCATTCTCTACCTCACCCCATCATGATGTATTAGCGTGACACATGTTTAAAGAAGACAAGCGCATGCAACACAATCCATCAGAGTAATGAGGATTAAACAGGCTAAAAAAAAGAAAGGAGTCCAACCCGTTAGGTCCATAATTTAGCATATGAGCGCAAAATATTTTCAATAGAAGGGGATTCGGTTCAGATAGAATCGTTCATTGATGGGGACGTGGTGGCGGAGACCTACCTTTGGGACACGACAAACAGCTCAAAAACTGTAGACTTCCAACTGTATTATAGATGTATACACTCACAGGATATTAATATTGGGAATACTAATACCATTCTAATTTTAATTCTGTGTAGGGAACATTCCTTTGCCATCCTGCTCCGTGATGCATCGCGTACTGGTTGCAGATTATTTCACGCTGCAAATCTGCTGTTCTACCAGATTCCAAAGGTTCTCGGTTATTGGGTTCAGATTGGGTTGGGGACTAGGGAGGCCAGTGAGGTACATCGTCGTGTTCATGGAACCAGTTTGAGATGACCGTATGACACGGGAAATCATCATGCTGGAACATCCATTAGCAAATGGGTGGCCATAAAGGGATTGCATGTGCTCAGATCGATACTCAGATAGGCTACGGTATTCAACCAGTGCTTGATTGGTATTAACGGTTCCCCACACCATTACATCACCACCGCTGGCCTGAACTTCTGACACAAGGTAGGCTTGCTCCATGGATTCATGCTATCGATGGGAACTTCTCACTGCACCATCGGCAGAAATCAGGATTCATCAGACCACTAGATGTTTTTTTTCCTGAACCTGCGGCCTTAGAAGGCTCAGTGGCTGTTGTCACCCATCCCAGGAGATCCTCAAACCAGTTGTCTGGACCCAACGATCATGCCATTCTTACGCTTGACGTGGACGTTCAATGAAGCCCTTGTCCCGTATCTGCATGATTCCATACGTCGCACCGCTGCCACATGATTGACAGACTGAATAACTGCATGAATGAGCAGGTGTACGGACGTTCCTCACCAAGTGGCCAGTGAGTGTAAAAGTGACAATCTTTCTTCCAAGCGTAAAATTGTTTCACGCACCAGAAAGACCTCCTGATTGACATTGTGAAAGTGCACCATTATTTTCCAAAGGCTATATTTGGGCTTCGATTTCTTCGGGAGGATTTAATTATGACGGTGACGGATAAACCTTGCAGCAAAATGAAAAACAGATATCATTTCAGTTAGCTCCTCTAATTAGCATGGAAAGCAAACGCGCTCATTTTACATGACTCTAATGATAAAGAAACTTCAAGGACTATTCGTTTCGAGACGTATTTAAGGTCACATTTACTTTTAAGATGGACTGTGAGTATAACGTAAGGAATAAATACTCGTCCTCGGAACCTTGGGGTTCCGTATGAATAGGGATTTTCCTAAATCATTGGGAGAAGCGAGGCCCGGACGACGTCACCGAAAAGCTCCTTGCGTCGATCAATCGAGCGGAAATTGAAGTTGCGTAGGAGCAGAACCCTGAAACGCCTCGTCGATAAATCCACGTCATCCAAGTCCCGATAAATCACTGCACGAAAGAAAGACACCAAGGGCATTAAGGTCCGCTTTAAATGCTTCTCGCCGTATAAACAGACGCAATCACTCTCATTGTGTTAAGATAATGCACCCTTCAGGTACATTTACAGGTTTGGCTCCATTTCAGCAGACGGGGCTCGTTAGCCTTCGCCAGAACATCACTGCTTAGCTTACGACTCTACTGGCCGGCAGACAGCGAGAACCATGCTGAGACCCATATCACAGCTCATAAAGCGTGAATATTAATTAACATCAGTCACACTCCAGGTTTTTATTGCGGGCTCGCTTTTTAACTTGCCACGAGGAAAAAGATCTGACCCATAAAAATGGGAGGAGCTTAAAAGACGGATTAAAGTCAGAGATGGTTTTGGTACAAGATGTATATTTTAGATGCAGACCTGATGTCTGGCATTTGGAGATAAAGCCAGAGAGAGAGAGAGACGTGCCTCACACAGCGCAGGAAACCGGATCAGACCGGGTCAAGATGGAGAAAAGATTCGGCTCACTGCAGAAAACACCTCGGTATATATTTGTATTTGCGCATAGCTTTAGGCAGGATAAATTACAGTGTGTTTGGGGTTGCCGAGAAGTGTCGCCATGAAGAGACGAGCCAAAAAAAACGCGCGAGGGCCAAGAGCAAGGCCGCAAGCTCCTGCTCTCAGATTAATGGGCTGCTAATGGAGGCAGGGCTCCCTGAAGAGCTGACCTTAAAGGACTAGATTCTAAAGTATTTCGGAGAACATCACAGCGGTGCGGAAAATGATTCCGGTTCAACATGTTTGTGCGAAATACTCCAGAATTCTCAGAGTTAGCATTGGATTTTTCGAAGGCTAGGAAGAGCTGACATTTCTCGCTGCCCTTAAAGCAGGTTGGGAGGCAAACAGGAAGTGACTCAACAGACACTCTGACTCGATAGTTACATAACTGAGATCACTGTTTATTCACATGAAAACAGAATTATTATTATTAAATATATGCATTCGGGTTTAAACCAGAAGTGGGTGTGGCTTCATACAGTACATAAACATGCAAATTTCACAATCCTATTACCAATTAGCATAAGTCGCACAAGCTTCAGCACATCATCGGCTGAACGACACTGCTAATTATATCCCCCTTTCTGCATTGAATCATTATTAAGATTCATTTTTGAAATCACAGTCTGGAAACGACGTTTCGAAGTGCGTGTCCTATTTACGCCTGGACAAACGCGAGAGACCTCTCACTGACTACATGACATGACACGAGTTCGCAGTGCAGTTTTCCCGACAAGCGAACGCTAATTCCCAGGGCTATTGAGTCCAGCATTTCACTTACAGGAACAAAAATAACATTAATATGCATGTTGCCAGCACAGTTGGAAGGTGGCAATCGAAGGAGGCTAAAGAATTCCCAGGACGGAGGCTGTCCGGCTTCGTCTCCAAAGCGAGGACAATTAAAATACTTCAAAATGACGGCTGAAGTGGCAGGCAGCAGGGACGAGAAGGCGCAGCTGACTACAGCCGTTCATTATAAAGAGACACAGGTCTGCTAGTCGACAGCCAAAGCTAAAATAATGCGCTACCTTGGGAATTGCGACGGAGCCGAGCGACGCGGCGAAGGACGAGGTTTAAAAGGAACGCTAATTATGCCTCCTCATCAGCTGTTAAACACTGGAGAGTGCCGCATACCGACTCTAGCTTGTTAAAGAACTCAAGGTAACTATTTTCTCCGGCGCTGAATCGAGTTTCCTCGGAGTGGAACATCACCAGGAGGCGCGCTGGGTTCCGTGCTGGGTTTACGAGAGCGCAGAGCAATGATTTCCTGACACAATAACTGGAAATTGTGACAGAGCTGTGCCTTTAATACAAACGCTATATAAAGCTGAAAGAAAGGTTTAACAGAAGTCAACACGAATCTATAAATCCGTCGTTTGGTTTCTAATAAACTCTGCTTCTGATCACGTCAGCAGATAACGCTGTAAATATGTAAACGCTCTCGGAGTACGGCGTCTTCGAAACGCACGTCTGTCCGTACCATCCAATTTCCCCCGAGAGGACGTGCGAGGCGTCACGTGAATAGTTGCTATTCATACGCATCCATCAACCCCCAACCACCATCATCCAAGCCAAACTCCTCTGCTAATCATCCAATTTGAGCATTTTTTCCTTCTCACGTATTCATGCGTCGGGAACGTGAGCAGGAGCAGTACAGACATATAATTATGGGTTCTACCAAGTTCTCGACATCCAAGGTGGTTTTTTTTTTTTTAGCCAAAAATTCCCTTTTCTTAAGTACTGAATGAATTAGTACGAAGAGGTAAAAGAGAAACATGCCTATGCGTCTACGCACAAGCGGAGCTGATGAGCATGAAGCGTCCTCGAAGAAGAGCGCGAGTGTGCGGCGGAGATAGCGCCGCCATGTTCGAGCGGTCCTGGAAAAGGTCAGGAGGATCCACTTGAGGAGACATGGGAAGGTCAAGGCTGCATTCCCTCATTGAGTCATTAACCTTTACCCAGTGAGATACGGGCTCCGCGTGCCCGCTTTTACATAATATCTAAACGCTATGAATATTCACTGCATATTCATGAGCTCTGATGAGCAGACAGTGGTTCTGGCACTCGCTGACAATTGCACCCGCTCCTTGTGCGTCTTAATCAAGGTGCTCTTTAACCCTCTTTAGTCACAACGCATAGGCGAAGGCGGCGGCGAAGATAAAGAAACCCCTTCAAAAGTGTGAAACTCATCAAAGTTTAGGCGCGTATACAAGCACTCGCAAAACAAAAGCTGGCTTTTTCTCCCTTTAATCGGTTCATAACATAACATTAAAAAAACAAAAGCACAATCCTGCAGAGGAGAAGCGTTTGGAGCCAGGGACGAGGTGAGACTTTGAGACTTGGCAGTAAGTAAATTAACCTTGACTGACAGCCATTAGCATTTGGGTAACTAAGCAAGCAAGTCCAGGCAAAAAAAACAAAACAACCAAAAAACAAATAAATTCCGACATCGGCCCTGAAAGCCGATTAGCGGCTTTAAGGCAGCAAGATGACCGTGTTATCGCGACACAACAACACGCATCCCAGCAGCAATGACCTAAGAAGCTAGCATGGCTAGAGGCGCACACAGAGGAGAAGCCGATGCCAGTGCATGGCGACGGACAGGAGAAACTACTGATCCGGACCACAGATCCAACCCAAAACCCAAACATTTGGTGCTAGTCCGTTGGTCGACGCTGTATTTGCATTATGGTTCTGAAGTTATGGTTCTGAAGTTAGAGTGGTATAACGCTAGCATACTTACCGAAAAGTAAACAATCTCAAACATAAATGATAATACTAGGTTAGACTGTAAAACATTGCTGTAAATTGTACCGTAATTTACTGGCAGCTTGGGTTGTTTGGTCGGTTGGGTAGCTTGGTGGTGGTGGTGGGATTTGAACTCATGACCATCTTAACTGAAGCCTTAATCCCAAAGCCAGCACAACTAACTCAACTGGCTTGCATTACTTCTATATAATCTTAATGCAGTGTTAGAAATAGTTGAATCGATGTTTACTGTAAACTTTCATGCGGACAGTAAATCACCGTAAACATCGACGGTTATTTTCCCCCACTGTAGCTCCTCACCACTTTCCAGCGACGTTCAGCATCAAATGAAGGAGAAATCCGGCGCGGACGCTGTGCTGAGGCGCGGCAGAGACTCCGCCAAGTCAGCGATCTTGCGAGATGACGAACACGACGGCACCGACGGAGGACGATGGTATCGGCATGGACGTTTCGGGATGATGATCTGTTTGAGCAGAGTGTACAGATGAGGACTAAAGTGCCGCTGCATCACGCCGTTTAGTTAGAGATGAATTCCCGCCAGCGTCGCTATCAGCAGGTAGACAAATGGCATTGTGGGTAATGTAGGAAACCATTAGCCTAAGTGAAAATAGATCAGACATGTCGATGTACGAAGATTAAAATTTCATTACGGAGCTAAATCTTGGACGCTATTAAAGATCGCATGTTAATTATAAAGACTGATACGCAAGTCATTGGAGTGTTCCTTTACTGCATTGCAAACATGTTGTTTGTTTATTTAAGAGGAATTAATGGGATGCCAAAGTACTTCCCAGTTTCCCAAACTAAGTTTCCAAGCAAACACATTCATCATTTTAGCTCCATCCTTTAACTGGTACGTTAAATCCCCAAAGCCACGCTGCTTTATATTCTCATACTCGATCCTCGGCCCTTCTCCAGCCCGCGTCTCTCCATTTCTACATCAGACGTAGGAGTTCACGGACCAAGAGAGCTCTTTACATTAGGCTCCGAGCAGAAATATGTCTTGGTGGGGTGTATTTTGCAATGCAGGCCGCGTAGGAAGCAGTAATGAAAAGTTGCTGATGTCTGGCGAGCGGTATATCACAGCGTCACGGTTACACTGTATGACAACTGTAATGCACAAAACTCAGTGGAAATGGTGAGAGCTTTAGCAGAGGGCAGCTATTTATCTTCAGGTGTTTAGAACCGCTGGGAGGCTTCACCAACAGCAGACCTGCTCTGCATCATCAGCATGCACACACACACACACACACACACACACACCTACTGCAAAGTGCTGACTGCAGCTGTGTCACTGTCCATTAACTGTGCTTTTGTGCGTTTGTGAGCGTCTGTGCGTGGGAGGAAAGGGTGTTTCAAGCTCTCCCCTACTAATTGCTGAAATGTAATTATTTAAAAATAAAACAAAACAAACCCTATTAATATACGAAACGGGGTGACGTTCCAGCTTGCACGCCGCTCTCAGGTCAAAGAGTTAGATACGCATGATGAGGAGTGACGCCGCACTGTAGCACGCTGTTGTGTGCGTGGTTGTTATGGAAACGGTTCGACTTGAAGTCAACGGAAAAGCTCGTAAATCTGTATGTATTTGTAGACTGCATGGCTGTCATGGCAACCGTAAAATACTCGTAACATAGGTTGCCATAACCAGTGCCATTTTTTTTTTTTTTTTTTTACTGCTCTCACTATGACGTACGACAACAGACAAAAATAACATCCTGAAACTCTAGTAACTAATTGCGCAATGCACGAAGTAAAGAATTAAACGTGATTACGCCGTCATAGAAAAATAATTAAGGACAGGGATAAGTCGAGGCAAGCGTAATCGAGACAAATTTGATTATTTGCCGATAACTGCACGTCCTGAAGTGCTTGATTCCTTTTATACCACAGCAATGAACCGTCCTTCCGGTTTTCCTTTGCTGTAAAGCAAATAAGATCAATAAGGCAAGAAAAATAAATAAACGCGCCAGAAAGCGTCGGGTCCTCCGTCTGAAATGGAGGTGGAAAACACACTGGCACTGGAGACTCCTTCCGCAAACGTTACATAAACGTCTCCTTCTAGAAAACTTCACCGCGTCAACAAAAACATGTTTAGGTTGTTAACAAATGTTGCTGATATTAGGCTTAGAGTGTTCAAGTCATTCAGAAGGTGCTGCTGCGATAGACACAATAATGTCTTATAGAGGTACACGCAGGAACACCTCGGCCAATCAGATTTGAGAATTCAACAGAAAGGGCTTTTCGGCTGTGACTATCCATATGCTTTTATTATTACTTTATTCATATCCCTTCTGTTTGTCACCCTACTATTTATTATTATTTTTATCACGGCAAGGAGTGCGAAGTGGTTATTTCTCTGTTGTTAATACACCTCCTGTGTGTTTGTGCGCCGTAATGTTTTCTTTCTACTGCAATTTCCTTCCGAATCAATTAATTTCCTGTCTGTCGGAACATTACCGAGTGTTGTACATAATGTACATGTAAGTGCTTCACATCAGCTCGACTTCTCGAAACTGAGGCCTGCCTGTAAATAAGACGTTCTGGCCAAGATAAGTTTGTAGTACATGACAGAATAAAAACGCCAACGTCGCGTCTGGATAAACGTCCGTCTTCACCGTCATGGACAATTTGCAACCTGTTCTAATGCAACTAGAAATAAAAGTGTTTGAGGCGGCTAGAATTAAAGCGGTGATGGTTTTTCGGCAGAAGACGTTTGGAGAATGGGATTAAAAACCTGCAGTCATGCCTATGTGGCTGAATATCACTAAGCAGGAAGGCTTTATATAGGCTGAACTTATTTGCCCATGAACACACTTATAAATATCTATAGCTGCAAACAAAGCGTTTTAAATTCTGGGCCAGGACGATTAAAACCGGTGACAAACATTAACTACTCCTTCACTTTTAACTTCTCTTGATATACAGCCGACAAATGAAAGGAAACCATCCTGGCATCCATTCTTTGGAGCAATGAAAGACATTCTTCCAACAGATTTTCCCCTCAGACGGTGTTTTGACGACGGCGGTCGAGGGCACCTTCTAACCTGTCGCCCAAAATCTCGTGTACGTGTTCAACTGGGTCGAGATCTGGTGACTGAAGGTCGTAGCATATGATTTACATCACTGTCACGCTCATAAACCCATCCAGTGAGCTGATCAGGGCAGCGTCATTCAGGAAGACACCACACCCATCAGAAATGTCAGTCACAAGAACTTGGTATTGATTTGCACAGACTTTTCCCTTTAAGGGGACAAAATCAGAACCAAAATGGCTTTTAGCAAAGTGGCATTGTATTAAATGTCCTTAAAAGGCTTTATATGTTTTGTTTTGTTTTTTTACACGCCTTGCTTGCTTCCGCCCACCTCGGGGTGCATTAGTACGAGCCGGACACAAAGCACGCTGCACTTCAGAGACACCAGATTACCGCATGCTTATGTACCTCCTCATTTGCGCCACAGCTCTAAAGTGCCAAAAGGCGAGAGTCTAGCTGGTGCTGGTCTGAAGTTATAAAAAAAAACAAACAAAAAAAAAAAAAAACAATGACGCGACTATGACGAGTTGACTCGTGAATGTTCACGGTCTTGCACACGTGCACATCGAGAAGGTTACAGATGATGGTCATAAAGCTTCCTCATGGTCAGAGTGAGTTCAACGTGACTAAAATTCAAAGCTCAACCAATTACTCTGGTCAAGGGCTGCGCTCCCCGTGTATGCAGAACAGCTAAACATTTTCCTAAATATTACTATTATGATATGTAAAGCGTCAACCGAAGCATACGTACAAGGGGCACTGTACGCGTTTAGCGCTCTAAACGTCCGTATCTGCGATCGAATTTACACCTGAAGTGGGCGTGGCCTGTGAGAAACCATGGAAGAAAACCTGGTGGCAGAAATGGCAGCCCTGTCAACATGGTGTGCGGGTCTGGTCTGACAATTCGTCAGGTTCGGCTGATGTGAATGAATATGCAAGCTTCATATCTGACAGCAAAGCCTGAGGAAAAACCTCCACAACGTTCTTCTTCCAAAATGTGGGATCACATTCCCGATTCACTCATACGGTCACCATGTGAACCTTCCTGGCAGTCTTTCATATTCCAAATGGATATGGATACAGATACGAATAGGAAGTATATATATATTATACACACACACACACTGTATTCATATCCATTTGGAATTCATTATCTGTTGATTCTGAAGAACGTATTCGTATTCGGTTACAAGTCTAATACGTGAATACAGAAATGGCTTCTATTATTAAATGCATCGTGTGCATTTCAGTAGCCATCCATAATGATCTTTATATTTACCGCATGCACCGATTCCAGCGCTGCGTGATCATTTCGTTCGGCTAATGCGATAGTCAAATGTGCTCCTACTGTGCTTGCATACGTTTGCATGCGCTTTCTATCTCGTCAACATGCCAGGCATCCAGAGTAAGACGAGAGCCGAGCACCCAGACAAACATTTCCCGATTAGATGTCCATACGGGCCTTTCATTTAGTGCTTCCTCTAACAGTCTGGGAGGGCTGGTGTCCATCTCCATGCTAGTCTGGGGCTAATCAAATCTCACCGGCTGCCTGTGTAAGCCATCCCGGACCCCCCATTATCATTAATCTGTATGGCCATCTCATCGGCACTGTGGTTAACGAACAATGTTAGGGCTCTAAATTCAATTTACTCCAGTTAGCAATTGGACTGGTGATCAATCGTCGTGGCAGAGAGATGAGGGATCGTCGGAGATGGAGGCCGCATTGTTCCATTATCGGAATGCTCAGACGGACTTCACAATCCCATTAATGCGTACGGAAGGAGGGGGATCTGGGATGCCACGCTGCCTCGATTGATATGATGGGGAAAAAAAGGCTCTGGCCATCTCTGATGCTTGTCACGGGGTCTCAGTACTGCATATGTGTGTGTCTAGAGTGTTAAGGCATACCTTAAAGAACGGGGATGGGAAAGAAAACCCACCCCAGCCATCACACATATCTCTACTCTTGTATTGTAGAGTTACATTTCTGAGCTGCAGTTTTCTCATCTTCGCATTACCGCAGCAAAAATTCATCTACACCTCATGTTTGACCTAGGGTCACTCGCTCACAAGCACACAAAGAATATTAAAAATGTCCCTTAAAAGCAGTCCTATTCCTCTCCATGATTGTGACATCTAATAAAAGTGTGTGTTGAATTATACTGTAGTAATATTGCAGTAAAGGCACAATCGCAGCGCTAGGCATTGTGACAAAATGCCCCTGTGACCGCAGAGACTCTCCACTAAGCCGTCTATACCGCCTCGCCTACGCTTAGATCACCCGCAAGACTAACACGGCTTCTCGTCCATTAAATAAACAAAAGCCCTCGCTGCTGATTTCATCAGTTTCTCGTCCCGTGTGACATGCATTCCTGGGTAAACAGTATACGTTTCCATCCTAGCGTACTTCCTGTACGATTAATCTGTAACATGCTGTGCTGCAGTCATTCTGTTCAACTCATGAGCAAAAAATGACTTCGTGGTATGGCTGTTCGTGCCAGATGAGCTGGTTTGAGTATTTCAGAAATAGGATTTGCACGCAGAATGCGCTCTGGAGTTGATGGCGTGTAAAAAAAAAACCAAAAAAAACAACAACAATCGGACAGGCTACGGTAACGCAAAGAACCAGTCTTTGCAACCGTGGTGAGCAGGAAAGCATCTCCGAATGCAAAGCAAGTGGAATTTTGGCAGACAACCAAATCAGGATCCACTCCAGTCAGCCACGAACAGCAATCGGAGACCGCGCACTGAAACTGGACACCCCAAGACTGGAAGAACGCCACTTGGTCTTCTTCATATAGCTCTGGTCTTTATCCTCTTATGAGAACATGATCAGGTTTGAGCGCTCAACAGATACCTAACATTTTGTCCATGAGCTGTGGTGTTCGGGCTTCGCACTTAAAGACTTTGAATCTAGCTTCATTCGTTTGAATGTCGAGCACGTTATGCTAACATTATATACAGATTCTGGAGCCACCAAGAAATATACGAACCAATCAGAGTGCGCTATATTGAAACAACATTTCAAACAAAACAATTTGAGAGAAAACCGTGTTCTTTCTCTGGTTGTTGGATGAGGAAAGGGAAAAAAACCCAAAACAAACAAAAATAAACACTGGTGACCGTTACATCCACGTTGTCTGCAACTGCGAATGAAAAGCTGATGATCTGCTCGTCATCGTCCAGAGATTTAAATCATCATGCGTCATCATGTATTACATATTGTGATGATTTAAATCCGAGATGATGTTTTCAATATCCATTGTCATTATTATGCAAAAGTACGACAGCATTTCCCCTATGCTTAGATGCCACTCATACATTTATGGCTCGCTTACGATTATGTAATTATATAAACAGAATCCGACAAGTGACATACACATAACTAGACTTTCAAAAGGTCTACAGTACAGGAAACTGCAGTAGAAACATTTGGGTGAAGCAAATAAAACCCAACACAGGTTCTCTGCCAGAAGAGAAGAGCGGTAATCTTCAGCTGGAATAAAAATGTCTGAACAGCAGCCAAGTATTGATGGAGGAAATGATTTGTTAAAGTAGCGGTTTACCAAAAAAACAAACAAACAAAAAAAAAAAAAAACACCTTTCTATATAGATACTTGGACACGTAAATACTTGTGTAAGAGCATTAGCAAATTTTGTACTGCTGCCAGACTGGTTTGTGTGTGTGTGTGTGTGTGTGTGTGTGTGTGTGTGTGTGTGTGTGTGTGTGTGTGTGTGTGTGTGTGTGCGCGTGT
>JAQMYM010000038.1:24385892-24401979 GCA_030014255.1 Parauchenoglanis ngamensis | reverse complement strand
GCCCAGGGTGTACCCCGCCTCTCGCCCCAAGATGCTGGGATTGGCTCCAGCTTCCACGCGACCCAGATGGATAAAGCGCTATAGATAATGGATGGATGGATGGATAATATGTTCACAATTTATCGATCAAAAATTGGAATTAAACTACAAATAAATGGTTTTATGATATGGATTGATATTAAAGGTATAACATACTACAGGAATACCAGCTGACTTATGAACACGAGCGCACAGATTTTTTTTTTTGCAATTGCAATCTGCAATCCAAAAGACAAACTAATTGTCCAATTAATGAATGAGTGAAGCTGTTGGCGATCTCGGGGGCATTTTCCTGACTTTTGCTTTTCAAATGGAACCGCAAGATCTTGAGAGGGATGACTAAACTGTCAACATTGAATATAGAGCTGGTGCTTAGTATAGAGCTGGTGATCAATAGGCCATGAGCATGAAAGTACTACGGAAGAATACAGGAGGGGAAAAAAAAGAAATGGTCAATGCATGAGGCCAACTGGCCTGATGATCTTCATTGGTATTGCAGAACAGGGTGACAAAGCTGATAATCTTCGACCTAGTCTGTCTATTTAAATCCTTAAATCGGAAATAAAACCCGTAACCGTTGGGCCGAGTCCACTTCAGGACGCACGATGAAGCCGTGATGTCTACTCCAGAGGGCCTTGAGGTTTAATTGTGGAAAGGTATTGTGTTTTCAGTGTGAGAGACAGGTACAGAGAGAGACCAGGAGAGAAAGGAAAAAGCAGAACTGAACACAGTCATCTATTACTCATGGCTCACACCCTCTACAGGTCCTGCTCTTTTCCTTTACCCTTACTTAATGAACACATGTGACTGAACAGCTTTTCACAGCCTCCAACTCTGGAGATGGAAGCTCCTCCAGGAAGACCTTCATCTGTGAAAGGCCATTTAATAGCTGTTAAGATCAGGCTGTCAGGTTCTCCAGACCTTAATTCACTCGCCGCGTAAGAGGGAAGGGGGAAGTACACACCGAGACAGAAACAAAGGCAGGGGAGGAAAGCAACTGACTATCATTTACAGCAGACAGCTGAACCTTCCCCTTGGGCAATGAGTTTTGCTGAGGACCTGCAAGCTAAAATAGACCGCATTCAGCCCTGGATCCTTTCATTTCCTTACACGTGATTCATTATTGCACCACCTTGAGACATTGGCAAGAGCTCAGCTTGGACTAAAACGGACCTGGGCCATGGCAAGAAAAGGCCTTCTCTTTACAGGAAGCCTGGCAGAAACACACACATTAGTATGGAGTTATTCCAGTTTGCACTGAACGTGCATTCATTAGCTCCACACACGGCAACCCTTCACACGTACTAGATTATAAAAACCCTGCCCACCTCTCCAAATTCCTCTGACCTGAAAAGGTCTACAGAGAAAAGGGTCTACGCTTTTTTTTTGAGAAAAGCAAATATGAGGAATGGAAACGTTACTTGGCTGAAGGTATCAAGACAAAAAAGGCCAAGATCCTATTTTCCAAACCCAGCCTGCCTGTCAAAGCTACATCCCACACGCTGGAGCCCAGATTGATTAATCTTTACTGGCAATGAGTGGACAAATCATGTTAAGTTTGAAGGCTGAGGGTCTGGACAAACAGGCTGCCTGCAGAATTCGGAGATAAATGAAGCTTTCAAAGTCCTTCTGTTCCTTTTACTTACTGCTGAATATTTGTTTTGCCTCTCATGAGCTTTGGATATGTGCCTTAGACTTTGCAGCTCATCACCTGCTTCTGTTTCGCAGCCTTGTTATTTGCTGTTCTGTTTCACGTCCGTCAATCCTTGCCAGACACCCAAGTTGGGCAAAATCCTCTGTGCCAAGCCCTCTCCCTGCCCTTTTTTCCACCACATGTGGTGACCGAGTGAGCTGTTGCCCACTTGCTGTCATCAAAGGGCAGTTTGCCGGCTTCCCTCGTGCACACTGTGATTGGTAGATGTGGGGAAACTGGTGAGTGCCTAACATCGTACGCTGGACAGGGGTGTGGACGAGTTTTCCCTTTACTGGATACACACACGCTCACTTCCAGTCATAAATCTGTGAAAAAATGCCATAACGATCAAAACTACTGTCATGCTCAAACAATTCAATTTGAATATCAGCTGCAACTGGCACAACCACTTGCAACACACTTGTTTTTTAAAACAAGTTTTTAATCCCGCCAAAACATTAGGAGTTGACAAGTTTGAATCCCGATGGTGCCATAGCCATCCGTGGAAGAGACCCAAAGTAGCAGACTGGCCTTGCACTCTGGATGGGAGGGAATCGCTCTTCCCTGTCAATCATGGCGAAACGAGCCAATCGTGGGCGTCTAGGAGCATGTGGAAGAGAGCTGATGGTGCTTTCCTCCTGTGAGCAGCATGAGCGGCAGTTCAAAAAGATGTCTCGGAGCAGGCACATATTAGCCTTTAGCTGTCGTGCGAAAGAAGACGGAGGGTGGAAACTGTCCGGTGACCAAACCGGAAGAAAACTAATTTGATTTATCGCCGTTTCCTATCACCAAGGCACTTAAGAATCGTTTGATGCATTTCAGAACGATCGACCCCCATCAACCGCCATCCCCGTTCATGTAGTTATTTCCAAGCTACAGTGCTCCCTCATATAGCTTACTCATCGCAGTGTCTTTGAAAGAAATCTTTACTTCCATGCTTAGTGTAGTGTGTAAAGCTGTTTCATCATAACAAGCATGCCCTATCCTGCAAAGCAGAGAGATCCAACACAAAAGCTGGAAGACCTCTGGCCTGAAGATGTCTGACTCATGCCAAGGCATCACATTCTTGGATCAGGTGTTGCAAAGCATTCGGTCGTGTATGCAGGTACATTTTATACACCGCCATCTATAAGCTGGGCTACATTCCTAAATCAACAGGAGGTGTAACTTAATCGTGCAGACATGCATGACGCCCGTACCTAATGTTTCAACTGCGATGAGTAATACGCCTTACCGGTTCAACGCTTATCAAACGAAACGTCGTGAAAAGGCTCTTGTTCTTTTCTTACTGATAAATATCTTTTCTATATCCTGAAAACATCCCACTTGTACAAAAATAGGGTAAAGTTAAAGGGTAAAATTAAGCATTTCCAGTACCATGAAGTATTATATGGCAGACATATAACCCACAATATCACTATTGATTTCTCTCAGGCACTACAAATTCTCACTCTGTGGAAAAATAACTTAATTACTGAACTGACAGAGCTTCCCCAGCACGCAACCAGACACCTCTCACATAAAGAAAATGATTTCCATGGCAACCTACCTGAAAAACTACCTTCTTTTGTAGCAGAGATTAAAACTCCTGTCAGACTTAAGCAACTTAGGCATTTCTCCTTGTAGACTCAACAGTATTATGACGTGAAGTGGGATAATAATAATTAAAAAAAAAAATGGGTCAGAATGAAGAAGTGTAAAGCAGCAAATTCAACCAAACATCCTAAATGTTGTTGTTCTGTTCTTGCCGGAAGAAAACCCATTACCAACGTCCAGCGGTGCCTACAAACCTGGATCACGTTACTCCGCTTTACGACTACTTTACAGAGTGAATCTCATCATTTCAGCCGATATCTCAGAAACGTTTGCAGACATTCCGTCTCGGATGTCGTCTAAACCTGAAGCAGAAAAGAACTAGATATATATAAGGTCTCGGATCTGAAATGATTATTTAAAGGGAAAACTGGCAGTGGAAGGGGGTAGGTTTGTCCTTTCGTTGTTCAGCCTAACCTTGGTCGAAGCCTCTCATAAGCCTCCCATAGAGTCAAATGCAATTACTGCCCACTCTTTCAAAACAGAGCTGGTCGCTGATCGATCACTTAGATTTACACCAGGTCCATTTGTCTCGGCCGCTGCACTTGTGCTTAGTAAGCGCCACCCGATAAAATTGAAGACACCGATTCTTGCGTACCGCATTATAACCGTAAACTCCAAAATTGGAACTGCGGTGTCTTTATGAATGTGCATGGTGTTTAGCAAACCGTTTCCTTCGCTTTCTAAACCACCTCCATAAGAGATAATAACTTACTGGAAAACAAATAGAGGTGTAGTGTGCCGTGTGCTGGAATAATGACTGTGCATGCAACAAGCGGAGCGAGAAGAATCCAGAACATGGGGAACGCTCCAAAACGGTCCGAAAGCTGTGATGAACATGGCGTCAAGCTAAATTGGAAGCATTCCAAACTGCATGGAAGAAAAACCTTATGGACTGCAGGGGATCACTTACAACAGCTTACCTCCACCCCTATAGAAAAGAAGTGTAGAATGGAACGCAACGTGGCCATGCTGTTACGGGAAAATAAATCACGTGGGAGCTTTGTGACCACCCTGAAGCGGGTCACATGCTAACGATTCGCTTGTCTTGTTACAGAGAAGCGGGCAAGTGCAAACTCGTCTGTCCTGAATACTTTCCCCTAAGAAATGTTACAAAACACTAACACTGGAGACTCCTTCAATCAACGTTACATGAACATTTTTACGATTACGTAAGGCGTCGATCATACAAGTGCGGCGAGCAGCAATAACCTATTACGTCAGTCAACAGTTACTACCGTCGGAGGCGCGCCGTTATGGGAAATTAACCAACACCTGATTCGACAGTGCTGGTAGTATAACAAAGACTGGGCCACATCGTCTAATCTGATCCGAAGCTAGACAGGTGCTAAGGCTCAAATGGTGGTGGCCTGTGAAAAAAAGTGTTACGTTTCATATCAGATTTCAGGATAAAGACAAAATTACAGCTGTTAGGTTTAAGTTAGAAACCTAGTGAAGTGCACACTTAGATACAAGCAAACATGCTGGTGCGCTGTAATGCTGGTGGGTCCTGTCTGGAGAGGACACGTGAGAGACAGGACACTGATGTCTGTTCGCGCATACCAGTGCCTTCTTCGTTTGTAGCTAGGTCTTTCTGGTCGAGCCTGCTGCTGCAGTATGATTACAATATACATGTGTGTATATATATATATATATATATATATATTTTAAGTAATGTCATTTCCTTATTGAATGAATTCATATGTAAAGCAAATTGAAATGCCACTGAAATGAAATCCATCCAAGCATCACTTGTTGTTTTGGACTGGATCTGCTTGGTAACCACTTAGAAATGCCCTTCCCCTTCTTGTTGCAGTGATTAGCAGTCTCCAATAATATTGCCTAACGCTACAGCCTCCCATAATCTCTCCTGCAGTTTTTAATCAATAGTCTGACATGGCTCAACATCACCTAATCCTTATAGCAACCAATTAGCCTTATTGGCTGTGAACTCCAAACCCGAGTGTCAGGCTTCGTTATTCGTCTTGTAGTTCTCATCTTCTATCCCATCTTCTATCACATGTTCCAACGTCCCAGATTTTGCGCGGTATTCCGGGTTAAAATTCATAGCGCTTTACTGTAAACATGCAACAACAAAAGAAAAGCTAAGTTGGTTTTCTTGATATGTCAAGCGACCTCAATGTGGAAAGCCTATGGTTTAATCCCACCGGTGCCAACTGTCTGTTTCATCTATGACTATAAAGTTTCCTCAGATTGTCTCTTCGTCCTACCAGGAAGTTTGAACTTGGTTTTATAGCTTTCCTCTAAAACTCTTTTGTGACTTTGTCCATTAAAAACTGCTATGGAAACGAACAATCAAGATGGCGGAGCTACACCGGCGTCCACTCACGAGACATTTTTGTTGTCCTGTAGGACAGAACTCGTTCACACAAAGACGTAATATACAGTTGCAGGCTAAGATGGAAACGAATCCGCACAGAATGAGGAGAAAGACAGCTCTCGCTGTGTTATCCACTGACTGAGGCTGATTAGAGCCGCGACAAATAATAGGATCAGATTGCAGAGGCGTTCAGGGTGGTGGTAATCTTCTTCCATATACAGAAGCTCCCTACAATTACTTTTAACAGCCTCTGATGAGAAAAAAAGGAGCAATTTCATTCATTAACACCTCCACCATCCCCCTCTCCTCTTATTACCGAAGGTCGCTCTTTCCTGGGGGGAAAAAAGAAAATATGATTTTTAAAAAATACATATATATAAAAAATAAAAAAAAGAATTCCCTAAAATTATAAGTCTTTCCCAGGCTGAATAATTGCAATAATTTTCTAATCGGAGTAAGGAGTCTTTTGAAATTGCAGAAATAGCTTCGGGTTTTCTTGTGAAAGGGCACACCAATGCTTGGCGATCATTTGTAACAAAGTTCCTTGTTGGAATGAGAAGTCGGTAACTTTATCTACTTTTTTAAATAGCTATTAAATTTCAGATTAATGGTCGAGGAGACGTTCCTTCTGCTTTAGACATTTAATGCCAAAATGCCCTAGTGCTTTGGAAGTGTCTAACACTCTTCCAAATAATATGTGAAAGACTACGACCTCTTAGGCCTATCGATAGCATCGCGAGTCCTTCAGAAATGACTCAGACGTCACTTCAGGTGACAGGCTACAAGCCAGCAATATGAAACGGTACGTTCTCCTCGACGTTTCCATGTTATGTCTGGACTGGCCTGACGTAGCCACAGAGCTGGATTGTATAACCAAGTGTTTAGTTTAAAATGGACTTTTCCACTATTAGAAGTCATGGCATGAGAACAGCTTCATGGATCGTCCCAGGAAGAATTTGAGATTTATGTTGCTTTCTTGCGCCCTGAGGTTTCAGAACCTCGCGTCCTGTCAACATTACGGGCCGTAATCAATCCGAAGGCTTAATCGTTTCCAGTCAAATGAGCTATTACCTGCACAGCTCTCCAATTGAGCCAGTCATAGCTGATACAAAAGATCTTTTAAAAGGAAGCTGACCCGGTAATGAGAAACAGTAGAGATGCATCAGTCAGGCGGGTCAATATGCTCTGTCTCAGACCATTACCCAATCAGGCTTAGATGTGCCATGCCGTTTCGAGAGGGATGGAACTCTTATCAGTGGCCCTGAGGATACGCTTCGCTGAGAAAAGCAGGATAAATGGGAGGCTTCATTTGCAGGGCCCGGTGAGAGAAGATCCCTACTGCTCCCTCCCTTTTTAATTTAGAGCTACGGAAGGAGAGACTGAGAGAGGTCGGGTTTAAATGACACACAGGAGATGTTTCACGGAATCGCTCACTTAGGACCTTTAACGCTGCATGAAGACGATGTTGTTTAATGGCACGCGTGCTGAACAACGACATCTACCAATACCACTTCCTAAAGATCCATAAATGGGAAAGTTGCATTTACTAAAACCTTCGTCATGCTCAAAAGTCTATGAGCGGTGTGGTACATCCATATTTACATTCATATTTATTCATTTGCAGATGCTGCTGTCCAAATACAGTACATGCAAGCATCTGTTACACATACCGCGTTGGGGACTTGATTTTTACAGCATTTAAATCGAGTCGAATTTCTACCACATTATCTGAAGATTCCTTGAATCTCACACCACTCCTACGATATAACCAAGCTATACGGATTAAATGAAATGTTCTCAGATCAGAGGAATTAGAATAAAATGTGAGTTTTAGAAACATTTACCTTGGTTGCTCCAAAACTATACCAAAATCAAAGTGCGTAATACTTTCGAGTGTATTTTGGTTACCAGCAGCAAGCCAGAGGTATCGCAATGAACCGAAATGAATACGAAATTGGCTGGGACACGAGAAGATCACTTGGAACCAGGTCCCAACTGGACCTTAATATCTAACGGTAATACTGATCAAGATTCTGCAATAACAAGTCTGCGGTATAGCCGAGGAGCGGCTGAGTGGGTGCAGGAAAAGGGGCTTTCAATCGGCAGAGCCATGAGCCCAGGAAGCAAAACAAACCATAAAACGTAGCGGTCGCTTCTTTTTGGGAGCACATCAAAAGCACTTACACAGACGCAACCGAATTCAGCATGCCTGCAAGAGCATTTTGTATACAGATAGAAATAAAAAAAAATAAATAAAAAAAAAGAGGTAAGAAGAAACGCATACACAAACACTCCATACAAAAACACACACACACACTCCTGAAAAATTGATGCAAATTAACGTTTATTTAAAAATTTATGCAAATGTATGCAGATTTTCTCCACCTAGTCTTTCTTCTCTTAAAACCTTTGCCTGATACTGTAGACAGACAACAGCAGGCTGTTTGAAATTCATGAGGCATTTATTTCACTAGTTAGGCACAGAATTTCCAACCTTTCACTTCACCGAACGTTGCGTGTGACGTGTCACCGGCGTCAGGATTTGATGCTCTTTTCACAGGAGATTACTCTGCGGGTCATGCTGGCTTTGTATCATCATTCACCGGTACGAGTTAGCTGAAATTACTTGCGCGTCAGGAATCTCCATCAGCCATTCGTTCACGAGAAAGAACAACCCAAGGCTACGGGCACGGTGAGACGCTTCTCGAACTCTGGTGCCTTTGGAGTGCCTTTAACAAAAGATAAAAGCAACGTGCCTTTGAAACGGTCTTAAAGGTAAGCCTTTGTCCTCACCTTTTGACTGAGGGGGGTCACATGAGTAATCATGCAGATTGATCGTAAATTAGCCTACTATGTTCACAGCCTCTGAAGCTTCTTATTCGCTTCTCCTCAAATCCACAAATGCTCCTCTCGCCCGATCCCTCTCGTTCCTCCAGGGCGCAGCTGTTTTCGCAGCTGATCCGTAAGCGTGACTGACAAAGGCTTGGCCGTAAGAAAAGGAGTGACTGGAGAAAATAAGGGAGGAAAAAAGCGAGTGCACTAGCCCATGCAGACGAAGCCCTTTCCTAAGCCTCCAGGTCTTTCAATGAGAGCAGTGTGTTAAAAAAAAAAAATTTAAAAAAAAAATGCTCAACCATGCCTACACAAACAACTCTTGAGGCCTGGTTCCTAAACACCCACTCATTGATCAGTGCTCTTTCTCGCTGATCTGCTGAGGAAAATCAGCCAGTGAACAACTCCTTGTCCTGAAGACTGGAGGTGGCCTGGTATTTGCACGGGGAGAACAATACTCACTCATCCTATTTAACTGCCTTTGTCATTTGCCTCTTGTTATGGGTGTGTACCAAAGGAAGAGGAGTAAAAGAAAAAGAGAGACTCTCTATCAAACATATGGCCAAAACCCCTAGAGTTAGGAGTAACTAAATCAGGGCAAAAAAAAAGAAAAAAGAAAAGTTGGAACACTCTGGACAAGGCCGTAAGTGTCTCTGCTAACAAAACAGGACACAAAAACTGAGGTCATACCTGCGAAAGTAAGATCCTTAAGCCCCAAGGCTAAAGAGGAGATTTGTACCATCTGCTGCACACGCACCATTCCAAGGGATACAACAATGGACAATTTGTAGAGATGGGAATTCAGCGTCATGATGAAGCCAAGCAGACAAAACCCAGAGCAAAAAGGAGGTGAAAAAAGAAAGCATGCAGGAGATAAGGCAAGAGAGTCCTCCAAGCCATTTCGGTGCGTCTGACTGTGCTGTGGCCTACATCCGATCTCTTGACTTGATTTAAAGAGAAGAACAGAATGGGCAACGCCATTAAGCTCTCCATTTCGTAATACGGCAATGAACGTCTATCTACGGTTGGGCAATATATCCAAGATTTGAGACACATAGTCAAAGCAATTTCTATTTGTGAGATATTTTGCAAAGCAATATTGCCGGTATTGGGAGATTGGTATGCGTAATTACAAACTGCTGCAAACTTTGTTCAAGAGAAAAACATTCAAGCGCAACCCTTGGGCCATGTGTCGAAAGGTTCAGAAATGAGTCTTCCACTGGTCAAGGGGATGAAATTGTCCCAAAAATGTCTGGTAAACGTATATAGGTTGTTTGGAATTGGTTTGGATACAGAATGTTCAGCAAAGCATTTCATTGCAAATGGTGCCAAAAGGCAAGTGCAAACGATAAGGAAGCACCACCACTAACCTCTATTTTCCATCTATGACTAAAGCACCTGGTTCAGTATGAAGAGTCAGTCAAGTTAAGGCGGAAACTCTGCATCCAGCGATACCACTCACGATAGCCACTTTTGTTTTCAAAATGCACACCATATGACGGGTGGAACTGAAGAAGTCACATTGTTTTTTTTAGTGAAATGCATGCTTACAAACCACACAGTGGAAAGGGCTTTCGAAAAAAAGTTGAAATCGAATGACAAAGTACGAGATGCCAAGCCACAAGTACCTTGGTCAAGAAGCTCTGCACGAGTTGTACATTCAAAATTGGGGGACAATATGGGAAAAGTTGTAGCTCAAGGTCTTCAAGATTGTTAGCATGTTAGCATGGAATTGGCACAAAGACAGGCAACTGACAACAGTAGCAGCATGGTCAAAGCACTGACGTTAAACACCTGGCTACGTCTTGCTTGCGTTGGACATCCTGCTTGCCATTGATAAGTGTTAAGTCCTGTCTCACCCAAATGTCAGAAAAAAATAATCAAGGTACTGTTTTCACCCATATCACCCTGCTTTACTTGTATCTAAAGTCATTCCATTCCAGGGTTCCCTTTATCTTCATCACAACAAATGAAGCACATGGGTTTTCTTAAGCCACTGGCCGATTCCAGCTGTAGGGAAGTCACTGAAGAATATTTCCTACAAATATACAATCGATAGATTCCCTTGGCGCTCTAGCTTGCCGCCCCACACTCTAACCACTGTGCCTTCAGCTCAACGAGCAGCATAGACTGCATGGCGACGGGGAGGATTATGCCACATTACTATCTCAACCGTTGTAAGGATGTGGACACAGTCCAGAGAAGTGAGACAAGTAAAAGAGAGAAAGTTAAGAAAGAGAAGGAGGAGGAGGAGGTGAAGGAGAAGGAGGAGGAAGAGTGTTGGAGGGGAAGGCAGCTGAACAGTGGCTACCAGACCCCATCTGGATAGTCGACAGCTTCAGGCTGAGTAACCGTTAAAAAAAGAAAGTGAGATGAAAAAGTTAGCCCTGTGTGTCACGCTTGGTCAGAGGCCTGAAATTTGTCCATTTTCTCTTGCTAATGAAACCAGCTCTCGCTACCCCTTGCTCCCTCCTTCACAGGATGCCCTGCAAGGGAGCGAGAAAAACAGGCGACCCCCACAAAGCCTGCCATGCTGCAGACACAATGGCAAAGAGAGGCAGGCTTCCTTGCTGAGAAACGGCTCTGCGTGCAATTTCACTCCATTATCCCTTTACCCGCAACCGTCGGGGTGCCATGCCGCACCATTTTAGCAGCAGAGTCACAGCTGTCCGCTCTCCTCCTCCTCCTCTCAGGTGTATCAAAAGCTTGAGAGATAAGGGCGATGAGGGCGGGAGGGTAACAGCTGGGAGATGATCGACCTCACCTTATTGGCCGCACATGAACGGCAAACCTGTTGCAGGTTTCAGAACGACTCCGGCACCGTGGTACACAGATGACCGATCAGGTTGTTTCAGCTGTATCACTTGCTCAGGACAGCTCTGAAGAGGTTGCTAAAGATATAGATCACTGATTAGATACTCGTGACACAATGGCATTATTGACTAGTCAGTCACTGAGGAGCTCCATGTCAGTCGCCTAATCAGCTGGTAGAGCTGCCTTTGCCTGGATTGATCAATAATAACAAGGAACAGGGGCTGATTGAGTTCTCAATAAATATTTAATGGCGCTTTTGTAACAAAACAAGACCCAAAGACATCCAAGCAAAGTCCAATCAGCATTCATTAAACAACATCCTGGGGGCTTCAAAAAAAGGGAACGACAATTTTCATCAACAAATGACATTTAGCATGACTCATGATTAATCACAAAATTGCCTTTCAGGCTTGCGAGACCTATCCATCTGATCTACCCATTTTGAACATCCTTTACACCGTTATACTTTTCGGGGATGGTTTCTAGATTTTGGAGAGTGGCTGTGGGGATTTGTGCTCATTCAGCTACAAGAGCATTAATGAGGTCAGGCCCCGATGTCCGGTGAGGAGGCCTCCGGTGCAGTCGGCGTTCCAGTTCATCCCAGAAGTGTTCGGTGGGGTTGAGGTCAGGGCTCTATGCAGGACACTGGAATTGCTCCTCTCCAACCTCGGTAAACCGTGTCGTTACGGAGCTCATATTGTGCACAGAGGCGCGGTCATGCTGGAACATGTATAGGTTGCTACAACATACAAAGATATCCTATAGACTTCTGTGTGTTTGGGAAACGCCCACATCTTATTTTTTATTTTTTTGAAGAACGAGAACTGTTGAGAAACGATCCAAATGGTCAAGGAACTGACCAAACAAAGGTGCTGTATCAAATTATGAAAGACAAAAATGAGCTCTGGTGTCTTTGTGTCAAACAATAATCCTCAATACCTGAGAAAAATCGTATAAATGGAATTGGTAAATGCTGGCTAACACTTCGCAAGTAAGTTTACTCAGTTACGGTCTTACACATAGTGTTTTTACCAAACGTGAACCAGGGTCGGTATTTGTACCCTTTATAATCCCTAAATATATTAAAGACAAAGGAATTACAATGACATTGACTTCTTTTGTTCAGAGTTTCTGCTTGTCAGCCAAGTTGGATTTGAATTCGTCTGTTCATTGAGCATTGCAACATCCCTGGCTGGCTTCAAGACCTTAATATATCATAGTAAAGCCAATGAACCTTTATGTTGCCATTTTGAATACGTAGGTCCTAAATGGTTTCTGAATTTGAATTTAATGGTCTTGAACATTCGGTCTGATTAACATTTAAGTCATTTCGTCTGCGTAAAGAGAATGTTAGATTTGATAAGATAAATAAATAAATTTTTTTCTACATTTATTTTTAAATATGAAGGCCACTGCCATTTCAGCAAATTTCAAAGCGAATTTCAGCGAGTGAATTAAAAAGCACAGCCTGTGATGTTTAAAGAGAAAATAAAAATGATTATGAAATAATATTTGCGATGAGGACACGTGCAGGATCGTTCCTGCCTTCATTCCAAAAAAGGACCATCCGGGCCCCTATAAAAGTAACCAATAAAAGCACATCCTGTGTGTGTGCGCACTTTATTCTTCTTACACTACAGTATATACCACCAAATCCTTTTTAATTAAAGAACACATGGAACATTTGATCCATTTTAAGTTACACTTAATATTGTAGAATGTCCATTAACTACCGTCATAGAAAACAATCAATGAATAAAGAAACAACTTCCGACCAATCAGAATTATGGAATTCAGAAGTGCTGTGGTATGAACATTTATTTATAGCTATGAACTGGAAAAAAAAAAAAAAAAAGGACCTACAAACAAAAAAAAAAGTCCTGTTTCACGTCTTGAAATCTCGAAATCAAGGCACAAACTACTGATAACGGTAATATAACAAAATCATGAAGACGAAAAGAAACTTCTCTATCTAAAGTAGCTGAACGATTTTATAATTTAAAGACAATCGATAACTAGCGATTTCATCGGCGCATGAATAAAAATATGCCAAAAGTTATATACGGCTGTAAGCCTCCAGAACCGGAGCTTAAGTTGCAGAACTTTGACGTAGATGATATCGATGATATCGTATTTCAGATGGAGCCACGGCTCAGTTAGCGCTGAGACAAACCGGAGAAGGAAAGCAAGGAGAGTCTCGCCAGATAAAATCTTTTTTCCTGAGACTGACGACCTGGGTTCTCAGGTCAGCTTCCTGGGGAAATACGTATAGGCGAGAATTCTCACACGGAAAAGGTGTTGATACATTGAGGTTGTGAGGTTCAAACCAGTGGCAAAGTATGATTTGATACTCGGAGCTCCTTCGGAGGCTTGACCTTTCCTCCATGTTCACCCAGCATGAGTGACATATGGGTGACCTGCTCTCTTCACACCTGCTTGAGAGACCGTACTAATCGAGACCTCAGATCTCAGGCCGCTGTGACCTACGACTGGAACCACTGGTGGATCTCCAGCAGCCTGTGGGGGGGAAAAAACGATGTTCTCAGCGGTCCACTTACAGAGTCAGTACGGAAATGTGTAAAATAATGGAAAGTACATGAGTCATCAATCAAATAAATGAATAGAATACACTACTCGAGATGCTGATACATGATTAAAAAAAAAAAACATTTCAGATGTACATACTTGCATACGCTGCCTGAAATGGAGCCATAAAGGCGCTTCAAGTGAAATAGCATGAACGCGGTGCCAAGAGAGAAGTCATTTTTCCTTCTGAGTAATCGCTCTCATTTTCCTGCCATTTAAAAGTGCTAGAGTAGTCGAAACACTCATTTTCACTCTCCACCTCCACAAAAAATTACCAGAGGAAACCAATAGGGGAAAGAAAGCCATGGCATCGGGTGAAACATTTAAGACTATGTTTAGGCTTTTTAATTAGATAGGCTTTCGCATTTTAAAGGCGTAGAACATAAAATCGGTCAAAGCCGAAGCAGCAGCCACACAGGCAGCACCAGAGTGCGTTGTTTGACGTGTAAAGACGCCACATTCTTTAAGTGTCTGGGCCCAAGGTAGGTTATTGTGATCCTGAAATCTCCCCATTTGCTTGCTTCTCAATATCTGGGGAGCAAACCCATCAGGTATCAATCTTCTGCCTGACAGTTTCGCCGAGACCCTGGGAAGAGAAGGCTGGGAGTCATAAATGAATAAATAAATAGATGAAGACATCAAATCAGTCTACAGCGCTCGCGACAAATGGCTTTTTATCTTAGAAAAGAAATTGCAACCGTCGTAGCGGTACGCATTGCATAGCAATTGTGCAGCGGGCTCGAAGAGTTAGATCTGTGGAACACATCCTCAAGTGGGTTCGTTCCAACCTTTATTTTTATTCATTCCAAGTCAATGCACATTTACTGCGCTGACAAACAAAACAATAACAGACGAACAAAAACAAAGTACAAGGATAACATCGTTTGGGGTTTTTTTTCTTTCTTTCTTCGCACTAAAGCATTTTTACGTCGCGACTGATAAGAAATCGCCAGATTTTCACCAAAATAAACAAATGCGCCAAATGAACGGCGCACGTTGCTGTACATTCTCCCTGGCACCTCATTAGAGTCTGTGGTTACTTTTTTTTTTTTTGCTCTATGGAAGGTTACACAGTATCACAGTTCCACCTCCTAAATGGTCTCAATGGCTTGCTCCATTGAACCAGAGCTCACCAGCCTAATTGAAAAACTGCATGCTATTAAATGAAATTCCATCAGTCTTTCCTTTGTTTAAAAGAAAACAATGCAATCACGGCGTAACGTTTGCTGTTAACCGCTAATTACAATCAGAGCGTGTGCATAATTAAAGCCAGAACTAAGCTCTCATGCCGAAAAGTGAAACCTTCTGGAGCAAGAGCGAACGGGGCTTGAGGAAAAAAAGGAGAGTGCAAGACGAGAACAAGGGCTACAATTACGTAAATACATTGAACAGTAAATACATGGCTTCCTTGGAGCCCATATGTGAACCATTAATGATATTCCAGAAAGAAATATAAGCACAGGGCATCATTTACAAATCTAAAGCACAAATCTGAACAAATCCCAGAGCATTATATAACGAGGTGAGCATGTCGGTGCCTTCTTATATACCTCAGAATCATCAATTACTAATTAATCTCTCAATAACACAGCCACGCCCACTTCATACAGACCGCTAAACCTCAGGACGACTTCTAGCATGATAAAAATGTCCATTTCAACATTCATTCAACTATTGATGGAATAAAGGAATGCGTGTGTATGAGGTTAAAACAACTACTAGCCTGACAGGAGACAAAATGGTGCGCGTCTGTCTTTACAAGTGTTCATTTAACTCGCCCTCTTTAAAGGTTAAGTTTACCCATATGAAAGGTCAAGAGGGACAAAGAAGAAACTCAACCTTTAAGAATTTGCTTTTGTCTAAGCCAGAGGCATCATTTTGAAAGTTTGGAAGCCTGAGGCCATGTTAAAAGTTCCTGTATTATGGACCTAAATTGTTGATGTTGTTCATCGAGGAACCTTTTTTGGTGTTAAATTACAGGGAGAGCAGTTACATATTCACCACTAGCAATGATAATACACGGATAACAGATAAAGATAGATAATAATAATTAGTTTCAAATCGCACAGTATCCATCCATCCATTATCTATACCGCTTTATCCGTCTGGGTCGCGTGGAAGCTGGAGCCAATCCCAGCATCTTCGGGCGAGAGGCGGGGTACACCCTGGGCAGGTCGCCAGTCCACCAC
>JAQMYM010000038.1:24310704-24320704 GCA_030014255.1 Parauchenoglanis ngamensis | reverse complement strand
GAGAAATGGGTTAAACAGGAAAGCACGCGCAGTAGCATGCGCAGATTGTTTCAAACACGTGTCTACGTGAGAAACAGTGTAGCGGTGTACTTACTTTAACAGTCGCCGTTTATAACACCAAAGAATAACATTGTCGCCCTGTTTGTCTAATTTATGTATATCGTGATGTTTTTTTTAATTGGTTCCAAGAATCCACCGTTTCTATGAATTATGGCTTGTTTAATACATCAGTGGAGTACATGTTGTACATTATGTTCATGATCTTGGATCACAAATGATATTACAAACACCCCCATTCTGATGAAGCTCTGTTAACTCGTATCTTCCTTTTTAAATACGATTGAGAAGTCTCTAATAATTCCAACGACTTCTACAAGATTTATTTTTGTCCAAGTATATTTTTGAGGGAATTTCTAATTCTGCCTGAGCAGTCATGATGGATTTAAAGCTCTATACTGCTTCTAAGCCATTTTATACAAGTTCTGACTTTTCCAAACACCACCTTTCCTATTTAGAAACCTCAGGACCAAAATGATGAAGGACTCCTTGACATCTTCAATTTTTGGGTTAAGTAAGTATATGTTGAATAGCCCTCTTACCTTGTTAGAGTGAATATCTTTTGCAAATTGCTTGTTAACCTCGCTTATGTTAGGTCTCCGAAGGCTACAAAACGGAAAGGTGCTGAGGTTAATGGACCGTGTGTGAAGAAAGCAAAGCAGGACGCGGAGAGTTCGAGTGAAGAGGACTCGAGCAGTGACGAGGAGAAGGCAGCACCTGTCCGGAAAACACCTCAAGGTAAAGACTCGTGCCATGATTTCTCGTTAGGGTCAGAAATCTGTACCGGCTGAAATATTGATGTGCGTCAACATTTGCAAGTTGGCCAAACTCGTACTTGGATAAGTATTGTTTCCACAGTTGCCTAGGTGTTAAACTTGGATAATTTTTTAGACCATGTAATGGATCATGGTGTTGACCTTTAAGTGCTGGGGGAATTAAAAAAAAAAAAAAATTTACATTTTGACAAAAAGATTTCAAACCACTGCAGCTTGAAAGTGGTTACAGATAAAGACCTACAGGAAAAGAGAAAAATATTGAGTGTGAACAAACTATATTGGGTCTGAACAAACTATGCGGTCTGGACGATCGTCAGCGTTGCGGCGCTAGTGGCGTTCAGCAATCCTCTGTGGCATTTCTCCCCTCTTCCTCCTTTGTTGCTTTCCTTCTTAGCATAGCCCTCAAGTAAACCAGTCACATTGTCCTGAATGAAGCAGTTTAGTGGCTTGTGTGGACCTGGAGTAACCTTGCTGTAAATGATATGAGCATTGACAACACTCGTGCTCAGAACTGCATTGAAGATGCGGCTGTACCATTTCCTTGAATGGTGTGGAAAGAGGGATGTTTTCATTCTCTGGTCAGTGGTAGTGGTAGCTCAGTGGTTAAGACATTGGACTGGTGATCGGAAGATCGTGAGTTCAAATCCCAGCACTGCCAAGCTATCGCTGATGGGCCCTTGAGCAAGGCCCTTAACCCTCAATTGCTCAGCTGTATAAAAACGAGATATATGTAAGTCGCTCTGGATAAGGGCGTCTGCCAAATGACATAAATGTAAATGTAAATGGTCAGCTGTATCTACACCCCCATAAAGCTGTTATACCCGTCAACACAAAAAGGTTTCTTGACTTCAAGAAAACCAGTTTCACTTTCCTTGGTTCTGATCTGTTTCTGAACACACACATTTCCATAAATGGATGACAGCACAGTAAGATGCTTTGTGTCATGCCACGCACAAGCTAACAGTTTATTGTTCCTCATGAACACGGGGTCATCAAGGTGGTCAGGCACCTTGGCATTCCTTGTCGATTGCAGTTCACTGTCCCACACGAGCCAGTTTCATTATCTGCTAATTCGTTTGCTATGGCTGGTGATGTGTACTAACGATCCATGTAGACCTCATGCACTTTTCCTGTGTATGGGACCATCAGCTCACCAACAACAAGATATGTGGCACCTAACTGATCAATATCCTGATCTGCATATTGTCCAGTGTATATGGACCAATGCAATACACACCCTGATTTGTCAGGTTTCTTGGGATTGTATTGATTCAAGGTTGACCTTCCCTTGAATGCAATTGTCATTTCATCCAGAGAGAGTTCCTTGCATGGACCATAAACTGCTGCAAAGCGTGGAAAAATTAGATCAAGCACTGGACGCACCTTGAAGAGTTGGGTGGGCTTACTATTTGTCAAATTCTGGTCTCGTCGATAGCCAACGGGCTCTTCAGAGTGCTTGGTACACTTCCACAGTATACACATAAATCCAGTCATCGTTATTGATCTACTGTTTTCCAGCGCTATTCTGACCACCTCTGCAGCCCCTACCACGTCCACATGGACCTCGTCGACCCCTCCCACCACCACCTCTGTGAGGCAATGGGTTTAAATCGCTGCCCTCACTGTCCACTGATCCATCACTTTCATTTTCACTAGATAGTGAACCATTATTCTCTGCTGGCAGATTTTCTCCCTCCGAATCTTCATCAGCAAATAACTGACACAAAATCTCATCAACTGTGAAGAGATTTTTCTTCATTTTCTCAGTTTCTGCATCGATTTACATTGGACACATTCGATTCGAATACTTCCGCATTACCGCGTGAACTAAATACCGCACGCGAGACTGCGTTTGGTTTTCTTTCATTTCCGCATCAAATTACTCAAACATTTTGAATGGAAACCTGCTTAATTTTGGGGATACAGTTGAAGTACTACATGTGCAACATGTAATGGTAGTGAGTAGAACCAAGATTCGGTGCGCTACTCGGGACTGTCGTCTACTTTATTCAGTATGGTTGCTTGTCGCAATTTTGCGACGTTGGCGCTTAAACGGTTAAATTAAATGAGCAAGCAAATCACCAAACAAAGAGCAACGGTTTCTGTCAATGGTTTTGCAGTCAATGTTTAGTACACTAGTAAACTAAACTAGTAGTGTGGATTTGGCTTATGAAAATGACTTGTGTGTGTATGTTTACAGCCGCAGCGCCGGTGAAGAAAGCGGCGGCTTCGGTCCCGGTGAAGAAAGCGGCGGCTCCAACGCCGGTGAAGAAGGCAGCGGCTGCAGCGGAGTCCAGCAGTAGCGAAGACTCCAGTGACTCTGAGGATGAAGCCACCACTAAAGCCCCAGCAAAGGTAAACCATTTGATTGTGCAAATCTACCTGAAAGCTGACGGATATCAGGCATGTTTCTGTCAATATGCCGCTTTCTAATTTGGCAGTTGTTTTGTTCCGTGTCTCAGAAGGTCACAGCTGTGAAGCCTGCAGCTTCGTCCCCTGCAGCGGCAGCCAGGAAGAAGGACACCAGCTCCAGCAGTGAGGAGTCTGACTCGGAGGAAGAGTCAGCCAAACCTGCAGCTACCGGTAAAAGGCTGCTAGCATGACACTGAGTCACACTACAGGAAGTTAACAAGTGTTTGAAGTTCTCCATTCATTTAACCCAGTATTGTCAGTATTTTTCTCATTTGTTATAAGCTGAAAGAGAGTGACTGTGAGGAAAGGTGGTGCGCTGCTCCTTAAAAAAAAAAAATCGAACTTGCACGTCAGAGTGTTTCTTACACAGAAAATAGATAGCTGCTCAGTTTACTTCTGGTAAGCAATGCTGTGTTCAGTGTGTTTGATAGTTATGAACATGGCAGAAGACTCCCTAAAATGTTCATACAGCCAAACAGTCTTCAGTCCAGAGAAGTGAGGTTGCTGTAATATGATTTAAGGGTGCTGAGGGAGGATATTACAAAATATTTGATGGATGGAAATGCATTGGTGGCACAAATGGCTCTTATTAATTAAAAGGCTAAATTAATCCTGTGCTTCTCAGGAGCCAAGTCTGCGACTGTGACGGCGAAAGCCACACCCACTCCAAAAGCCCCAGCTCAGAAGAAGCAGGAGAGCAGCAGCAGTGAGGAAAGCTCAAGTGACTCTGAAGACGAGGCTCCAACAAAGGTACGATTGTACCTTTTTGTACCTGAACATTACAACATAATCTTGGGTGTTCGTTCAGTAATACATTCACCATGATGAGTCATGTAGCTTCTGACATGTAATTTTGTTGAAAGTATTTTGAAACTCTCCAATAAAAATTGTGCCCATCCAAACGTCCGGTTCTGACAGCGGTAACACCGTAGCCCCTAGAGAGACCTCTCGTGAGTCAGGTAGCTGAAAGTAAGTCTTCAGTAGATTTGAATGTGTTTCTGATGTGTGCATTAAAGGCAGCAATAAAAGCCCCTGCCCCGGTGAAGGCTCCAGCTCCAGCGAATGCCAGCAGCAGCAGTGCTGATTCCTCAGACGAAGAGGAAGAGGCTCCACCCAGTAAGAAGCCCAAAGCAGGTACTGTCTTTAGAAACTTTGAGTGGATGCAAAGACATTGTAAGTAAAACTGTATGCAATGTGGCTGTTTCTTTGCTTGTAGGTACATACAGTGCTGTACCTCCACCTGCAGCTCAGCGTGCCCCAGCTGCAGCAGCTAAACAGGACTCATCAGACAGCAGTGAAGACAGCAGTGATGAGGAGGAAGAAAAGAAACCCTCTGGTAAGAGTTTGGATAACTAGACTTTATTAAATGTGGTTTTACCATTTTAATCATTTTCATATGATTGTCTATGGTAGCAAGTCTATGGTAGCGTGACGTGTCTTGAACATACCACTTCCAGACACAATGGACCATGATGGCTGGGATTTTAGGCATATTGTGAGACCCAATTCTTTTCGTGTTTTCTTGTAGCTCCTACAAAGGCTGTGACTGCCAAACCTGCAGCCAAGAAGGACGAGTCCAGTTCAGACAGTTCTGGTATGATGTACCACTCCATTCAGGGATAATGCTAACCCCATTATAAGTTAGCTCATCAATATTTTCTGAAGTTTGTGTTTTTTTGGGGGGTTTTTTATGCTAACTGTTTGCTCTTACAGATTCAAGCTCTGAGGATGAAGCAGAGAAGCCAGCTGCCAAAGCTGCTCCATGTAAGGCAGCTCCTGCTAAGGCAGCTCCTGCTAAGGCAGCTCCTGCTAAGGCAGCTCCTGCTAAGGCCCCAGCAGGTCCCACTAAGACTGCGGCAGCTCCTGCTGAGGAGGAAGATGATTCCTCATCAAGCTCAGAGGATGAGGAGGAGGCAAAGAAGCAGGCCACCAAGGCAACACCAGGAAAAGCTGCCAAGGCCACCCCTGCCAAGCAGAACTCATCCTCGTCCTCTAGCTCTGAGGATTCAGATGATGAAGAACCAAAACCAACGGCCAAGGCTACTCCGGCCAAGGCTACTCCGGCCAAGGCTACTCCGGCCAAGGCTACTCCGGCCAAGGCTACTCCGGCCAAGGCTACTCCAAAAGCTGCAGAAGAGTCGTCCTCTTCCAGTTCAGACGAGTCTGATGAGGATGATGAAGCCAAACCAGCAGCTAAAGCCGTCCCAGTTAAGACACCTCCAGCAATGGCCACACCTGCTAAGAAAGCCGAGTCCTCAAGTTCAGGTGAGAAAAGCAGCTCCTCTTTGCTGAGGGTGTTAAAGATTTGTATTTTTAAGACTTATTATGTAAGACTAGAGTTTTGCTCTCGTGTACCATTTTGTCTTTCTGATTTATTTTCTTCATTCAGAGCTGGCTTACAGAATGTCCTAATTTCTTTGGGTTTGAAAGTTTGTTCCTTTCATATTGTCATTAATGTAAAAACTAGTGTAAAAAATGAGGCAGCATTCTGTTTCTGTTTTTAACAGATTCTGATAGCTCCGAAGATGAAGCTCCTGCCAAACCTGCAGCAACAACAGTGACCCCGAAAACCACACCCAAACAAGTGGCCACACCGAAAACTGCAGCTACATCCAAGACTCCATCCAAGCCTGCAGAGAGCAGCTCGGACTCGGACAGTGACAGCTCTGACTCAGATGATGAGACCCCAGCAACAAAAACAGCTAAACCTGTACCCTCTAGAACGAGCTCTACCCCTGTTGCTAAAGTAGCCACGCCCGCAGGGTCTAAAGCCAAAGCCGAGTCCAGCAGCAGCGACTCGGACAGCTCCAGTGAGGAGGATGAGGCGCCTAAAGGGAAACCTGCTGCCACCTCGAAGCCTGCTGTGACTCCAAAAAGCGCTAAAAAGGCTGCGAGCAGCAGCTCCGACTCCTCAGACAGCTCGGATTCAGAGGCTGAAGCTCCCAAAACCACACCGGCTAAACCTGCATCGACCAACGGGAAAACGGCAACTCCCAAAACGCCTGCCTCTACAGCCAAGAAGACCGTCTCGAAGGCCGCAGAGGAGTCGTCCTCTAGTGAAGACAGCTCTGATGATGAAGAGGAGACGACGAAGACACCGGTAAAAACCACACCTGCTGCAAAAAGCACACCGACTGCTGCGGCAAAGTCGAAGCCCGAGAGCAGCTCATCAGAGAGCTCTTCATCTGAGGAAGATGAGGAGGTGAAAACTCCCAAGACTCCTGCTTCTACTCCATCAAATGGTAATTAAAATCTTGAGCCTAATTTCTTTTTTGATCCAGTATGACATGTATTGTAGAAATTTAGGAAAGTTGATGTGTCTCCATTGTTTAACTAGAAAATGCCAGTGGTAAATCCTACAAACACACACACATCTAAATTGCCTGAGTAACCCTTTATTTATTTATTTATTTATTTATTTATTTATTTAACAAAACGCACTCCTACACTGTTAATCACTATTTTTTTTAAACACACAGGCACTGGTGGCAAAAGAAAGAGGACGGCGGAAGATGAGGAGGAGGACAAGGAACCTTCAAAGAAAACGCCCAAAAACAAAAAGCCTGTTAACGTCACGCCTCATTCCTTCCCCAAGGCCAAACAGAAGGTAAGAATGGTTATTGCAGGCTGGAGAGCGTGGCTGAGCAGCAGAGCCATTATGCCTCTTCCATCTTTGCCTTTTTCTACATCTTCCTACGTAATAGTAGAAGGTCGAGGCTTTAAAGTGAACACAAGGGGCAACCTAATTTGAGGCTGTGTGTTTGGGTCATACAAACCAAGTGCATTGGGGATGATTTCCCACTGACTGAGGTGATGCTTTTGTCCTGGCTGTAGTGTTTTATAGCAGCTTTGAGCTGCATGACTCACTGCTGGATATTAAATCACAGCAGTTGTAGTAAGCTAGCTGGTACAGTTTAGGCGAGGATTTAATGCTCCGTGTTTGTGAAATGTGTCAGCCGTGTAGTATCTACTGCTTGTAAGTGTTGTAAATTATTTTAAGATGACTCAAAAACCAGGAGACCCCCAAAATCCAGGTTAAGGTAGTTTATGAAAAAAATTCAGATACATGTATGCCATGCATAAATGCAAAAATACACAGGTTTTATGAGTGTGTAGGTCAATAAACGGGCTTATCTGAGTGAAGTGAAACCTGAAATCACACTAAGATCAGACTGATCTAGTAATAAAGAAATAATAATAAAAGAAAATAACAAACATAATTTCCGATTAATTTTCTGGATGAGCCTTTATCATCCACACCACAAAGCTTATGTTAAATGAAGATTATATCTCTGTATCTGGAAGGATTTCAGAATGTTTTCTCCTAGGCTTCAGTCATAATAAATCACTGCTGTAATTTGCGACTGCAAATACTACTACTCAGTTTTACTAATTAGTTGTGGTGAAGCACGGTTATTAAGCACCTTTTTTCCTTTGTGTCTACTAAAGAATGGCACTACTCCTTTTCGTAGAATAAGAGAAGAGGAGATTGATGTAGACCCACGCCTAGTAGACAATTCCTTCAAAGCCAAGGTAGGCCAGTCACTATTTTATACTCTCATACTACTGGAGTGGTGTTGGGTTTTTGTTTTGTTTTTTAAGCTCCCTTTTGACACGCTTTTCTTTTCTTCAAGTTGGGAGCGAGTGGAGATTGGGGCGAGAAGGCCAACGAGGTGCTGAAGTACACCAAAGGCAAGTCCTTCAGACACGAAAAGACGAAAAAGAAGCGAGGCAGCTACAGGGGAGGAGCCATCACCACCACCATCAACTCCATCAAATTTGACAGTGACTGAGAGCTGAAGCCACAAGCATCACATTTCTTTCATGTACCTGGACTAATATCTGTCGGACACTGGTGTCATTTTGTAGGATCTGGCCACCCAGACCACTGCAGTGTTTGCGCTGTACTCAGGTCATTATTAATAATGAAAGCTTTGAGCAGAGACACAGCCATGTCAGTTGCAGTTTCTTTTTTAGCCACTAGGTGGTGAGCTCGTTTTGTTACGTCTTCTACACTATACTTTTATTTGTACAATTTTCTCTGTCAGAATTGTATTGCATCAGAGGTCTAGTTTCTTTGCAGTTAGTCTTTTTTTTTTTTTTCTTTTCTTTTATTGAGCTAATAAAGCGGTTATACTCATTTTTCTCTTTCTTTCTTTTGGACATTAAATGGATGAAATGGTTTCTTTTATATCTCTGTTAGAAGTTGATACTGATGTTGAATGGTGTAAGGATTGCTGAGAGAAGAATCGGTTCTATATTAATTATAATCAGACTAGAAATCCCGAACGTGCTGATTGTGTCTTGTGTGCATAAGAAGCCATTGTTAACGGCACTCGCGTTGTTCATACTGTGGCATTTTTAGTTCTTGATTCTTATTTAACTGTCGCAACAGATGTACTGGTTTCCTCCCATTTGTTCATGAGCTTGTTTGTAATTAAAACCTGAATCTTAGCACGTGTTCATGTGACCTTTCTTGGTTTCTTTCTAATTAGAGCTAGGAAGCATTGGACTCTCTCGGGGCCTTGTCTCTTGCCACTCGCACAGGACTTCTCTAGGATGGCAGAGGGCAGTACTGTCTAGAAATATGTCCCGGAAAATTGCAGCACAAATTATAACTAGAATTCCAAAAGGTGAAAGAGAAATCTGAACGATGCTGTTAAAATAGTTTATCTCCTACCTGAGAGAGAAAAGAAGCTTTTCACCCAGAATAGGTAATGATGTCCTCTCCCATTAAATGTGGTATCCCCCAAGGTTCAATTTTAGGGTCTGTTTTATTCTTAATATGCATGCTTCCCCTTGTTCCATCTTTGGAAAACAATATTCCATATCTCAGTCATGCAGAGAACACCTGATTTTACCTGATGGCTACAACTGACAGCACTTGCTCTTTGAAGAACCTCTTCAACTGTCTAGATGTCAAATGCTGGATGTCGAGGAACAAAAAACAAAAATAAAACGGAAGTAAATATAATTTCCCAATCTCAGTCACTAAACTAAGCAATGCTCTTGGTCCCCTGTCTGCATATCTGCAGTGGAGTAGAAATCAGGATGACCTCTTGGACACTTCTTTGGATTTTAACGAACAATTCAGCAGCGTTGTGAAGGGCATCTTTTATTAGCTTAGAATCGGAGTCAAATAAAAGCCGCCTTTATCTCACAAGGACCTGGAAACAGATCCATGCTTTTTATCACCTCTCGGTTGGACTACTGTAATTCCCTGTACATGGGGCTGACCCATTCCACCCTGTCGTGACTACAAATGGTCCAAAATGCAGCTGCCGGACTTTTAACAGGCATAAAGAAGAGACAACCCATCACTGCTATTCTGGCTCAATTGCACTGGCTACCAGTGAAATACAGAATTGATTTTATTATTTGTTTTTAAAGCCATTAATGGATTAGCTCCACAGTACATTACAGAAGTGCTAATTCCATATTCTGCCCCCAGGTCACTCAGGGCATCTTCCCAACAACTCCTCTCAGTCCCCCGCTCATGCCTCAAAACTGGAGGTGACGGGACTTTTTCTGTTGCTGCCCCAAGAACCGTCTTCTGTCTTAAATTAGGTTCTGTTCCACTACTGAGAATTTAAAGATCTACCTTTGTTCGCTTGCTTTTAGTTCGGTCTGAGGTTGTCCTTTGGTTTTTGTCAAGCCAACTCTTAAATAACTACACTGCGTTCCAAATTATTATGCAAATTGTATTTAAGCATCATAAAGATTAAATATTTTGTTCTTCAATTAAACTCATGGAT
>JAQMYM010000038.1:24296024-24310604 GCA_030014255.1 Parauchenoglanis ngamensis | reverse complement strand
AGGTTTGTTCAGTAACATTCGAATTATACTCTAATGGTTGATGAATCGAAAATTATGCTGACTGTCACTTGCATCGAAAATCAGAGAAAAATATCATTTGCATAATAATTTGGAACGCAGTGTAATTTACTTTTAATTCAGTTTTAACATTCGTTTACTGTACCTTAATATTATTTTATTTACTGTTTCATGTTTTATCTCAGTTTTGTTATTAACTTGTCCATACTATAGTTTGTATCCACTGTATTTAACTGTTCTTTTTAGTGCCTCACTGGGGTTCAACTTCTGTAGTTTTAAATGTGCTATAAAAATAAAGGTGACTTGACCTCTTAATAGACATGCCATTTCTATTTTGTTCAAACTTTTTGAAAGTTGTGCACAGGTTTACTTGTATTCAAATGGAAACCAAATACATAACAGGTGAATAAAAACCTCACTATGATAATATTATAATGCTCCACTACTGTACACCACATACTTATTTCCCCATGCACATGTTTGTCGTATGCCGTTTTGCCATTTAAACCTTATTTGAGAACCAGCAGGCACTCTTCGCACATTTATGAATCATCTCTACATACAGCAGGCTCTCTATATGCAAACTAAAGACCAGTCATGGAGCTATAATGCCGTTTCAGCACATCTCGACTGGAGCTTCGAGAGCGTTCCTGCACTGTTTTACATAAAGCCTTGTTTACTATATTAAGCATAAAACTGCATTATATTGTGCAGCTGCTTCACACTGCTGGCAGTATTGTGTGGTTTAAAGCTGGTGCATACAGCATCACTGTGTGAGCATTAAACTAAAGACACAGGAAACGTAAAACAAAAGTGCGGTTCTTGCTCAGTGCACATCTGCCCTGTGTAAGCACTACTTAGGCTGGTTGCTTACACCGTTTGTGCTGTAATCAAACTGCATGGCTTGTGCATGGCTCATTGCGCTCCTATGTAGTGTTTGTGCAAACACTTAAAGTGCTAAACTGCTCCACCACAGACTGCATACATGTTAAACGTTAACGCTTATTGCTTGTGGTCAAAGTGTAATGTGATGCCACTGTATTGCATCTCTGTCTCAATTTACAGCTCAAGGGGGAGTCAGAAAACCCAGAGTAAAAATAGCAGCACTGTGTGAAGCATGGTGTGTGAAGTCTGTCTCTGACATTTCCTCAACCTCAGCTACATCACTCCAGTTCATAACTGGTCTCAGAGAGAGATTTTGGTTTGCACTTGCAATATTTTCGAACAAATTTATGGTTCTATTTCCCCAAATATTAACAAACTAGTAGCCTACTTGAAATCAACGTGGCCTACTGGCTAGGTAAGCCTTTATGCACAGGTTGGTATTTTGTATTTTATATTATTTACGGTAATTATTATTCTTGCATTGCACTACCTCCAATGGGCACACACTCTACCATCACGGCTCTGTGTAGTGGTTCTGGTACATAGACTATTAGTTTACTCTTGTGTTTTTTGTTAGTCTTGTGTGTATTGGTGTTCTTGTGTATTCAGCCTACTGGATGCTCAATAAAGTAGCCATCTATCTACTTATCTAGACCATAACCTAACTAAGAACGCTGCTGGAAATGCGTCACGCAGCGCCGTGAATGAACATCGTCTTTGTCCTGTGACCTTCACACCTATTCACTCACTAGCATTTGCATGAACGTACAAACCTCCCGATTATGTGACTTTTTTGCCCCAGAGGATCCCGCTCTCTGCCCTGTGAACCTTCCAGGAAAGCTTTCCTCCTATCCGTATTTGTATCCATTTAGAACACATTCTCGGTTCTTTCCAAATAACGTATTCGGTTACATCCCCGGTGTGTCGGCACAGAACTGTACTGTTGTTTTCAATTTGAGCTGCTCACACATTAAGCCCATAAACTCACACCACATGATGAAAAATGGTTTAATATAGTAACTCTGCGCATCAGTCATATACTCATTCAATAATAGACATTCAAGTACATAATTCCTCAGTGAAGTTTTTCTTACACCCATTGCCGCTTTACAATCATAAAAAAAGAAGGGGGGGGGGGGGTGTATCTCGGTGATAAAGTAGACTGTAATGCTTAGTGCTGGAGTTTGACTTTTGCTTATGCATCCTTTAAAACAGACTTTAAAAGTCCATGTTTTGATATGTAAGAAGGCAGAGAGCTCTGATAAAAGGCCATCTGCTGTTTCAGTGTTTCAGAGCATGTCCATAACGCATGCAAACCATCCCACAATCCCCTCAGCCCTTAGCGTAGAACTTCAGCATTTTCACCTAGTCTATATCCAACACATCTGAAGCATATGCCACAGGAAATGAACATGTTTAAAGAACTGAAACCTGTTTATGCAAAAGTCCAACCTTGAGCCAGTAGTTGCTGAATCAATAAGTGTTTAAAGTATGCAATTATAGAGTATAACCCAAGATCAAGACTACTACTCTTTCACTCAGTTGCAATCAAGGATTAGTGATCGGACATTGACTTGAAACAGAAAAATGTCATTCTGGTCACTTGCTCTTGTGGCATCTGTACATAAATAGACCCACACTGGTGACATATAGTCACAAATTTGTCCCCCTGAAAAAGCCTCAGAGCAGAAAATATACTGATTTAGGGCTTACGTTACAAATAACTTTATAATCACATTTATAATACATTTATCCATTCGTTCATCTTCAGTAATCTCTGTTTCCTGGTCAGGGTTGCAGTGGAGCCAGTGACCATCCCAGAAACACTGGCTGAGAGTCAGGAATACACTCTGGGTGGGACAGCAGTGCATCGCATGGCACCCTGCACCCACATTTACAGTTGCCAATCCACCTATCTACATGTTTTTAAGAGGTAGGAAGAAAAAACATGAACCTGAGCTCAGGATCATAATGGGGACCCTGAAGATGCATCATTCTGACATCAAAATTGTCTTACCCTTGAATTAGGAGCAAATTTTTTAACAGATGGGTTTTTCTCAGTATTGGTAAACATGTTGAAATTCTTGCCTGTGATATTTGAAAATATGCTGCAGACGTGGCAGACTCTATGAGACGTGTCAGCTGGGAAGGGACTAATAGTGTAGAGGCCGGAGACACACTCACACACACACACACACACACACACACATACATACATACACACAGACACACATACACACACACCTACACACTTGCAGACTTGCACACATACACACACCTCAAGCAGCAGTGCTGGCCACTGCAGCATGTGTCTGCGATTTATTACATGCCACCTTAAGTTCATTTCTTAATTTATTTAGCTGCAGGCAAAGCTGCTCTCTCTCCTTTTTTCCACCCTGTCTCACCTCCCTCTCTCTCTCTTTGTACCCTGCTACTGCTGTTTAGGCATGGTGAAGTCCCACGCTGTGTCCTGCGCACACTTCCACATGGCACGCACCAGGCGGGTGAAGCCCATGTCCTTGGGCTTCTCAAGCCCACGCATCAGCCTCTGCTTCATGATGGATATGAACTCCTTGTTGCTCAGCTCGCCGTTACCTAAGACAGAGATGCCGTCAATTACTGCACTTCGGTTTCATTCTATATTTCATTTCTGGACAGAAGCAAGCACACACTTACCGTCGCAATCGAATAAGGCGAACACCACGTCGCACACATGGTCTGACAGCTCCACCTTGGCTACAGTGCGAGCCACTTGCTTCATTGTAGCTAGACAGGGGGCAGGAGGGACAATAATATTAGCACCCAGGAGCCCACCGTGTTTGCCTGCAGTCACCAGTTTATACTATCATGAAGCAAAGATCTGGCAAGGTAGATTATACTGAGATATTGAGTTTGTGTCTTTAATGATTCTCTAGCTAAAATCAATAGAAGACACTTTGTCCCTGATGAGGAGATTCATCAGACAAAGATGGAAGGAGGAAAAGAGAAAATGGGTGAAAAAGGCGTGAAAAAGGGTGGTCAACAAGAATCAGGAAACAGGCACTGAGGACATCAGAGAGGGACAGGATAACAATCCGGTGCCACACAGCAGCCTCTGGGTCCCGGCTGAGCAGAAATAAAGAGAAAAAATAACCAAAACCATGACACGGTCTTTAGGCTCCATAAGAACCATTGATTTGCTTTGTTCTCCAATGAGGAGCGCGGGAGACAAGAGACAAAGAGATATGAGAGATGGAGGCCGGGTTATGATTTCTGCGCCAAGACGAATCAATTTCTACATTATCAGTTCTGCAAGGCACTGAGCAGAAAATGTAATTCTCTTTCAGTCCAGAATGAAGTGAGAAAAGGAGATGCACAGAGAGAGAAAGAAGGTGGATGAGTGGGAGAGAGAGAGTGAAAGGCATTATATGAGGAAAAAAACTGAGGGGGAGTGTGAATTAGAGAAAGACAAGACGCCGGCGTAATGGCAATAACCTCCCATCTTGAAAGTGTAGACTCGGTCTGTGTGTGCTTACTGGCTGTGTCTACAATTTGCACTGAGTCTCTAATGCTTTGACATTTGCTAAATTTACACTGCAATCAAAAGTGGCCCAAATCCAAATTTTGGAACTGGTGTCAGATATCGGCCACATAAAAAAGATTTTTAAATACTGTAGTGTGAATATAGTGCATTTGTTCTGTTCAGGTTTAGTCCTTAATCTCCGGCATTGTGAGCAGTTTCTTCTGTTTGTTTTTCTTCTATCAACAATTTTCTGAGCCACTATGTTACAGAACAGTATCATAATTAGTCAGTGAAATGAAAAATGACTACAGGTGATCCTGAGAATTTTGATTAATATCTACTAGGCAGCTCAAGGTGAGAAAATTTAGAACACAAAGCAGGAGGCATCGGTAATATGGACAACTTAAACATGGACACCTGAAGATTGACAAAAGCGTCACTTGGTCATTTGACAATCTTGAATTGTCCAGTGGCGTGGGATGAAAGGAGGGGAACCTGGTCTTCTTGGCTTTCGGCTCTTGTAGCCCCATTTGCCTTAAAGTTTGATATGATGTGCATTCAGAGATGCGTTTCTGCTCGCCACGTTTGTAAAGAGTGGTTATTTGAGTCTCCATGGACTTCCAGTCAGCTAAACCGGTCTGACCTAACAAACATGGTCAGTCACAGAGATCACGTTTTTTCCCATTCTGATGTTTAAGCACTTGACCTGTATGTATCTTTATAATTTCATGCATTATACTTCTGCCATATAAATAACTGACTGGATAAAAGCAGGGGTGCAGGTTTTCCTATTAAAGGCTGATGAGTGTACAAGCCAGTGTCAGTACAGCATAGACATTAATCCAAAAATTGTTAGATGGAAAAATAAAACAATAGAAAGGCACAATCCTGAACAAATATTTGAATAACACATTTCTGAACGATCTGAATAATAACGTGTGAATAACGGGTCATCAAAATAGTCAGCTTTGTTATCATCTAAGATAAGCCAAGATGTGTGATCCACTCAAGGGCCAGAATGAATAGCTCCAAACATTGTGAAAGCTTCAGAGGTTCAGCATTCATACACGACCACGCTGCCATAGCTACGGCAGGTTGCCACCTGACTCGCACACCAACACACCTACGCTATATTTAATTATGTCACATAGTAAGGGGCTGCATGCGCTTCAGAAAGCACAGAGAAAAGAGAGTGACATAGAACATGAACAACAGCAGATACAGTTCTCTGGATCAATAAAGGAACCCCGGATAAAGGGGGTGCAGTAATCCGCTCTGGATTCTGCGGTTTATGAGTGCTGAGTTTTAAAGCAGAGACTGGAAAAAAAATATGCAGGAATGGAAAACATGGTTCCTACATCGCACTGTAAACTGTATCCTGATCTGTTCTAATTTCCAACCTGAAACACCAGTGCGAGAGCCAGTCACAACTACAAGTTTTTCCCACACCTCTGATTGAAAATGACACCGTTGCTAATTATAATGATATAAAATACAGAGACAGACAGTAACAGAAAGAGACATGGACAGATAGAGAGAGACAGAAGGGCGTAAGTGATTATAAAGCAGGAGCAGGTACACTGAGCTCCAAGCTGGCTGACTGTTTATCAGGCTGGCGGCCAGAACGACAGGGAGAAAAGGGAGGAAATATGAGCATTGCCTTGGAAAAATGATGAAGTTAGTAGAAGGCGGTTCCAAAAAAGTAAGATGTTTGCAATAAAAAAAAGGTGTGTATGTGTACCTTTGTCTATAGAGGCACCCGCCATGTGGTAGAAACTCAGTGCCGTGTCCACGTCATTCACATTCTTCAGAAACGTGAAAAAATTCTCCACTTCTTCAAACGTGATCCCCTAATTAATACAACAGAGGCAAGCGAGAGGTGAAAGAATTACCGCTTTCTATCCAATGAAGCCTAAATAGAAGGCAATAAAAGGTATACAGGCTGTTCGTTTGTTTTACGATATCTGGCTCCTTTTGTAAAAGAGTTGTACCTGAAGGAAAAAAGGAGGTTAATTAATCGAGGGAGTAAAATTAGGCAAGGAAGAATTGATCTCTCTTTTTAGCCAGAGGTGAAGCATGACTGATTTGTCTGATAGTCTCCAGCTGGATCATACTAAAGTATCTAGCAAAAGCATGACACTTCAGATGCACGCCTATAACTCTAGGAGCAGTTTAGCACGCATGAACGGGCGAATGGGCGTTTATGGATACGTGCAAGATGTTTTAGTGCAGCACCTCCAGAGAGGTAGGGAGGTACGCAGGACACGGCTAATTACCTGAATAAAGTCACTAAGAGAAAGGAGACTGGCATACAAGTGCTCTTTACCCAATGCAGAAGATCTGAAACCATTTTCTATTCCTCAATGCCCAATTCACCTCATTCTGAGTAATAAAAGGGCATAGTTAATTACATTTCAATGCACTATCAATCTTTTCCTGAGGTGGAATCACTTTTTGAAGAGCTTCCTGAAATCTACTGCTCTGACAAAAAAAATCCTCCGTTACCCAGCAAGATTAATTCCTTTAAATCAGAACTGCTTCCCTGTCCCAATTCTAGGAAACAATAACTTTCAGACTAAAATTTAAATAAACACCAAAACTATCAAAAATAACGTCAGAGAAATAAAGAAATAAGAAATAAATGAAATATCAAAACTGACACGATACAAAAATATGATTTAATGGCACTGCGACTATTTGAAGGGATCCCGGGTACAAGTTTTATTTCTGAGTTATCGATAGAAAACACAAAACGATTACGAGCTGGCTCACGGTTTCAAATGTGGAGCTTCCCATTGTCTGTCTATTAGCCAGTGCACGCCTTCACACTATCTGGCGTGCTTAATCACTCAGCAAGTCAGCGAACCACGATGACCCGCCAAAGCAAATCATAAGCTCATCAATGGAAAGCAGTGGAAATAGTCATGTCGAAACCTCGTATCCATGAGCACTGAGTCACCAGTGGAGTTGAATATTGCGCTGTTTTTCCCCCAGAGTGTATACAACAAAAGAAACAGCCAAAAAAATATTACCTCATACTCACCTTTTCACCTTTAAGCTCTGCTGCTTGAGAAAACAGTAACGCATTACAGCCTTGACGATGAGAACTTGAAAGCTAATTTGGCGCTATGACGCGAGTCATGAGGCACGGTTGGGTAATGACTCGGAGAGGTACGAGGGAGCGTGTGAAGGAGAGAGTGGTGCGCACATTCGTTCGATCATATGGAAAAAGGCAAAACTAATGATGCATTTTACCCCGAATGCTCCTTTTTTGAATCCTTCCTCTCTCAACACTGATCAGGCTTACCTGCGCGTCCTTGAACATCTTCTTAAGGCCTTTTTGCATCTGTTTGAGTTTGCGTGACTGAACACCGCTGTAGGCCAGCAGCATGCCCCCGAACTGCCTCTCTGTGATCCTGCCATCCACTGGGTCATTCCTCTCAAACTGCGTGTACACACACACAAACACGCACACACAGGATAAGTAAGATTTCAGCGCTTAATCACAGCCTAGCTAACCCTTTTGTGTCTGCAATATATTTTTGGCAATGCAGAAGCTTTTCTTGCGCTCTTTTTCTCTCTCTGAAATCTCCACCCTATCTGTATGTAAATCTCCTTTGTGCTGCGTGATGAGGCATGAGCTGGCATAGTCATGCATCATCCAGACAGCACAGCAACACTGGGACTGGTCCATTCGTACATACTGTATGCTTAAAAAAGTGCACACATGCAGCTCGCCTTTCTTCAAGAAAGTGAGTCGTGTGTGCTTCATTTCTTTAAATACAAAATAAACATTATGGGTTTTGGGTTGCATTACCTAAATGTAACTAACTACTTTTCGATCTAATCGTAGCTACTTATTGTCACATTAATGTATTTTTCAGAATGCATAAGAAACTCCGCACACTGCTCTTCCTTCTTTCCCGCTGTTAGACATCCAGACATGAGGAATAGCTCCATCTATTACTGTCCGAGTCCACTAACTGCTAAGCAGCAAGATGTGAACTTGAATGATGGGATTTATCAGGCCGATCTTCGTAAATCTAAAACCTATACCGAGCGGTGTGTTAAGAATTCAGCCCAACAGCTTATCTTTTACCTCAGAGGAAACATCAACCCAAACCAAGAAGCATATCATCACAAATCCTGTGACTCGAGTTGTTCCCCATTGCACTAGAGATGAGCAGTCAGAGCTGTCTCTCTCGGTCTCTCTCACTGAACCTAAACTTAATCCCTTTAACTGAGAATGTCCATCAAATGGACACTGGCGCCAGAGAAAGAGGCCGAAGAGAGACAGGAAACGGAAGTAACGGGTAGGAGATAGTGGAACTGTCTGCATCATAACAGACTGGACAGCAAGTTAAAGTAAGCCGGTTAGACCTGCCGCCTCAGCACTTACATGAAAGGAGGGAGGGAGGGAGGGAGAGAGAGAGAGAGAGAGAGGAGAGAGAGAGAGAGAGAGAGAGAGAACTCTTGGTGACAGAACCAACCTGAAACTATGACACATGCTGACTTCGTTATGCCGTCATACAGACAATCTGTCAAGCTGCCCTTTCTGCTTAACACATTTATTCCTTTTCCCATTGCCCTCTCACCGTCCCCCTCTTCTCTTTCCATTTTTATGGCAATCCAATGCACTGGGTTTTACAGTCAACAATATAATAATGTCAAGTGTTGCTGATTTAAAATGGGTCAAATTCAATCATAAATAGATTAGAAATGTAGAGACTATACACAGGAGACAGTGGGTGCAAGTCTAAGAGGAAGAAGACTGAATAAGCTTCTTACTGCACTGCATTTTAGTGTCAATGATATGCATCTATGATTTTGAATTTTGAATAGGTTTCCATATTTTACTGCTAGGAACAAAAGCAATAGGTTTAAAATATTTGTGACATTCCATTTTCTTCAATGTGCTACGACTGGCTAGGACGTCTTACTCACAAGTATCCTACTGATATGACATTTTAGAATTCATTTATGTAACAATAGCAAGCAGTCGAATTCACGAAACAGAATCAACGCTGCCTCGTTGTTTTCCCGACTCTCATTTCCAGCATTTCTCTAACGGTTCTCAGATTGCTTTACCTCAAGCTTGAGGACATCGTGTTGCAGTTTCCTCTGGAATTCCAGGAAGCTGCCGATGGTCAGTTTGCCCTTCAGGTCAGCCCCGAAGAAGTAAGTGGTGAGAGCCGAGCTGCATCCAGCTGTCCTCAGGGTGTTGCCCGTGGTGGAGCGATCCCGGTGCCTCATACCCATGCTGGTCTGAGAACGGATTATACTCTGCACCTGTGATGCACACATACAAAGAAATATTTTGAGCTGGGGTTGTGTTACAATATCACAAAATACAGGAACTGGTTTCAAAACTACGGATTCACAACTACGGTTGTGTTACAATATCACAAAATACAGGAACTGGTTTCAAAACTACGAATTCACAACTACGGTTGTGTTGCAATATCACAAAATACAGGACCTGGTTTCAAAACTACGGATACGGAGTCACAAGGAATAATAACTCTGTTGGCGATGGTAAAGCAAAATCCTATCAGAACGTCTCAATGTAAACCTTTAGATTTCACAATCGACACCAAGAAAACGTTGAGGTCCAATTCACACTTCAACAGCCCATGTAGAAGAGTACAGGGCTTTGAGTGGAGTCACATGGGCTGTCTGATCAAGAGCAGACACACACTCATGAACACTTAGGGAACAGTGCGGTGGTCTACCCAGCTCTGATTAATGTTCTATTCTTTTGCATAGCAGCTGGGACAAAAATGTGAATATTTGCTCACGAGTGAGTTTTATCATAAACAAGATGTGATTCATCAAGTTATTCTCATGTTCGAAGAAGTGTATATGTTTAGAACTGCTCCTGACCATGCTTTATAGAAACTCCTAGTGGTAGGAAAGTGTAATAGAGGGAAAACTGATCCCACTTCTAGTCATGTCAGCATAATTTACAGCATAATTGCAGACTGCAGTGCTCACAACAATGTACAGACAGGTTTGTTTTCATCTGTTCGAAGAATCTTGTTTCCCAACTGGGCAGGCTTTCTAGCAAAGTCTAATGTGGCCTTTCTGTTCATGAGTATTTTGCATCTTGAGGTAAACCCTCTGTATTTACATTCACGATTGCATTCTTGATTGCAGACTTTGACAATGATAAGCCTACCCCCTCAAGTGTGTTCCTGACTTGGCTAGATGTCGTGAAGGGGTTTTTCTTCACCAAGGAAATAATTCTATGATCATCCACTTTAGTTGTCTTTCATGGTCTTCCAGGGCTTTTGGTGTTGCTGATCTCACTAGGGCATTCCTTCTTTTTTAAAAATGTACCACTTGTTGATTTGGCCACTCCTAAAGTTTTTGCTGTCTCTCTGACAAGTCAGTTTTGGATTTTTTTTTTTTTCAGCCTAATTATGGACTCCTTCACTTGCATTAACACCTCTTTAGACTGAATATTTAGTGTTCCCATGAACAGCTGCCAAATGCAAGTTCAACACTTGGAATCAACTCCAGACATTTTATTTCCTTAATTTGTCATGAAATAGTGAGGAAACAGGCCACATCTGGCCATGAAACTGCTCATCAATCAATTGTCTGATTACTTTTGAGCCTGTGAAAATGGCTGTAATTCCTAAACTGTTAATGCGATATTTTTGTTTAGTGCTTTAAAATAAAGCTGAAAGTCTACACTTCAATCAGACCTTGATGGCTTCATTTCAAATCAATTGTGGTGGTGTACAGAGGCAAAATCACAAAAACTTTGACACTGTTCAAATACTTATGAACCTGACTCTACTGTGCTCACAACAAGGTACAGACAGGAGAAAAGTAAAATAATATAAAATGCACATCTAAAAATTGAATGGGAGGATGCAGATAAATGGCTGACCTCACTATTGCTTGAATTTTGTCCGCAGGAAGCTCTTTGCTGAGAGGGATGAGTGGTTCCCCAGTGGATTTTGTTTGCCCAGTGCAATTTTGGTTAATCCCTGCCAGCAACTCTCCCCACAACCAACCTCAGCAATCGCCAGGCTCACTCAAGTGCACGCTCTACTTTAGGGTTTTTAGCCACAGGAACATTTTAAAATGAGAAACTGGAGACGGGTCTGGGATTTCCCATGCAACTATGAGCCTAATAATGATGCATCTTACCTGGATTCATACTGCTCACATCCCAAAATATTACACGTACAAATACGGCAGAGAAAAAGATAACAGTGAGGGATTGTCACACCATTGCGGCTCTAAATGTAATTGGACAATGCACACATGTAGCCATAAAATCATACTTAAAGGCAAGTTGCTTACCATACATGGCAAATTTGGGTAGTTTTTTTATGTAAATATATACGTAGCCATACACAAGTAGCTCAATTTATGAGGTGTGGGATTTATTAATGTTCAACATGTTCACAGGCAATTTTCTAGTGCATACCGGCTGTTCTCACGCACAGAATTAAAGCACGATTTGATAAATGAGATCCCGGGATATCACGGGCCACGGATTAAGGGCATACCAGATTATATTTGTAATTAAAAGCCTTCATACAGAATGTTATTCTGATTTATAATATAGCAGCAGTTCTGCTCAGTTAACTCTCAGACTTCCAAGTATAGCCTCGAGCATGCCTGCTCATGTGTAACATGACCATTAAGAAGTCACATTTGAAATAAAAGCTTTGTGAAATGTCAGGCTCCTTTCTGCTTCTCCGCAGTAGTGAAGTGTCTAAAATAATTTTTAAAAAAAAGACAGCTGATGAAAATCTACATGAATGAGTGTATTTAAGAGCTCTGGTTTAAGAAAGAAGGGAATTTCTTCAAAGCTCAGTGATGCAGTGTTCTTTCTGTGTGTGTGTGTGTGTGTGTGTGTGTGTGTGTGTGTGTGTGTGTGTGTTCCTACCTGCTCAAACTCCTCCAGGTCCACCTCGCCATCCCCGTTTAAGTCAAACATCTTGAAGGCAATCTCAAAGTTTCTCTGAGGTGCTGGAAGAAAAAAGCTCAGCATTATAACTGCTCATCTCTGCACTAATAATGAAGTACTGCACTACTAATAACAAAATAAAAGCTACAAAATTGAGCAGATAAAACCCTGCAGCTTTTATCTTTTGTTAGCCATGTTAACCGTTTAGCGTGCATGGCAAAGAAACAGACTGAAATGAATTTCGGATCATTGCTTCGATCGTTACTAGTGATCCCGCTCGGGTGCAGCTGTTGGAGTGCAGCACAACAATTAATGCAAGGCATCGGTCATTAAAATGACGCACACGCGCTCTCTTTTACCAGTTTCATGATTTCAGAACCATGATTTGTTTTCATATATTGATGATTTTAAACAGAAGGTCAGACTGACACTGTGTACAGCCAATAACGTTTGAGACGCTCCACACCCCTGCGGAATCTAAAAAACTTGACATGAGCAACAAGTTTAATGAGAGCCTTTTAGTTTATTTTTTTTACAACTGTAGAGGATTTGTCACTGCTGCTTTCGCCCACGCCTGTCAACTTTAACGAGGACAATATTTAAGTCGTGGATTGACGATCAGTGGGGCAGATGGTGACAGAGGCACGGGGACATCGCCAGGAGGCATGTGACACGCCTGAGTGAAACCAAACGCACCAGAGAACCATGCTTAAAGGTTTGCGTCCACAAGATACGTTTTTGACCTCATTTTCAGGGCGCTTCCATTTACGTCAGGTTACAAAAAACATCTAGCACTTCCACATTCCTTCATTGTGAACATCAAGTCTGTCTTTACTTTAGAAAGTTTGGTTATAACGATGGAAAAGAAATTTCAAATATTGACCCTTCAACGATAGATCATAAATAACTGGGTTGCCAGCGACAGATAAGATCGGTTCTCCTCCGCCACTGTTGACAGTGTTGATATCGTAAGTCCTACACCTTCTTGATTGTGATTGGTCGGTGATAGAGAAGTGACACTGACGAACCTGGCAGTGTTCCAAAAGTTAAACTATGTTCAAATGAATGCAGTGGGGAAAAAAGCTGTAGGCTCAGGAGGGTTTTGGGCCGAGGACGCCGTCAACACTGACCTTCATAGGATTCGTATATAAAATAGATGTTGCCAGTGCAGGGCAGAAATGGTCTAGGGAGCATTTCATTGGACAAACGCAAGACCAGTACAGAACAAATCATCAAATCGACTATTTTTGTATTTTCTATATTTCTAGAAATATCGTGTCCATAACAATACAAAAGGTACAAAAAGCTCTAAAAATATCAAGGGAGACTTGAACTGTCTCTTAATTAGCGTTAACCCAACCTTGACTGCCGTCTTGTTGAAAACAGCATGCTGTTCATTTATCCCTTCGAGCAGCGATTGTAAGAAAGACCTGAGTAAGTGCGGATTACATGGAAGGACACTCGGCACATGGGTCACGTCCAGAGGGAATCCCACATAAATGTGCTTTGAGAAGCAGATGTTTTTACAACATCATTATACTCCTTTGTCACATTCCCCTGGCAGCTCCTTCAGATTGAGCAAATCCCAGATGATTAAAGCCTGCAGAACAAAAACAAACACTCACTGGAGAGAACGGTGGTGAGGAATATGTAGTCGGAGAAAGAGATGAGGCCGCACTCTCCGAGCGCATAGAAGATGCTGTCCTCATCTGCAAACTTCTCCCGCTCTTGAGCAATCTTCTGTTGGTCCCGACAGAGAAAGATGGATAGTGTTAGCTGCACGTCTGCATTTGGTTACAATGCATACCAAGTGATTGCAGTATGAGCTCTATACGGGCATTACAACAGCAGACACACTCCAGCATGCTAATACACACGATGTACACGACAACCACCGACCATGCAAGTGTAGCATACTCATTCAGGCAGACACGGCAGGGGGAAGAGGGAACATGAAGAGAACATATTATTATCATCATCATCATCATCATCACAGTGGCACATAAATCAGTGTACAACGGTCTAATGTGAAACACTACCACAGTGTTGCATATACTGAAACAAAAGACTACACAAAAGTCACACAGACAGTGAAGTGATCTGTACTGCATTCATTTTGTCACACAGTGACTGAATAACAACTTCCACACACAGACTGCAGTGTATCGCTCTCTCACTCTCACACACACACACACACACACACACACACACACACACACACACACACACACACACACACACACAC
>JAQMYM010000038.1:24274652-24291785 GCA_030014255.1 Parauchenoglanis ngamensis | reverse complement strand
GAGAGAGAGAGAGAGAGAGAGAGAGAGAGAGAGAGAGAGAGAGAGAGAGAGAGAGAGAGAGAGAGAGAGAGCAATTCAGAGTTGTCCGAGATCAGATATAGGATTTCTCATGCCTGAGGGAAGCCTATTCGCATCTAATGTTTAGAAAAGTTGGAACAGATCTACTGCTGGATTATTAAAGCGTTGAATTATTCATGTGTACACATTCACCTTCACTGCCTCTCCTTCATATATATATACACAACCTTACATACAAACAGAACGTGTATGCTTAATAATTCAGAAGCGATGGTCAGCTGCATTGTTCCACCAGAGAGCTGGTTTATGCAAGCGTCAGCTGTGTTTCAGGTGTGTGTGTTCACCAGAGCACCTGTACACATCTTAGAACTGCTGCCCCTTTCCTTTATGTTGTCTGTTTAGTTCTGTGTTTGTGTGTACATATCCTATGCCTAAAATCAGAATCCATTACCAAGAACTGTTTTTACTGAAAGCGGCAGCAACGACTACACAGCGCATAAAGACACACTGCTTGCCTGAGAAATCTTTGCATGAAAATGTAAATATTTGCTTGTAAGGTGTAGCATGTAATGTTTAACAGTCTTGATAAACCGATAATTTTAAAGATGTATCAGTAAAATTTCTTTTTTTGCGTCAGGCTTCCATTGAGAACTGCGTTATTTCTAAGAAGAGGCCTGGTCAATTTTTCCATTGTAATTACAATTTACAGACTTCTGAAAAAAAAAACCTGCCATTTTAAACACTGTATTAAGAGATAAGAAAGACCAACTGGATAAAATCCAGCCCTCAGTTTTGTTCTTAAAATGTTTGGGCCCCTGCATAACACTTAAAATAGTAATGTGAAAAATCCATAAGTGGCACGGTGGGATTCTGATTACAGCACAATTTCCCTTCTCAATCTCCATGCTGATGCTCCAAGCTTTGCAAATCTGCATAAGATCATAAGCATTTGTTCTGGAAAGTTTAGTTCCCTCTATCTGTCTATGTCAGTCGGTCTCTCTAACATACCACTATGGGAAAGATGCGCGGTCAGTAATTATTCCTTTCTCTTTTCTGCTGAATCCAAAATTCTCACTTTCTGCTTGCCACCATGCTGTATTCCCAAACCAATGATTATTAATGAAATTTATATAGCTGTAATGCGTTGCTTGGCTGCGCTCCTGTGCTGTGTAATTGAGCACTACGGTTTAGGTGAAAGGCTTGCTCAGGCAGAGAGACCAGCATTTGTTGAAGCTCTGACATCTCTGAAGACAAAAAACTGAGAGAGAGAGAGAGAGAGAGAGAGAGAAAGCGAGAGAGAGCGCGAGAGAGAGAGAGAGAGCAGGTGAGAGAGCGAGAGAGAGAGAGCAAGTGAGAAAGAAAGACTCGGAAGGAACAGTTTGTTTTTAGTGCAAAGGCTCCCAATTGCATATACACACACATACACACACACTCGTGCGCACGCTCATGCAGCTCAGTATCATCCCCATACCTGCCAGAAGTCCTACACAGAGGGACGGGCATAAAGCATGGATGGGAAAGAGTGGAAGGATGGAGGGTGGACGGATGAAATGGAGGGAAGAAAGGATGGAGAGACAGGGAGGAGAGAGAATGGAAGGTTTTATTTGTTACGTGAGTGGAGAAGGGGAGAGACAGCTGCAAGAGCACAAGATATATCCAGCACAAAAAGACAATTAAAGTGTATGTTAGGTTACATTAGGTTACAGCACAACTGACAGGAGAAAACACTGACAAGCCAAAAGGAATAATGATGTTTTTTGCTTAAAAAGAGAGAGAGAGATGTCAGTACAGTTACACAGTGGAGACGGCAAAAAGCATTTTTTTTTTCCCCATGGTGAGCACTCCACACACCTAACATGCACCTGAACAAATGCTGTAATTTAGTGTTAAAAGGCAGCCATGCACAGCACCTGTGAAGCTGTAAAACACTGTTAAGGAAAAATATAAAAGGTTAGGACAAAACTGTTGTGCATCCATAAAGCACGGCCCATTAGACTGCTACAAATTATATACGGTCCGGCCAAATCCATTACTGTGTCCTATTATACAACAACAAGGAAGACAGGAAGAAGAACGGCAGAAGGTGGCTGGAAAGGAGGAAAAGTCACAGGATAAGCCTAATGAGACACAAGGATGGATGAAAATAAAGACGACGAGCATCAGTGCCATGGCTCAGATCAACCGTAAAACATGAACTGGGGAAGGAAAGGAGAGGGACCCAAAAAAAAAAAAAAAGACAGAGAGAAATAGAGTGAGCAATGTGCTATGCAAAAAAATGCTGTGAAGGGAAAATTTGGAAGGAAAATAACCAACCCCAGAGGATGCAGATGTTTGCCTGAGCTGGGAGGTCAGAAATCCCGGCTGAGCTCCTCGGGGTAATTGAATTGTGTGCGTGTGTGTGTGAGAGAGAGATTTGTTTCCATGCCATCAGACCAACTCTGCCAGTTTAAGCCTTGTGATTTTCTTACAGTGTAGCCTTAATGTACCCGAACTTGTACTTAAGCTAATTGGGGGAGAAGGCAGAAAGTACAACTTCAAAGTCATTTGTATTCTTGTACCATAAAATGGAAAGCTGAAACTCAGCAAAAAAGAAAAAAAAGAAATTGGAAAGGAGGAACGAGAGAGAGGAGCACTGTGAACAGAAAGTTCCTGTGTTGAGCTGCACGTCCTCGTCCCAGGTCATTTCCATTAGAAACAGCTTTGCTGCATCCTCCTTAGACCTTTACCTAATGGGGAGGAAAATCCAGTACGTCCCAAATTGCCGGCACACGCTGTGATAAAATGGCTTAAATGTACGTGCATTCAAGACAAAAAGAACATCTCGTGCATGTATGACTAGCACAAAATGAGTCATTAAAATTGTTTTGTTGGAAAGGACAGAATATAACGCCGGTTTGGATATCAGAGGCAGTTCAATCCTCTGGATGTACAAAAGGTACGCAGGGGACTGTACAGATAACGCTACTCGTGTAGCAGCCGTGCGCGCACACGTATAAAATATCATGCCGGAACTGGAAAACGAGTACTACGCGTTATGGTTTTGAAGAGTCTAAGAGCTGAAACTATAAAGAGAAACAGAGACACGTAGAGAAAAATAGTATAAGTGTACGAAAGAGAGATCAGTTGGAATAAAATTTTAAATATGAAAAATTCTGCTTTCATCAAGCAAACTCTACATGTTTATGTGCATTTAAAAGAGAGGGAAAAAAAATACGGAGGGGAAAAAAATATAAAATACTTAAGAGCGGTAAAATGTTGCGCAAGGTTCCCCCAAGGCAGAATTATGTTCCAGCAGTTCTGATTTATGGTTTTTATCATATCTCTCGAACGGACTAATCAGCATGTGGGTGGCTGAGACAAGCTCGGCTCGGGCCAAAGACGAGTGCGTTGTCCAAGGTTCAGTTCATAAAGAGCCACTCCATTTGCACTTGTGACTGCACTGGATGCCTCCCACAGATAATGGCACTAATGGCTGGAGAGAGGAGAGCGGCAAGGCTAAGCTGCGTATTGCTCTTCATTGCGTGAGATTAAGCACGTTTTGGAGGCCAGACAAAAACAAGGTGCTTCACCTCAAACTCTCGCATGCTCCATTTTGGATATTTTGCATAAACTCACGGCTCACTGCTCCCGTCATCTATTATGAAGTGTCGATTCCAAATCTTGAAACGATAACGGTTATGTCACTTTTAGAAAAATTTAGAGATACGTGCACAGATTGCGATTACTGATCTGTGCTGGATGGCAGGGTGTGTGTCATTATCGGTATAAGTCATCCATTAATATTCACCTTGTACAAGAAGGAAAAGAGACTATAATTCAGATAACAGAGGGAATTGACCCTACTCTAAACACTGATGTTTCCAGCTCAACACAGCGACGGGGCTTTAGGTGTTACAAATAAGCAAGAGGCAGAGAAAAAGAAGAACACCCTTCTTTATGTCTTCAATTCGTTTGCTTTCTTACAAAGTTCATAGAATTCGGTTAGACAGTTTTACACACACACGAAAGCGAGAGAAAGACGTCAAGAGGGATCCAAGGCCTCGTTCCTGCTGAAGAGAGAGAATAATGGCTTTATGAGAAGCGGCTTTTGAAACACACGTTCTCTGGCAACATCCTGCTTGGCTGAACAATAGCTAGGTAACCTCTCTGCTTCCACCCACTCGCCCATGCACGCACACACACACACACACACACACACACACCATAGCTTACCTTTCCATCATAGCGCTTCACGACGAACTGATCCAGACCTAGGTCTAAGATACAGAAAGACGGAGAGAAAGACAAAATGTTAATGAACTTCAGTTAGACGTATTCCCATCAGCACACATCCGAAATCTCTCTGCAGTAATCAGAGTTCTAAAAGGCAGTGTTTTAATAGTTACCATTGACTAATAAGATTAATAAGAGAACATTAAGAGCCCATTTCCATTCTCCTATGCTTTCAAATGCATGTATTAGGATGGCCAAATATTAGTATGTTTTATTACAGCCTACCCTTAAGCCAAGCCGTTGAATGAAAACAAGATACTTCAGCTCTTTTTTAGACTTTAATAATGTTTGCATTCTGTCCGCAGGTATTTTATCCCCAAAGCCAGACTGATGTAATCACATTGTACTGATCTACATCTGAGATCCCAGCACAGCGCGAGTCACACTACCTCTGGAGGTCTGGCCTATACATGTCCGCATACCTGTCCTTTAAAAGTGGTCAAACGGTACGATAAAGCGTATGATAATACCTTCAATTAATTTTTTCATTTCTTCATGGAACTTTTGTCAAGTTAGTGAGCAGACACTACACAGTGATGAATGAGAAACCAAAGATATGCCTTTAACTCATGTAACCCCCCTCTCTCACACTCACACACACACACACACACACACACACACACACACACACTGTACCCCTTATTTCACTCCTCACTGCGATATTAATTCCTCCCCTTCTTCAAGGTGCTCTTTATTCTGCAGCAGATGATTGATATAATCAGTCAAGGCCAAAGATGGTATCAGAAAAGCCAAGCATGAGCGTCTGGGAGAGAAATGGAGGCCAATGCTGAAGAGCCAGAATTGAAGAGCTCAATGTAATTCTGCTGCGCAAAGAAGATGAATTATAGGGCAGCTTTTCTGGCACTCCAATGAATAATGGATTACATGTTTATGTTCACCCATTAGTCCTGCTTTTTTTAACCAAATACCTGTCCATGCATCTAAATAATGACATTAAAACCTGCAAGGACATAATCTCCTTTTTAGGTGAAGAACCTTCTCTAGTGTGAAGCAAGAGAAAGCAGAGAGCTACACGAGAAGGTAAATTACAACATCATCTCTAAGTCTCCTGAAGCCCTGAAGCCTCTCCCATGGAGGAAAACTTTCTGGCTGTTAAACAAACATCTCCATTCAGAATGCTTCACCTGATCAAGGAGTATACATTTTTTCTGTTAAATAACAACATAATTTATCATGAGGCTTACGATTATATGGAGTGTATGCTATACAAGTCCTTCTGAATACCAGAGCTGTTACTATAGAAACAATAATGTATTAGAACGAACACATTAATATAAACCGGTGATTTGAGTCCCAGCTGAGACTGCTGTCAGAGCTGCTGTTGCAGAGAACAGCTTCTGGCCAATCGGATTCGAGAACACAACGGCGATGTGGTATCAACGTATTTCATATTCGACTTTTACATCTTCGGATTTTTTGTTGTTGTTGGTGTTGTTAACGCAGCTTGATTTTTCACAGTGAAGGGACACATTTTAGAGACTTGGAAACAGACTACCGTCTGAGGTGTGTGCGCGTGTCCTTAAAAAGTGTCCTTGCTCCCGACAGGTGCGTTTCTGAAGAATGCGCCACTGAACTCTTGCCTTAAGCGACTCCATCATTGTTCGAGTGAGTTAATGAGTCATATCGGTAAAGTAGGCCTTCTTCAAAGCACTGCACATCTCATCTACGCCTGGACATAATTCTTGCATTATGGATTAATTGATTTAACCCCCCCATCATTCACCTTTCATTACATTTCTCATCAAAATACTGGACCATAAAGCTCATGACTTTTAATGAGAATATTTAAATTTTCTCCTCAGTAAGTTGACGCTGTCCCCATTTTGGCTCTCTGAAAGTAGGTGTGAGAAGGACGACGCCTATGCACGGCATTTAGTCCAAGGGCAAATGATGAGTGTGGAACACCTATCAGCACGAGCATGAGTGCGGGTTGCTCCCGATATCAGTAGCACGCTGCAGATAAGTACTGAATGACAAAAACCTCCTTGGCCCACTTTTAATTAAAGAGCACAGACTACAGGCAAAATCTCAACGGCGGGAGAACTTTGATAGAGTCAGGCCATTGGGGATCAATACATTAAAAGCAATACCACTCATCTCTGCCAACCTGCGCGCAACTCGGAGACGAGCGGTCGGAATAATACGAGGGGCTTCTGAGGTCTGCCCTGTGGACAGTCCTTCAAAACGCAAACAGCTTCAACGCTTATTTAATCAGAATCAACGTGGGGCAATGGAGAGCTTGTCGGTGGTAAAAAGGCTTCCACTGTGCACCATGGTGAGGCTCTGAAGTCGAATGATGACGGCAAGGCTGTGTTGGGTAATTGCACTGACGGGGCTTTAGATGGGAAGGGAAAAAAAAGGCAGAAGCGCTCATGCATTTCACACTGACACACTCCCTTTCTCTCTCTTGTTCTCTCTCTGTGTTTTTTCTCACTGACAGTTGGTGTTAAATCCTCATTCTCACATGCAGACCAACGGAGCCCCGTATTATTTAATTTGACTAAGAGACCAAGATAATATTTACAGAAAGGATCTCTGGGTTAAAACTGTGCCAAAACGACCGGAGAGACTCGAATAGAATTCGGTCAGTCTTCCGTGTATGTGTAGTCGCTTTTACGAATCACGTATAAATTATTTTTTGAATTGAAAAAAAAAAAAAAAAAAAAAAAAAAAACCTGGCTGTGTGAATTCTCAGAATGATTCTCTCGTGCATTCTGGGTATCGCAGGCTGGAGAGCAAATCTCTGTCACCAGCATATGAGGGCCTCACTCTTTTATTTATTTACCCGCTACCTAATCGTGAGTCACCCCTACGTCCTGTCACACCAGCCACTCTTGGCTAGTCAGCCGTTCGCGCTATCTGAGGAATCACCTGACTGAGGCAGCAGTACTTTGCCGAAAGCAGCTGTTTGCTGTCACTCTTCCTGTCAACTATATAAAGGGTGTGAAGGGGAAGCACGAGGCTAAGTCTGGTCAAGCTGCCCTAGCCTCCATTTAAAGTAGGAAGAAACCCTAGAAGGTACTGCCCTGACGATCGCATGTACCGCTTGTAAGAACACGTGTGTTCATCCTTAAATGGGGTATTTGGGTTACAAGGGGCCAAGTGCCAAAGAGGAGGACATTAATCAGCGAGAGAGACGCTTTAAGTCGTGTTTAAAAGACTCCCTAATTACAGAACAGAGCGTCGCGTTACTGAGGCACTTCTAGAGATTGGGAGAGACACTGCGAGCACTCACTCTCTGGCTGCTTCTCATTAGGCGTGATGGAGCGGATGAAGTCCTGCGGCGTCATGTACACCTCAGCGTCGCCCTGCTCGCTTATGATCTTCAGAGTGGCAAAGTAGCGGAAGATCTTGTCTGGGGTGGAGTAGGCTCGGATGCGGTTCTCGTACTCCATCACCTGCACCGGGAAGAACGTCAGTACACCTGTCAGTAAATTCATCCCAGTATTCATGGGTAAGATTTAGCAAAATGACCTTGTGCGATGCAATATCTTACACATCATAGTTTACCAAGAGCAGTGCTGACACACACACTCCATAAATCTTTCAGTTGACTGCAGAACTAGTGTAGTAAACTTCATCAAGTGGATATACATTACAACACACAGTGAGAGGATCTCGGACACCAGAAAAGTTTCCATCCTGTATACTTACTTGATGTAAAAAAAAAATAAAAAAAACCAAAAATAAAACATCAGGTTCAGCAATTAAAAAAAAAAGAAAGAAAGAATAATAATAAGAAAAGGGTGTTAAAGATGAGGAGCTGTGGCAAGGAGGAGAGATATTAACCTGCAGGCTCACACACGCCATTAACAGGCATTCAGGAGACAGATGTGCTAGTCAGAAAATGAGATCAGAACAGTGTGTGTGTGTCAGTGTTTTGATCTACAGGGAAAAAGGTACTGGAACACACTCTGACAGGACGCCATCATGGCACTGACGCCATCTGCTACTGGAGCACGCTGATGCCGCAAAGAAGAACATGGTACCGAACACATACACACACACGAGGAACATGTGGAAATGCTCATGCACACCCGTACACACTTGCACAAGTCTCTAAGCTTCTCTACACATCCTTTTGGAGCAATACATTAGCTATTTATTACAAATAAATAACACAAATAAATGAAAGGTGCTGCTAAAGAAAAGAAATTTTACTAATATTCATTAATTTTTAATATAAAAACTTCACCCAGTAAGTGATTATTTTACAGTTAGAAACTTGCATGGAATTGGCAGGAAGTCTTAGAGGATTTTTTTTTTTTTTTTTTTAATTCAAAAGCCAAATAAGAGTCTGGATTGTGTTGCGCGCTTAATGCTTTAATCACTGTTTTAATAGCAGAATTAGTCACACTTCTAGACGCGGCCAACGTTTACATCTGTTACTGGGAATTAAACTCTCTGGCTAGAAAACCACAACCATTACCGTGAGCAATGCTGCACTAACGTCTTGTATAAACAAGCGTTCCAATTGCCAGAAAAAGAAAAGAAAAGAAAAAAAATTCAGAATGCCGAGTTTATTGATAATCAAGCTTCAAAGTCTCGCTCCCCTGCAGAAAGACGAGTGAGCGATTCCTTTTCATTTATTTTGACCTGTTAATATTGTCAGCGCTGAAGAAATCTATGATGTGCAACACCAGTAATCTTATATCAGCACTGCTGAAATTCATTGCACGGCCCAAATAATATTCTCCTATCGAAGGACTTCATAAACAGAGAGCAGAGAATACATCCAATTTTGAAGACTCGCGTTTTGTTAGAAATGTCTGACACGCTCAGGACGTTTGGGTGACAAAAGTCCGCCATTTCCATCACGTGCCGTGTGTGCAGCGTGCACATTATGGGAGTTTACATGTGCATATGTATAGCTCGCATCTTTACATCTTCACATCAAGGGGACTGTTATTGGAAGGGCCAGGCTGAAGTATCCGTCAATGCGATTGGTTTTAGCGTCTCTAAACTTTGCACTTCAGAGAGCAAGCATTAAAAAGTAATTACTCTTTTCTCATGCTTGTTTTAGGGCAGCTGCTTTTCACTTAGTTCCATTTCTCGGCTGCTCCGTGTTCCCAGATCGTATTTATTCAGCTCTAAATTATAGATGCCGCTTTGGACCTTATAAATCTAGCACCAGTCGCTTATTGATAAAATTCAGATTGCACAGCATGATGTTAAATACTGCCAACAGTCTGGCTCTGACTGACGAGTGCCGTGTGTCAACCCACAAGCAATGACGAGTGCGTGTGAGCTGTACGACGTATTGTGATGTGACCGCATGCCTCCCTAAATCGTATAAACGCGCTCGCTGGTACAAAAAAAAGAAAACGCACCATCATCTCCACGGAGATCCGCTCCAATCATTGCACTCCAGGGCTCGTCCGCATTTTAAATGGATGAGAAAGAATGATGAAGTACCCTGCTATAATCGTGAACCCGACAGTCAATAGGAAAGGCCACTGAGTCAATACATATACCAATTCAACTTCCTGCTGGAGCTGTGTGCAGCGGCACATTTGTAAATACGTGTGTTTGTGTGAATGACTGCTGAATTTGTTTTTGCCAGGCAGCACAGACTTAAACCTATTTAGCATGAATTATAAATTGACGCGCATTTACAAATCTCCTGCTGCAGAGCTATTCACCACATTCACTGCACAATTGAATACGTCTTTCTGCCTGTTTCCAGGACGGTCTGAAAATGTGAAAACGTGCAGTCATTTCAGTGAACGTAAGGCGCTCTATATTTTGTTTAAAAAGCCACTTTATTAGGAAAGCCTGTATCCCTGCTCCTTCGTGCGATTATCAGATCAGACATTAGAAAGAGAAAAAACTGTGATCTCAGTGACTTTGTGACACTGGAGGGGCTGGTTTGAGTATTTTAGAAAGATCTTCACACAGAATGATAAAAAAAAAAAAAAACATAAATGAGCAGCAATTCTACAGACAGAAATGCTGCCGAGACAGATCGGAGAAGAACGGCCAACAAGAACCACACTTTACATCCGTGGTGTGCAGAAAAGCATCTCAGAATGTCGAAACCCAACAGTGGAAGACCACATGTTGGAGGTTCCACTCGTTTGCTAAGAACAGGCCGAGCTCACCTAAACGGGAGAGATTGGGAAAAACTGCTTGGCATTTTTCCTATTTATTTATAGTTTGGTACAAATATTACTCCGGTCATATCGCCGAATACCAAGACAAACCATTTCCTCCCCGTTTAAGCCACCGAATCTGATGGATTATGGGTACTGTCAGCATTATTATAACACTGACCAACCCCATTTTTCACTGCAGATAACTGGACATTAAAATCTATTTTTGTACAGAATGTTTACTGAATGTTTTTCCGCAGATGTTAAATAAAAACAGCATTAATAAAAAGATCTCTCCTTTTCAGTTGACGTACATCCCAATACGTGGTCAGTGAGCCAAGACATTTGATGCCGGAGCAATTTACAGCTGTGTCCACGAAAAATGATCCAGTACAGGAATCATTAGCAGGCAGACAGTTCAGTGTTTGGCTTTGAAGATCGAGAAACCGAGCTTCATTTACCGAGATGGTCACGCACAGGGAAATACAGAAAGGAAAGGGAAATGAGAGCAAGAAAGAAACACGATGCGCTGATGTGAATTTAATAATGCTTGTAAAAAATATTATATATTGTGTGACCTTTTCTCCAAGCCACTTACTTAAAATCGTGCTCAACACTGTCCTTACCTTGACGACTGTGTAAAGCCTTGCTGCCCAGCAATTACGCTTTTTAGTCACAGCAGGGTTTAGTCATATTAGTGCTACGGATCTAGATTTGCCTTGAAATCTACAGGTGAAGGCAAATTTACATTCAGGTGGAGCAGGTGAAGGGGTCACTTCCTGGTCATGTCATCGATTACCTTACGGTCACGGAAGCCAACTCTCTGTTTCTTCTTCTTGCCCTCCGAGCTCTCGCCCTCCTCGGCTTCCTCATCGCTGCTGCCGGACTCCACTACGCTGCCCGACTCCGCGTCCTTCGCCGCTTCCTCCTCACGCTGCTCCTCCTCGAGTTTGACGGATGACGCCGCCTCGGCGTAAGCCCTGCCAATCAGGACACAAATCTTGACAACGGAAAAGCTCTTGAAATAATGATGCATGTTCATTTTACAAAAAACAGACCACTAGCTCATACATCACAGCCTACATACTATTTTTATGTTTCAGTCCTAACTCATAATGAGCAGCTGAACGCAGTCCTCAGTCACAGGATGAAATGGATGAAGAAGAAAAAAAGCCTTTTAAATTGGACATGATACATTCACACAAAACCTTAATACCCTACATTTAATAACAAAAACAGCACCATTGACGTCTAGACACTAATACTAAAAACTCAATTAAAATGTGGCTGGACAAATAGCTCCAACACAAGCAGCTGTTACTTCTCAGTCGGGTGCCTCCCTTCTGGAGCGGCGTGCGACGCTTTAGACCAAAGCTGTTTCTAAATAATGTCAACAAACTGATAACTGCTTAGCTCGCTGGCTCCTGAATGTACATCTGCCAGGTGTGTATATTATGTGACAAGTAAAACTAGTCCCGAAACTAGGACCTGGTCACAGGTATATACGGCTCCTGCTCAGGAAATGGCAAAAGGGAAAGGATTACGCGAATGTTTGCACGTCATGTCTGTTTACATGCTACATCATGCACGCTGTGCGCTTTCCTTATTCGTCAGAGCAGTGTGTGTGTGTGAGGGAGTGGTCATGGAAATGAAGAAGGTGTGAAACGTGTTCATGCGTCGTTACTTTGTCCAGAGGAGTCCCGTAGTTGCCGAGACGCCCGTCACTCCTGCCAGAGCGGCCAGCAGCAGCCTGCGATGCTGAGGAGAGCGCGTGCTGTTGGCGTGCATGCGGCGTGAACACTGCACCATCCCGACCGAGACTGCCGTCAACGCCCGCACCCGGTACATGCTGTCGAACAGACACAGAGGCAGTGGGAGAAAGATTAGCAGAATAATACAATTTTCACAGCGTGCCAACTGTAGCTACAGCCCAATCTTACAGCTTTTGTGTACATCGCGGCACCTGCTTACGCCTTCGAAGATGATTTTTCAAAGAGGATGACACTAAACGGCACACTGCAGCAAGGGATGATTTCAAAACTGTTACGTAAATATTTTTAAATGGATATGTATATAATTAGCGAGGCAGAGGCGACGGTGGCAAAGGAAAAACTCCCTGAGAACACATAAGGAAGAAACGTCCTTTAAATGGAAACAGAATTTTCATCATTTGTTTTTATGGCCACTGACCCTGTAATGACCTTTATTAAATAGTAAACTGTAACTCCATGCTAAAAATGCTGTATGTATCTTTACCGTTTCACAGCATCCTTCCAAATTCATACTTATACTTTACAATCATTTACAGAAAAGGCCATCTGAAAGCAATCTATGACTTAGATTATACATGATGGTGGAATTCCGACTGTGTATGCGGAGAACTGAACACCTTCGGGAAGCAGCGCGCGTTCGCGCCGCATCGCAGGTCTCTTAGCCTCCGCTCTTACAAAACTAATTAATAGCCGGCAACCAAAACAGAAACCAACGTTAAATCACACATGCCCCAGTTTAAGCAATTGATTTTTTTCCCAAAGAAACACTTCATTCCTTAATCATCCGACTCGTTGATTAGAAGCAATATTCTACATAATCTTTTTTAAACATGATAACAAAGAGATGCCCTGGGTTACTTTAATATGATCACGAATCTCTAATTTTCATTTGCCGGGTCACTGAAGTCAGCAGTGTGTCACAGGATGTGGACGTGGAAGAGTAATTAAAGGAAGGGTCTGCAACAGCCACCTGTCGATACGCTCTTACTGATTGCCTCAGCCCGATCCCAGCGCCTGATTCAGCAGAAGGGAGCGACGGAAGGGACCCAGTGTTAATTGGTGCGGGCTGCGGCGTGTGACTACGGAGGATTACGGAGATATTCTCCGGGGGATGAGAGGTTTTGGCAGGTTCACCTTTCAAATGGGTCTTTTTTCTTTCGCAAAGTGTTCGTGTAGGGGTGCAGGAGCATGTACCAGGCGTCCGATCGACTCTCCTTTAGTTGAAAAGCATCACATTGTGGAGAAATCTACAGTCCAACACGACATAACAGATTCCGACTGACGTCATCATTTTTTTTCCTTCATTTTTGTTCTTAAATGTCAGGCTTTAAAAATGTAAAGCTCGGTGAAGTGTTGTAATCGGCTCTGCTGCAATATACGTTCCTTTTAAGCCCGACGCACTGAAAGCAGCGTCGTGCTAAACTCATTTTGTCAAGCTAATAATCTTTCTGAAGTTAAAAGCCTGAACGGCGTAATAATTTATAAAGATTATGTCTTCGTTTCAGCAAGCGTTCATTTCAGTTGTTTGGCACCGTTGGAAATCCATCTGTGTGGGGTTGGCTCAGCAGAAGATTGATTTTGCATATACGTCACTGGTCATTATAATTCACGATACCAGATTCTGTTACGGTGCAAACAGAAACCCGAACGTAAACGTCGACTACCTGTTCAGAGTGTAAACTGAATTGAGTGACACTGCCACATTAAGACGCCGGCCTGCTGCTAGGCGCTGATTAACCGCTTGAAGAAAGACGGGGCAAGCATGCTGTTCAAATAATTACACAGACACATGGAAGCTTTTTAGCTCTGGGATGTACTGCCAGCAGCGCACAGTCCACAAAGTGTCAGGAAAGCTCACTCGGCTTTGGGAAGGTGTCAACTGGAAATGAATCTCTCATTCAGTTGAAAAAGCACCGAGCAAAAAAAGCAGCAGTTAACTTTTCTGCTGTTAAAGCTAGGAGAGGCGATTTTGGAGTAAGCAAGATTGTGAAAGTATCCGACTGAAAAAATCCCTTCAAAGCCACTCCTCCAAAACACCTGAACGCACACTGCCCGACTACTGCTGGAGGACGAGTCCACGAGGACGAGCGCAGCTCATTGCGTCTCATGTCTCACTCATGTAAGAAAACAACGTTATCATAACGGACGTGAACATCGAACATGGCTATTGTTAGTACTCGCAGCTGTTGACTAGCTCGCTAGCTTTAGCAATATGTCTGCAACCTATCTGCCTAGTTTGAAAAACAAAAATATGATGCAACACTATGGATGTGCGGTTTAATTTAATAATTAATGAATGAATGTCCATGAGAGTTTACATTAAATTTATATATACATATTTGTTTTCATCTGCTTCAGCATTCTTTATGTAACTGTACTGGTTTGTTGACATCTTCTACACTTATATAATGTAAAACTGTGATTAAAGGTGCAATAGTCGATTTTTTTTTTCCTCTTACAAATAACCTGGATGATGTGTGTAAGCCATGATGGCAGCACAAGCGTACTAACTGACTGAGAAAACCCGCTGGAAAACTGCCTTTCCGGCTGGAATGCTGGTTCGTGTTTAGATGTGCCTCCTGTCAGTCATTTTATAGACACTCTACTGTATGGGCCACTGTAGATCTTAGTGTTGTGAATATTGATGGGAATCTGGGGTGGACTCAAAGAGTAAAAAGAAGAAATCAAATCTCTACTCCACCCATGTAACTGTTGAGACCTAATCTTGGAGAAAAACATATTGGCTAATTTTACTTAACGCACCTTTAATGCGCTATACATCAAATTCAACCATTTATACTGGAGAACTATATTTATGAAATGGTAAAAAGTTTCAGTGAAGTTTGTAACTATTGCACTGATTTCGAAAGTGTTGCACAGATCCCTTCGATATAAAGGCAGGTTAAGCTAGCTTAGCGCGAGGCTGAAAGCTCAGAGCTGAACATTAAAAGGCTCCGTCTGTCCTCTGATCAAGGCAGAAACCCAGCGACTGCTGGATCACATCACGTCTGTTCAGCACGAATCTTACACGCCGCCGTAGCAGGGCCGGGCTCCTTTCTCCAACACCTCCAGGAATGTGATTGCAGATGAACAGGATACACAAGAGGAAGCTAATCGTTACATTATCAAACACTTTGCAGTCATGAAAACTGATTCTCATCACGTTTGGCTGGAGAGAGAGAACGCGACCAATTACTACACGCCAGCTGGAGGAGCAGGAGGACCCCCTGTGAGTAACCAAAAAAACAAAACTTGGCGAAAGCCGTGTCCAGAGATGCAGGCAGCTCCAGAAATTATTGGCACCCTTGGAAGATTGGGTTTATTAAAAAAAAAAATAAAAAAACTTTTTTACATTTCCATTTGTTCATAAGGCTGACACTTCGTAACTAAACTGATTGGAGAAAATTAAACACATGCTAAGAAAACAACACTTTAAACAAAACCACACTGCAAGAGTTGGTACTGGAAATTCTCATTGATCTCATTTACGATTATAAAGTAGTTCACTCAGATCATACGCAGGACTTCATTGAGGACTTCCTGTTTCACTAGAGGACAAATACGAGACGACAAACGCTTTCATGAACATGGGGAGGATTAGAGAACACGCAAATGAAATGCGTAATGAGACAAAAGTGTATGATTAATCAGGCAAAGTGGCTCCACGCCCATCTCTATTGTCAAGGCGTTTAAAACAACCGAAGGTAGTAACGTATTCGCCTGGTAGACTGGAAGATTACGCTAGTGTGTTTCAGCCTTTAATTGTGAGAAGGATGGATCACGGTTGGAGCTTTGCATCCAGCCATCATTTTGTAGTCACCAAATTCACTAAATCTCTAATTAGACACCACGTCCATACCAACAATGTATGTCGAAGGTGTGCCAAAAGAAAAGCCTTTTCTTTCATCGAACACAAACAAACCTCTGGCGTTTAGTTTTGGGTGGTAACAGTGGTTCAGGCTGCTGAACCCCACCTTGATGTTTATTATTTGCATGTAACAGCACATTCCTTCACATTTTATTCCTTACTTAACTGTTAAATTATTCTCCACCCGGCAGTGACATTACTGGCATTCAAAAATCCCTGAAATGCTGCTGTGCCTGATCCACGCGTACCAACACCCCACCCCCACCACGTCGGTGTCGGTTTAGTTGGTGTAGCCTGCTGTAATCTGTTGCAGTTACTGATTATTATATTGTTTAGATGATTATACCGAGGCACTATGTAGCTGTACCATGGTGTTTAATAATGTTACCATGGAAACCTGATTATATTATTCACATGTAGCATGGTGTTTCATAATGTCACCATGTTGTCATGGAGCAGATTTCGGATTAATCCAGAGATCAGGTTTGTCCTGATTGTTCTTTCGTTACCTAAGACCGACCCAGTATGTCTTTTCTTCCTTCTTGAACTCTCATGCCATCATTCCTGAACTATTTGTTTAATAAATACTTTATGCCATATATTATTTAATAGAGGCATATTATTCTGTGTAATCAAGCTTGAAGTGGTGCTGGAAATGTAAATGAAATGAAAGGTCATTATTATGAAGTCATACGATCCACTGAACCATCACACAGGTTACGTCTAAGCCATTTGATCCCACATGAGATTAAGTGAACTGAAGGAGTAACACAGCTGTATTTCAAACTTTTTCCTCACTTATATTTCTACAGTCGTGTCTGCGGTTTACTATGAATAAAATGTTGTGACGTTACTAAATGACATGTAATGTAAAACCCGGCACTAGAAGAGTGAATCAGGACTGGGAATTCGTAGGAATGCAACGATTACCATGCAGGTGGAGGTATGGAAGGTATTGCTTTGCTCATTTTCAGTGTGGCAAAAAAGTATTTAGTCAGCCACCAATTGTGCACGTTCTCCCACTTAAAAAGATGAGAGAGGCCTGTAATTTTCATCAAAGGTATACCTCAACTATGAGAGACAAAATGAG
>JAQMYM010000038.1:24250027-24274552 GCA_030014255.1 Parauchenoglanis ngamensis | reverse complement strand
TAAAATTTCTTATATTCGATATTATATATATTGGGGATTATTGTTTCAGAACAATGATTCATTTTTGAATATTTTTTTTATTTTAATGATTTTACAGTTATGCTCTTTAGCACCACACATTTAAATGATAAAGCTAAAAATGTAAACATTCTACAATATTTCACTATAAACTGTTAGCGTCAAATCAGCTGCTTTTTCATGTTAAAAAAAAATCTAACATTTCTGTCACAAAAATTAATATGACGCCTGTGATTTCCCAGAAAAGGGAATTGGGACATAATTGATCACAATGTCGATATTATATCATTATTTTATGCAGCCCTACATCTGTAAACCTCTTGAAAGCATTTGTTGTTGCCTATATAGCTGTAAATTAAATTTAAATTCAATTCAATTCACAAATATGGTGCATGTATAAACTTCCTGAAATTGATTCTTGTAGCATTAATATATTCTTGTTCCCATATGGTCACATGCCAGCATAACATATATAACTTTACAAGAAATTAATGCAAAATTTGTATTTACCCCATACTGAATTTATGCAACATTACTTCTATTAATTACTGAGCAATTTACTTCCATAAATTAATAGCTTGCTATATTTACATTAGCAGCCTCCATAAGCATAATTAAACAATTTTATTAAAAGTGTATTACTGCAATAATTCATATTTGCATACACGAAATGTGGTCAGTTAGGTAAAACATTTTAATCTCTGAAGTTACATATTTAACATCTCTGAAGTCTAGTCACCTAGTACTTCTGCAGAAAGATTGTGCGACTATGATCCACCAATCTATCAGGCTATCATTATGAATATTACATGATATCACAAAAGACTGGACAAATGCTGCCCATGTGTTTTAATAATATGACAGAACTATAGAACTATGTACTACCCAATATATAGCCTAATATTTTCTTTAGGCATAAAACACAAAGCAGTTATTGATCATTATCTTATGCTACTAATACTAGAGGAATGTGACAGGAGTATACTATATTATAACATTATCACAGCAATATTACACTGCATTACAAGACAGAAATCTGTAGTAAAGCCTCCCAAAAACAACAACTGTAATATCACTCAGATCTATCACAGATCTCTGGATTATGATATACTGCACTAGCACAGTATCTTCTGCATAGGTGCACTTGACCATGTTGTTATGTAATAAAGGTGTATTCTATAAAATTAACTGAGATTTTTGTCCCCATTCTACACACACACATACACACACACACACACACACACACACTCCTGACGTCATCTGTAATCCACAGGTGTCTAGTTCAAAGCAGGATTGACAGGAAGTCTCTCTCACCTTCTCAAACACTCACTTATACCCAAGTATTGTTTTCCAGTATCTGAGACAGCCATTATCATGAATTATTGACCGAGTCTGAAACGCTAAGTCAACAGCATTCCCTCCACTTTTCTGTGTGATCTGTGTTGACTTAAGGCCCAGTCACTTTAGTGTTTTTTTAACATTATGCAGAAAAGCATCCTGCAGTCTATACCTGTATGATTCACTACTGAAAGCCTGATTTATTAGATCAAGGCTCAGCCTCTAATAGGACACTTCTTCATATACACAGGGAATTTCAGTCACTCTACTCACCTTTATTGTCTATATATTGTTGAAGTGCATTGCTTTGTATTGTCTTATATGATGCACTTTGGTCTTGGAGGTTCATATTTCAATATCCCACTGTAAAATACTATAAAAATTTATGACAGTTATGACAGAGGCCCCAATGAATGAGTAGGCATGGGAAATCATTCAATAACATCTTTACTGTTGCGGATTCACACCTAAGGTTCTATTAGTGAACATGTACGCCCTATGATCAGCCCAACAAAAGCATGGCCCACCTATATTTGTTGTTATTGTCTTACTGTAATAAATCACAGTTTTAACTGCTAATGTTGGCTTGGTCAGAGCTTCCCAATTGCCTCTGATTTGAATAATTGTTTGAATCCCAGAGCAGCCAAGTTTTCACTGTTGGGCCTTTGAGCAAAGCCCTTAAGCATGAACTACTCCAGCGGTGCTGTATGACAAGTCGATTGACTTTGAGTTCTGAATTCAGCTCCCTGACAAGCATGAAATGAGTTTCATTCTGTACCTGTATATGTGAAAAAAAAATGTAATATCGGTTGAATTAGTGTTCCCCTTGGTATATTTTCACGCCCCACGACGGTAACCTTGTAACTCCTGGACCATGGCATTGTGGTTTCAGTTTGCATTTAAGTGTCTTCATCAGCAGACACCAAACTTGTGTAAAAATCTTGAGTGTCTTTTTGCAATCTTCTGAATCCTGTTTGAAGTGGAACAACATCTAGCTTTAATTCTAGACCCAGAAAAATCGGTACAACATTGACAACTGGTGGGAATTTCTCATCACTCATTTGGAACTAATTACTGAAAACTCTCCAGTGACCGGATAACCATCCTCATGATTATACTAAGTCCTGCTTTTTTATTATAACTATGGAAATCTGCTGACCTGGAAGAATGAAAACCTTCATAAATGTATCACACTGTTATCTCAACATTGCATACTGTGAGCGCACAGACTAAAGCCATTCATGCATATTCATAGATTGCCAAAAGTGAGACGGGGGAGCAGAAAATCTCCAGGAGCCGTTATCTCCACCGTTCTCTGTTCTCTTTCCCTCAGTCCTTTAATAGGCATCTGGCTCTGCATTGAGATGTAATTTGTAGGGTGGTGTTATCACACACTCGGAGTAAAATTAGGGTCTCTTCAGCACATTTGTTTGCTGATTAACCAAGTGTGAAACAGGATCCTCCTACATTGAAGCATGATTTTTTGTCCTAACCCTACCATATCCTTAACAAGCTCTGAGTGTAAGACAAATAAGTTAGTGGATTTGAACAAGTGAAATTATAGAGAACCTAGTTTTGAGTTTGATTTGAATATAGCCTAGATTTGGTACGTTTTCACTGTGACCAAGCTGAAACTAATTATGAACTCGTGTGATGTAGCGAAGGTTAAGGAACTGTCAAAGTAAACAAAACTTCCCAAATTTGAATCAGGAATGACGAACAGGCCTTGTAATGTGACACAATCTAAGAACAGCAATGTGGCATCTTGAACGCCCCACAACACCCTGACAAAATGTCTAGCATGCCAAAATATTTTATGTTTTCTTGCCTATTTTCACAACTCCTACGACATGTTCCTTTGATATTCCTTCTACAGCTATGACTGACAATTTCTTGACCCTCTTCCCCAACAACACGAAAGGACACAAACGATGATTGGTGGAGCTCAAACTTGTAGTGTTGCCAGTCTTATGACCATGACACAGCAATAATGTACGGCATTTCGCTTGCCTAATCTGACATGGTGACCATTTTAAAAGACAAAAATATCGTGTCGTCTGATCCCAGTATAAACTGATACAGATATTGGCATTGCATTACACCCTTAGTATGCATGACTCTTTTTCCTGGAAGAGCTGGAGCAAGAGCTGAAGAAAACCTGACAGTAAAATACTTTGTGGAAAAGTTTCACAGTCTTAACTAATGATGCACAGCTGATTAGCACCACACCAGATCTGTCGAGCTGAAATATCACACTGACGGCAAATCAATGTAGCACAATGCAAGTAGGTGTAAATGTGGTATTGGTATCACCCACCTAAGGGCTTGCTAGTACATACTGGGACTGGTTTGTTTAGGAAGGCCTGCACTGCACAGTAATGAACACAACAATCAATTTTGCAGGAGTAAAATTTACAGTGAAAATAGGAACATCGCCTTTGCACACAGGTGAGGCACGGAAAACTACAACAGACCTCAAGTTACATGTTCCACACGACCTGGATTTGTGGGTGTGTGTGTTTCCAGTAAACAAGTAGTGCAGGTTTAAGTGTCCAGTTATCTCAGTTTTGGGCTCTGACACAGTGCTCACGCCCTTGATTTTTCATGAAAGCCTTGTTTTTTTTTTGCTCCTGTCAGCAAACCGTTGATCGGTTGTCAAAAAAATTCATATTTTAACATGGCAAATATCTGTTTTACCTAATAGTACTGTACACATTATTACAACAGTAACACCATGTAATGCACCATATTCTATCCATATTTCCTTTTGTGTAAAGCAAATAAATAACTGTCCTGTATAAGAGTTCACGTGCAATTGTGTGTCCAGGTAGTCAGGTGTGGAATAGGTGCAGAGGAGTGTCTAATTACAACAACCCTGTATAATAGATGGAGTCTTGCTTTGTTTGCGCTTTAGGTTGATGAATATTTCATGTGGGCTAAGTGAGGTATGTCGTCTGCTTTCCCTGTTAAGCAACCACGCCTGCCAGGTGCTGCTTTTAGTTGCAGTGCATTCCTGAATCCTGACTTTAAGGTGTGGCCGAACAAAAGCGTTGCATCATGGAAAGTTCAGGAGACAAGGCACGGTTGTCGTAGTCTTGTTTCCTGTCTCTCATGGGCCTGTGCTTGAGCATGTGTATCCATGTGAAATAGCGTAAGAAAAAGGCTGAAAAACAGTATAACTGTGAAAGAAAGGAAGAGGGTGTAAAGTGAGAGCGGTTATCTTCTCTGAACCTTTAATTTAGTTTATCAGTTTATCTCAATCCTCGTAGACTCATGTTTCATGTGTCAGTGCAGGATCATTAAAACCCCCTGAGTTGGATACGGCCTATATATTTTTTTTTCTGTTGTATGCCTGTCGACTTGTATCTTCTTCGTACAAATTTTTCACATCGGCAGTGGAAGTATCGGTGGTGTATTTTGATGAGTGTGGAAATTGCCCCCGGCAATAACTTGGAGGCAAATTAGCCAAAATGTCAGCCATGTATGTAGCCTTCTGTTGTTAGGCAGGGGTCTTATGGGCTGAGCAACAGGTGTGAGGCAGAAACAGTGTGACTGTTTTAGTAACAGTGAGCACTTGTGTGAAGCACACACCCACTGAAGGCCTGCTCCTTTCATTAATAGTAATATGTATTTATATATTCCATATTCAACTCCATCCACATTCAGCACAGCCTATAGGTTTTAAGGAAATTAAATTACCACCATATTTTTTTAATAAAAAAGAAACTTAAATTCAATTTAGCAAGTTAAATTCCCCAAGTGATTTAGAGTTGTCGTTCAGATATAAACTAAAGACAACATACTGAGTCAATGGTTAGGCCATCTTACTGGCTTCCTGTGGTGGAATGGCATACATTTGCTGCTCCACAGAGCTAGGGCAATAAAAAGCCGTAAGACTTTATCAGACGTGCCTTGGTCTGCTGCACACAAGGATGAAGAAGTCCAGAACAGTCAGCTCATTTCATTTGCTCATTGTGCTCTTTGTGAATTGTGTATTGATTACCTGAAAAGAAAATGATTCCCTGTGCAAGTCCAACAGTTTTCACATGTTGGCTATTTATTGATTCTTAAATTTAAAAAATGGAGCAAAACAGCCAAACAAATTGCATAATTCTGATGCAATTTTATTACCAGCATAATCAGATTGCATGATAAAGCAAGCTGTAGTAACAAACACCACATATTATCTCTAGGGAGCTGATAGTCCACAGAGATAGAAATGTGATAAAAGATTTACAGAGCTAGAAACTTGTTAGATACAAAACTGGTATTCTTACTAAACTGGCTCGTCAGTCTATACAGTAGTACAGTTTTTCTGAAGGAGAATATGAATGAAACAATATATGCATGACATGGCAGGGTTTATTAGATAATCCACAGGAGGTTCACAGAATGTAATATGTCTCAATGATAGCATGTTTTGCCCACATGAATACTAGGCCTCACAGGGAACTCTATCCACCACCCTTCTCTTTGGGGAGGACCAGTTCCTCTGTGGCCTGCGTCTCGGTCCCCGTCTCTTCCACCTGATTTGCATTTAAATTGCATCACCCCTGCACTGCAGCGCATTGCACCTGGGAGAGGATGAGATCTGGACAGCTGGGGCAAGGCAAGCAGTGAGAGCCACTTCAGTTACATACAGAAAGCTTGTCATTTCCCATCCGTACCCTTGATCAAGCTGGAAGAGTGGAGATCAACAATTGTCCACGAGCAACATTTCCGGTCTGTAACCAATGAAAGACACTCTGAAGGAATAACAATGATCACGACTGATAACGTTGGGTGTGAGACGGGAACGCAGCCTGGATGGGACACCAGTTCATTGCGGGGCAGCATACCTTGGTACAATTTATCGTAACCACTCGAATTACATGCATGTTTTTTGGCAATTGAGAAGAAACTAGAGAACCTGGAGGAAATCCACGGTGAGAACATGCGATGCTTCGCACAGAGAGCAACCAAAGCTCAGGATCGGACCAGGATCTATATGTATCTTATGTTCTGACACCATATATTAAAAAAAAAATTCACAGTTAAAACATTCTCCACTCAGCTTAAGCGTAGCTGTTTAGCTGATTTATGTTGGTATTCACATTTTTCTGCTTCAGTTTTACACTGGCGATATGAGGGTAACTTGGTTAACAAGTAATACAAGTCTCATAGCTCCGGAAAAAGGAACACACGCAAGCAGCTGTGTAAATTAAATATATTTCCCCCTCCTCAACCATTTCTTTAATGAGAGTTTGGCTTGAGCACAGCTTAGAAGATATTCTCTGGTAGCCTATTCTTCATTTCAGTCATTAGTCGTGCTACAGAAGGACTCATTAACTGGTTCAGATACACTAATGAATCATCTTATTGATAAACTGTAAGTATGGGCTCAATATTTTACATTAGCCTGTTGGGTGCATGTGTGAGGAGAGTCAAGTAAGTGGTTTGTCTGTTCAATCAAATCAAATCAAGCACCTACTTTCCCCCACAGAGCAGATTAAAGGATGATCTAATAATAGAAAAGTAATAATATAATGGAAAGGACAGGACTGGTGCCAAGACAGGACAGCAGTGCCTCACTCAGTGTGACATGACTCCTGCTACAGAGCCACGACATGATGTATGAATGTTTGAATAAAAGGCTCTGATCATATTTAAAAATGTGTGCTATTATTACATAACTGAAATAAAAAAAAAACCCGTTATATTATATATATATAAAAAAACCCGACAAGATAAGATGGAAGTAAACAATCTCTGACTCGGAGGTAGTGCTAAAATTGCTTGAAGGACTTCCCTTTGATTCCGGAGTTGACTAGCGTCCCGCGTGCTCTGATTGGCTGCACGGGTCCGTAAGCACCGCCTACTTGAAGTTGTCAAACTGAGGCACGCGCCGGATGGGCTTCTTTTCATTGGACAAAAAGAAGTGCTCGCGCTCGTGCCTGGCCAGCAGGTAATCATGTTGACCAATCAAATGATTACTTTCCATACTTCACTTTAAACGTAAAGCCAGAGAGTGAAAAAAAAAAAACCGGCTACGGTAGACTAAGCGACCGTTTTTTTTATGTAGTTGTTATGGTAACGCATGGTCGGCCCCAAAGCTAGCAAAAGACTGAAGTATTTTTCAGTCGAAGGAGAAAAGCTGCGGTTTGTTCCGCATTTCTGTACTAAAATGATCTTCCGCTCTCTCTCTTTCTCTCTGTGAGTGTGTGTGTGAGTGTGTGTAGCAGCCCAGCCCAAGCAGCCCGCCCTATTCCCCCTCTCTCTCTCCCTCCCTTCCCTTCCCTCGACGCTCTCCCTCAGTTCACCCCGCAGCAGTTGCCGTCCGGCTTCGAGGTTTCTCTTCCAGACATGGCCGCGAAAGTGTGCAGAGTCCTGCTGTCCCGGAGCAGCGTCGCCTTGGCTTCTCCTTTCCCCGCGCTCGGTGTCTCTTCACATCGACAACACCAGCACACAGGAACGGTAAGGAGTGTGTGGACGAAACGGAAAAAAAGGGAGGCAGCGGGATAAGGAAGGAAAGCATATATGAGGGGTGGATTCTTCTGGTACAGTAGCGTCCTGGCGATAAGGAAGTAGCGCGCTACCGACTTATTCGCGTGTACGCTGTTCATGTTTGTTTGTTTGTTCGTTTGAAGTCGATACGTGTCGGCTTGTAAGCAGTGCTCAGTTGTGACATTGCAATATTTGCTCGTGAGCTCGGTGTGTTTTGGCTACTGTACGTACAGCTAAGAGGTTGGAAGCTAACGCGGATGCTGTACATTTTACATTCCTATCACGTTTCCGTGTTAAGGTGATCAGAATAAACAGTTATGATGAGGACAGAAATGGACCGTCCTTTTCCGGGATAACCTTGAATGCAACAGTGTCAGGGCACAGTGGGGCTCAACTTTATTTGTTGAATGGAAGAAGGACACACACACACACACACACACACACACACACACACACACGGGCTGGTTCACACATTTGTCGAACAGTCTTTGTGAGGACCTTCTCATAAAAATCTAACCTTATCCATGGTAACCAAAATTAAGCATTTTGGCTATTTTAGTTTGTTTTTTTTTTTTGGCAAAGAAAAAAAAATACAATGAAATGTCCCCATAAGGTCCTTGTGTGGACATCCGGTCCCTAAAAACATGCCTACTAGCATTGCTCTGGTCTAGAAAGGTTATCTAGAACACTCCCTTCGTAGTAGTGACCGATTACGTGGCACTGATTTAGTGTAACTTGTTAATCAGGTACGGTGAGCAGTGTGTTTCCTGAGCCTCTGCAGTGTGTGTGAGAGAATGGAGATGGTGCCGCAGAACTCTTCAGTGACCCTCAAGCAATCCATCTCTCTGTCACACACACACACACACACACTCGTTGTGCCCCGCCTCCCCCCTGACGTGTATTTTATTCTCCTACATAACTGACACATGATTGAGTCTCTGTTCCGGGTTTCCCTTCTTCATTCACGCCTTCCCGGGTTTTCCCCATTGAAGTGGATTTCCATTCCTGCCTCTTTTTTTTTTTTTTTTTTGAGCAATCAGTTATCCATCCATAAGGCAAGGTGCACAGCTCCAGCCACCGACATTATCAGCGTCTAGCAAAAACATAAGGTGCCCTAATTTGTTTAAGCATGCCTTTCTTTTCCTGCCAAATCATCAGCGAATATCCTTGCTGCGCGTGCCGACACTGTAACTCATCTCTCCACTACTTGGAACGAACCCCAGTTTGACCGCGAATCCATCTGTGGCTTCGTATATCAGAGCTTTTCTTTCACGTCATGCACATGGTATATTTGGCCCTGCCTGCCTTTGCAGGGGTTTCTCATAAGGAGAGCTGACGCAAAGCTTTACAGGAGCCCGGAAGCATACGACGGTGCAGTGACGGCAGAGCTCATCTTTTCTCCGCCTGTGCAGCACAAAAGGAAAGCGCAATGAAGACTCTGTCGATGGACGGCCGTAGCAGCGACTCTTGTCTCAGGGTAGTACTCGCCTGGCTGCTTACGGAATAAAAAAAAAGAGAGAAGGTCGAACAGTTTGTTGCAGCTTGTGCTGATGAAACTTTTTGCTCTCAGGTGAGCTAATCCAATCCAGAGGGTACAGAGTAAGGGCTTGAATTCACACATCTTTATCTGCAGAAGCACCATGGGAAATATGACCGAGCTCATAAATTCCCCAGCTCTGTAAGCTGTACTTATGGCTCTGATCCTGCTCTTGACACTCATATTAGACCTCAGAGAGACACTTAACCTGCTCTGGGTCTGTATTTATGCAGCTACCCTATAAAGCTGCCCCCATTTGTGGAAAAAAGGGGCCACTGAGTTTAAAAAAAAGCTACCTGCTATAAATCATGATGTGGGTGTGGGCTCAGCACAGTTCTATCCATTATACCGGAGCACCGTCTTGACGTAATTCGGTTCACTCCACCTTTCAGCATGATCGATTAAGAACAATACCATGCCTGTAGCTTTTTTTCTTTCTCTTTTCTGTGCACGCGTGTGAAGGAAGCAGACAGGCACGGTGATCCCCGACAACCTTACGGCACATTTATCCAATCAGGATTAGAATAAGTTAATTAACCCCTGCTACTCTGATTGACCGAGGAGCCGCGGTGATCCGTATTAGCCCAGAAAGCTCTGCAGAGTGAAAGAGCACCACTGAGAATCACCCTCTCCCTCTAAAGTGGTTAAGTTCATGTAGCGTTTATGCTGCATCTGCTTTTTGCCGTTTTAAAGCATGGGTTGATAAGTATGTCTTTGTAAAATAATGGTGATGAATGAATGAAGAACATGCATGAATAATATAATCATCAATATTTCACCAGTACTGGTTCCACGTTCACTGTCTGTGAGCCGGAGTCGTCTTCTGTCCGCCCCTACGTTTGACATCCTGCGCATTCTGAGATGCTTTTCAGCTCACCACGGTCGTAAAGAGTAGCTATTTAAGTCATATTAGCCTGTCAGTCAACTCAAACCAGTCCGGCCATTCTCCTTTGACCTCTCTCATTCACAAGGCGTTTCTTCCTACAGAACTGCTACTCACTGTTGTTTTTTTTTTGTTTTGCACCATTCTGTGTACATTCCAGAGACAGTTGTGTGTGAAAATCTCAGGAGATCAGCAGTTTCTGAAGCACTCAAACCTGTCCATCTGGCACACACCCACTGAGATCCATAATTCACTGCAGTCACACACTTTCCCTATTCTAATGTTTGATGTGAACGTTAACTGAAGACCTGTATCTGCATGATCAGGTGCACATGTGTTCCTATTAAATTGGCCCGTGGGTGTTCTCCGCTGCTTGACTGAACATGTGATGATCACCCCAGATGTTTATTATCCTGTAACTATCTGTATAGATTGCACCCACTGTCTAAACATAGCTGTATTATGCTGGACCTTGAAAGCAGAAAGCGCTAATCAGCTCACAGGAAGCTCTTTTACGGGAGGTTCGACTTGCCTGGCTTTTAAGGCTTTAAAGGGCTTTTATTGTTGTTATTATTTTTGCATTTTTTTTCGTCGCTTCTTATTTTCACAGGCCATAAGCACCGCACCGGTATTAACCGAGATAAAATGTGCTTACAAGCAAAATTTAGCTTTCTGAATAAATGTCGACAGCGAAGCTTGAAAATCACTGACCCCACCTCTTGTACAGATTGGCCTATCAGAACTGATCAGGATAAGGAGCGTGAGTCGGAACGCATTTTGTAACGTGGTGAGGTTTTCCTTTCGTCGCTCCAGCGGCCAACAAAATATATGATTAAAGCACAGACTCTGGTCTCTGTGGAGCGCAGAGAAAAGAAATGATGCCCAACCAATCAGCGCAATTTCCTCGATAAAGCTCATCCTCTCACACTGGCTTTCAACGAATCTTATCTAGCCACGAAGAGTTCTTCCGATAGCCTTATTCGGATCGGATTAGTTTAGAAGGGCAGTGGCTGCAGTACGTTTTTGACACGTGTCCTAAAGAGTGCTAAAACTCTTGAAAGGGGGAGCGAGTTTCAAACGGATTGTATTTTCTACGAACCGTATTATTTGTGTCACATGATCAAGCTTCAATCACAACATGGCGACCAAGCGGTCGAAGAGTTAAGAAGACGTACCTAAACTTAAGGGAACGGCCGGGTCGACCTCGTTGCTATGGACGATGGCGCGTTTCATGAATGGATATCCACAGTGATTGGCTGATGCAGTAACAGTGTGGGATGAACTCGTAACGACAAAAACGTGATCTGTTCTTTCTTTCGTCTTCAGTAAGCTCTTAATCCTGGTCAGGAGTGTGAAGCCTATCCTGGGATATGAGCTGTTACTATGGAAACAGTAATGTGTAAGAGCAAGCACGTTAATATAAACCTGTGATTGAACCGACCAATCGGAATCGAGAACTGAACAGCGTGATAATGTATATAATTATGATCTACAAGTTGACTATTTTTATGAGGTTGGTCTATATTAAATTTCGTGCTGCGAGAGGAGTAATAACCATGCAGTCTGCTTCCTTTTTCTCGCCTTAACGTCTCGTTTAGGTGACGGAGGATGTGTACCATCTGGGTTGTAGGCTGGAAAACAGCACTAAATGCGGAACCGAACTATTAAGAAAAGTGTTCAAAAGTACACGTGTGACTGTGTCTCTCATTCTCATGGGCTCAGGAGGATTTATGAGCTTCATCTTTTCTGAATTCTGTTCAGTCTTGAATATTAACGATGTTTAATAAAAAGGTTATTTGTCCGTGACCTTTAATTAGATCGCTAATAAGATTTGCTGAGATGTCGATGCCGGCCGAACCTTTTGGCATTACGGTTTTGAAATGCGTAAGAGGCCTGGGACCTCGTCTTCATTGGATGGAGAATTTCCATGCCGAAGTCATCCTCGAGCAATTTATTAATTAGCTGTTTGTCAAAAAGTTGCTCTGCGATAGAATTCTGTTGAAGGTTTTGGATGTGGTTATGTGTTTGGCTTTATTTAAGACAGGAGAAGTTGCTAATACTAAGCACACGCACATCTGCGGATGTGCTTCAAGTGAACATGGGTTAAAAAAAAACAAAAAACGGGGTGATTCAGCTTCCAGTGTGGCGCTAATGAGCGCTGATGTTTGCTTTTTCTCTTCTCTCGTGTGTAATAAAGACATTTTCATGAGCTCATATACTCTCTATGGCCAAAAGGATGTGGACACCTTATCACACCTCCAGTACATGTCAGTCTTCCACAATGATGGAAGCACGGTTGTCTAGAATGTCTTCGTGTGCTGTAGCATTACAATTTCCCTTCACTAGAGCTAAGAGCCTCAAACCAGTTCCAGCATGACAAAGCCTCTGTGCACAAAGCCAGCTCCATGAAGACTTGATTTGGCAAAGTTGGAGTGGCTAAACTTGAGCACTTCTGACCTCACTGAAAAGAGCATATATGGGTGTGATGGACAGGTGCACAAACCTTAGGACATATTGTATGTAATGTAAGTGAATTGGAATGGAAGAATCATGGAATTCCTGTCTCACTATGATTTCACATGTTTTCTCGTCCTTTAGATTCTTTCACAAAGATAATAGGTAGTCCATTCCCTTTGTTCAATATAGAGCAATCAGGCACTTAGGCAGCGCTTAATTGGTCTTGCTTCAAAGTGTGTGTGAGTGTGGACCTGGACCTCCGATCCAGGCTGTATTCCCGCTTCATGCCCTGTGTTGCAGGTACATCCACAACATCTCTGATGCAGGAGGGTGATTGAATGAATTAAAACTACCCTATTAATTTTACACCCTTTGTTTTTCCAGAAAATCTTTAAATTGCGGTTTTGTTTGCTCCAACGCTTTGGAGGACAGAGCAGAGCTGGTCACTGTAGGAGGACAGAGCAGGTGGGGGTCACGACGATCACCTCCAGCGTAATTGAGCTAAGTGAAAGCTCATCGCTTCGGGCTCTCTGCCTCTCGCTGCAGCTCGTCACCGTTAATGGAGACCAGCGACTGCGAAGCGTTGATGGATCTCTCGAAGCGTCCTCTTGGTTACCTTTCTCTCTCTCTCTCTTGTCGGATGATGCAGCCTGTGTCGGTCTGCGCGGTTCAGATATGCCACTGGATTGTGCTTGATGAGAAAACCACCACTCTCCCTTGACTGAAGATCTAAATAGGCTTGCTAATTTAGGCTCTGACAGGAAGGCTACCTAGCTCGTCTTTACATTAAATGAGTTTGAGATGATGGCTATTTGGAATTGTGGCTTGCTGATTGAGTATGTGGGTGAGTGTGTTTGCATGATTGCATGCTTGTAAGCAGGTTTGTTTACCCCCGTGTCGGGCGCTGTGTGTTCACTGGCGCGATCGTGTGTCTGTGACACCGCGCCCGCCGGTCGATTGTTTCAGGCTTGCCCTTGTGTGTGGAGAACTAGACGAGCTCTGCTTCACGTCAGGGTGGGGGTGTGCTGTTCGAGGAACGGCATTTACACCAGGGTCGTGCGAACTTCCGAACTCCGTATAGAAACGATTGCATATTAAATCGAGCGCATTAATCTAAACAAATTGTCTGCTCTGGAAAATGAATCAACACTTCAGATATGAGATTTCAATAGCGCTATGGGGTAATTCAATTTAAACATCATTTTAACCACCTGTACGGGGAATCTATAAAGATTGGAAGGAAAATAATCTCTTCCATCTCTCCCAGCACAGACCGAGAAATGGATTCTTCTTGGGAATTTTGGCCGGCTTTCCTACTTGACCACTTCCTGGCGTGTTTAGGCTTCCCTAGTGTTCTATTCATAACATTAAATAATCACTGAGCGTTTCTGTGGTATCGCACATTCAAGAGATTCAAGCCGAGATATCTTTACACACATCTATTCTCTTCAGTGGTGGGTAATCTCACAAGCATGAGCTTTTATTTCCCCCCACAATATTGGTTATGTATTAGCTAGAGAAGCTGCATTTCCACTCCAGCAGGTTTAACACCAAACCCCATTGTGTTTTTATGTAGGCCATTCTGAAGTGTGTGGCTTTAAAGCTAATGCTTTGACATTTCTAGCATTTAGGTTTCGCGCTTGGGAATTATGGAGCCACGTGCATGGCAACCCGAATAAAACACTCAACACCCTGTTCCTGTCGTCACTGTGCATACGAGACACTAAACGTGACCAGCGGAGAGGGAAGCGATAAGCAGAAACGCAGCATGAGGAAATCGTGTGTTTGATGTTGCTCAAAGTGCTCCTATTTGGCCGGACATCCAGTTCTCTCAAGCACGGCCGTAGCCACCTCGCACCTCGAGTGTCGTCAGTTTGATCCTGACCTCGGCTCACTGTGGAGTTTCGCTCCATCTTCACGTCTCTGGGCTTCCCTTTTTCCTTCCATGTTCCGGGAGCATGCCGGTAGCTGGATTTGGCTACGCTAGGTGTGAATGAGTGTGTGAATGTGTGTTGAGCCATGTGTGCTATCTAGAGCGTGTCCCTGCCCACTTCTAGTAGTTTCTTTGAAACAACTGCTTCTGGATTAAGACGATAACTGCATCATTAAAAGTCTAAATCAACCAATGAACAGACAGCCCATGTGCTGTTCAGGCGGGAACTATTTGATAAGAAATGTGCTTTTCGTGAAGGTCACGGACATTGTAACACACTTCGTTTTGCCGTTTATCATTAACGCTTCTTTGCATTTGAGCTTTAGTACGTCACATGACCCTGACATGTCCGTAGGATGTAGTATGCTAGGAAGCATGTCTTTTGTTTCTATTTTATTGTTCTGGATTGTAAACTTGGTTTGGTTTTGAGACAATGGACACGGGTGAGTTTTTCCTGGATATAGACTCAGACGAGATTAAAATCCCTGAGATACAACACCTTACTCCACCATGCCATAAAACTAGTCCAACCCAAATAGCTGCCTAGTCAGCGTCTTGACTTCTGTGTTTGCGTTGGTTGCCAGAACAACTGTAGGAGAGAACGCTGGCGTGTATTCGATCTGGCTCTGTGGATACCTGCCTTGTGTTTTGTGTAAACCTGATCACCTGCACTCGCCTCACCACCTGCAAACGTCACACACGTATGTGGTGCAGCGTCCCCTTTAGGGGTGTGTGTGTGTGTGTGTGTGTGTGTGTGTGTGTGTGTGTGACCTGAAAGTCCCAAGGACGCAGCCAACCTGTCTCGTTCCATTTGCCCTGCTTAGCCAGACATTCACTCCCCCGTATGAAGCTACAGAGAAGAAAATCAGGACGAGCGAGGATCCTCTCGCACACTTTACGCCTGTATCCCAGCAGGAAATCAATATAATTGCTCGCACATCAACTACCAGTAGTGGAGAGGTACTGGAAACGAAGGGAAAAAGAGGATTCTTTTTCATGGGTTAGGGAAAGGAAATTGGTGTAACAAATCAGTACCTGCTGCATGCTGTTTCTTTCTCTCGATTTGACCAATTGGATGTTAAATGGCTACAGTTCTGCAGGGACAGTGGTGTCGGAATGAAATCCGAGCTCGGCTCAACACCGTCCCGTGTACGTATCGCACGAGTAACGGACGTTAAATGGAACACCGAAGCGGTTCGCGTCTGCTGAGTGATGTTTTTTTCTAACGTAATTACGCTCACCGTTTTGATTCTTTGTTATTGTAACGAGGCCATTCCGCATCACAGTCGTCGCCATGGTTTATAGCAAAGAGCGATACATGAAGAATGACACCGGTGGGGGGTTGTTACAGGAAATCACAGGTTATTATATTTATTATCGAGTTCTTAGGCTGTTTGACTTGTCACTTGAACTGTAATTATTTAATCCAAAATGGGGGGAAAAAAACCAGCAAGGCCCGAAATGATGTCCGTGTAGACCGCTAATTTGTTCTGTTAGTGGACATTTCAGGAATAAAAAGCACTATGGCTTGAATACAATGCCAGGATATTACTCTACAGCTAAGAGATTTAATCAGAACCTTTTTTTTTTTTTTAATACATATACATGTGTTAGTGGTTTTTCTTGCCATTTGGTCAAATTTACTCAGTTATAATTTATATTACAGTAATGGAGGTAGAAGTAGCAGCTGAATGACATTCAGCGTGCATTAATCCATGTCATACAATTGTGATATATAATAATAATCTCTGAATATTTGGCCCCCAAGAAAGCAAAGCCTCCGTCATTTGTTTCTGTGCGTGGAGTGCAGGTCTCGCTGTTTTCTTGTTGCTGTTGTAAGGGATGGCTGAATCATACAAACGCACGTTAGACTTTAACTGAAGCCGAGTGTCACGGATTATGCTCAGATTAGCGCTCGCTGTTATCTGGACTCCTCTACGCATGACACTTGTGTAGCGGAATGCTAATTGGCTCTATCCTCATCGAAGCCACTCGATTAGCGTGATCCATCACTCACCTTGCGTTCCATGCTAAGAAAGACCAAGCCAGCTTCACAGCTCAGCTAAAAATCCCCCCTCAGGGCTGTGCGTGTGTGATACGAGTCTGCTGTGTGAATCTGTTTGAGGCATAGGAAGAGATCTTAAGAGATGAGGGAAGGGAGAGTGATGGAGAAAGTTCTAGAGGCTCCTATGGGGGTGTAACTGATGCATGTAGACCTGTTGACTGAACCAGGGATGATCTATTAAAACTGTATAAATACTGACAAGTCTCTGGATTTAAAAAAAGAAATCTTTTGAGTAGGCCTGTGTCTGGTGATGGATAACTGGTATTAACCCAGTGACGGTACAAATATGTTTACCACCAGATGTTCATTTATTTGAATCACGTCTTAGCAAACTTGTAATATTCCCAAACGTGAACATAAACGTTCCATTTGTAGCCTCGATGAAATTGTTCTAGAAACACATTGCAGTATGCAGAGATCAAAACGCATCCTAGCCAATGTAGCCACATAGCTACATTTCAACCAGCATATGATCGTGTACGACTGAACGTATGCAACATAACGCCATAGAAAGAACAAGACAAATTCTTTATACTAGATTTTACATTTGAGGCAAGTTTCAAAGCTCTACAAAGTGTCAGATAAGCAGGCAGGCAAAGGATGTAAATGCAAAGAGAGCTTTATTTAAATGGGCAGGCAAGCAAAGTCCAAATCACGTAGGCAAAAGGTAAAGTCCAAAAAACGGGCAATGGTCAAAATCACTAAGCAAACAGGTGCATCAGAGGCAGTGATCAACAAGCAGAAAATCAGGAACACAGACAAAAGGCTTGGTGCGCACGTGGAACACAACAGTTCGCAACAAACTCCCTGAACTAAGGAACTTAGAGTGTGCAGAGATTAGAACTAAAAACAGGCGCAGACCATCAATAATCACTGATTGAACCACGTTTGGAGGCCGCCGAGACTGCTGGGAAATGGAGTACAGGGAGCGCTGAGGCAGGGAAGCAGGCAGCAGCGATGACGTGACACAAAGTAAAAACAGAAGAGAAGTCGAACTTTAAAACTATGGCGACGTGATTGGATCCGTAAAAATGACACGTAAAATCTGTTAGATGCTAAAACAAGCATGAAGTTACTGAATAGGTCAAATATTAACGTTAAACCACAGATTTAACAGTAAGCCGATCTGAGTGTTCAGAGCCATATCGGCACGTGTGACCAACAAAAAATAAGCGGATGGGAATTGCGCTCACACAAAGGCGTTTGTGAGCGTTGAACACTGTCGCATGCGAGAGCACTTCAGTTCGGAGAGCACTGAGCACGGAGACACACACTTCTCTTTCCATGCTCTACAGTTTGCAGGTCAGGTCAATTCAAGACAGAGGCATGTCCTGAAGTTAAAAAACGCGGAATTTGTAATCTACTTGACTAATGTGTGTAAAAGTAAAACAATTGAAAACGCGTGTCTTCACGCAAAAACATTCCTAGGCGATTTCATCCTAGGTGTTTCCCTCTGCACTCCGTTTCGCGGCCTCCACCCGGTTTCACCACAGCATTTTTCCACACAGTTAGCTGAATAAGACGATTGTGTCACCGGTACAGATCTGGAGCAGAGCAGTTGGGCACACGGAGGCTTTGGAATGACGACTTTCTGTTTGTGGTCTTTTTTTCCCCCTCTCTGTGCAGCTCAGTGTTCAGTAGGGGACACTTGCAGTGCTTTGAAATGTCGATTTATGGTAGATGCATGCCAGCTCAGTGAAGCTGTTTAGCCAGAAGTTGTTTCACTTTGATATTTTTATGCTATGACAGCATAGTCAGACAACACTGATGGTGAAAAGGATCAGCGCTCACACGTGCAGTTAATTCGATTAATCCTTGACCCATCAATGGGTGCTTGCATCTATTATGTCCTAAAACCCTCCCAGGAACCCCTGTAACAAATTCTTGTTGTTAGACCAAACTTTTTCTGTTCTCTTTTGCACACGGCTCCTCCTTTTCGGTTCTTCACTGCCGGTTTGAATGAGCTAGTGACGACTCCTTCGTGCTCCTCAGCTCTCGAGCTGTGAACACACGCCTCCTTCTTCATTCCTCACCACAGCTCTCCATTTCTGTAATTACTACGAGGATCAGATTTCACTCGGCACATGCGGTCGTCAGTCTGCTGCAGTCGTCAGTCCCTCTGTTCACCCATTTGGCTGCCGAACTGCTCTTAGCTGTCGACTAAAGAGGCAGCGTCACTGCGGTATCCCGGTGTTTGAAAAAATAAAAATGGTGTGTGTGTGTTTGTAGGAGAGGTTGCTTCAGGGCGGGGCACGCAGTGACAGCCGCTCACATTGGGCTTTGTGGCGCCTGGGCGGCTGCAGGGTTAATAAGCAACGTTTTGTTGTTTTTCTGGGTGGGTCTTGTGGGGGAAGGAGGTTACTCGGTGCGAGATGTTTGCACCGCGCCGATCTGTCAGAATGTCAGCGGAACAGGAAGTATGCTGTCTGGCTCCTTCTGCGAGCTGTCAGGGAGATACAAGTTCAGAATCGTGCATGCACAGAGACCTTTCACACTTTGTGTTTCAGCTTGTCATACCGTCCCCGATGTCATCGGAACGGAATTATGAGCCGATACATTCACAATTCCACGATACAGAAAAACTCCAACACATTAAATATGTTTCTATTCAAATATTTATGACCGTGGTGATTCTGGTGTTTGTTTGTTGGCTGATGCTGTAATCTCGTTATTCCTGTGAATCACGCTTGCATCACATGAGGACAAGTTCCAGAAAACAAAATCCGCTACGTAATTGCACGGCGATGCTTCTAATTAGCGCTCTATGAGATGGCAAGCACGATAGTAGCGCGTTGGTGTTAGCATGAACGCTGAAGCTTTGGAAGCTGATCTGTCTGAGCAGAATGTACAGATGAAGAGGTGAGAGACAGACAGAGAAGGACTAAAGCTGCATCACTGTTTAGTATGACTAAATGACTTCCCATTGTATCAGGAAGTGGTCAAATGGCATTGTGGGTAATGTAAGAAATCGAAACTAGACCAACATGTATATGAATGAAGTTTAAACTAAAAGAGCCAACTTGGAATATTATTACAAAACAGCTCTTGCATGTCTGTGAATGTCACATGTTGGTTAAAAAGATCAGTATGCATGTTATTATTCATGCTCCAAAGCTTAATTCATGCTCCTGTGGAAACGTGAAGGTGAACCTGCACTGTATTCATCCTGCAGTTATCCAAGAACATGACCTTGAAACACCGCATGACCGTGAGGGGACTGCGGCTCGGTACTCGAACGGGTCATCCAACCCCGAGAAACTGCTCAGCTTTTAGACTTTCACGCCGTGTAGCCTATTTCCTCCTACAAGCACTCACTCCAGAAGAGCAGTCTTAGACTCATGGAACATGGAAGTGGATTTATCGCCAAGGCTAATGCCATGATTGTGCTACTTAATGCACACTACGCAAAACATAATATTCTTCATTGTTTTTGCAGTTGGCCGTCAGCCATCAGTCTTGATTGAGAGCATCGAACCAGCAGACCATGAGAGAAGGTTCTCTGATTGGCTCTTCGGTCTAGTAAATTGGTGCAGAAGAGAAATAGAAGTGAGCCAATCCGGCGCAAGTTGTGGGCTGACTCGCAGCAACTCGTTTCTCAAATCCTGCTTATTTGCTGTGGACGGCTCTAATTTAGCACCGGAATTGCTGAGCTGAGAGTTTCGCCAGATTCCCAGAGTTGTTGAAACGGTAGCTTGGCTTGCTTGTTTGGCTTCACTCCAAGCTGCACTTGATAGAGTGTAGTGAAGAAATATAGTGATGTAAGCCACTCATACGTAATGTATTATTTGTAGGCAATTTGGAACGCAGCCTTAGTTTTCATGGTGCAAAAATTAAAGTACCTTAAATCTAGAGTGATTGATTGAACTCGCAAACATCAAGGGACATTGTTTGGAAGCCACGCCCCCTTTCCACAATCTCACTCTGGGAATCTTCTCATCTTGGATATTTTTTTTTTCACTTCAAAGATGCGCGCTCTCTTTCCGTGAAGGTCGGTGGCGAATGGTTTGATTCCAAGCCTGTCATGGAGTGCGCACAGATACGGGTTTTACAGTAACCTCCAAGTGCTTGTTGGGGGAAAAAAGCTGCTGCTCGTATACTGTAGTTAAGATGTAAATAGTAGAAAAGGTCACATGGACCCTTTCTGGGTAATTAGTACATGTAATTTGTCCAAGTGCACAAAAACCCATCAGTCAGCCGTGTTTGGAGCTAGTTTTCTAGTTCTTCGACGTCTGCCTGGTGCGTCAAGGCACTTAACCGTAATTGATTAAGTTTAACCGTGACCGTGGTTTGTTTGTATTCCTCTCTTTCTGCTTTTGCACCACTGCTGCAGTTGTGGCGTGATGAACCTCGCTCTCGCGAGGAAATCAAAGCTGTGAAATTTTAGTTGGAACAGTGTTTACCCATGAACATTTACTTTACCTGGTGAAACACTGTCAACAAAAAGATGCTCTGAGGAACAGCATTTCCAGAACAGCATGTCTGTCGCAACCTGCTCTTGCCTGTGCTTTGGGATAAACCGCGAGAGCCGACGCAAATGAAAGAGATACAGGAGAGCCGGAGAGGCCGAGCGAGAGAAATGAGAAGTGAAGTAGTGGCGAGAGGTAAATCTATAGAGCGGATCAGCGTCGCTGACAGCATGTCTAAAGCTCCGTTTCATCAGGCAGCTCTGGGGGATTTCCCTCTCCCCTGGGAGAGACAGACTTTTAAGAGCACGAGTAAACAAGAAAAGAAGATTTAAAGTCCGAGAAAGTGCACCCACGTTTTCAGACCCAAAAGCAATTCGCAGCAACCTAATTTAGCGACACCGTAATTTTCCAACACTTAGAAAGCAGTGCGTGTTTGTGTGACAGGCCAGCTTGTTGTCTTCTATCCAAGGTGCGTGTGAAGAGAGAGCTTTCACAGTACATCTCTGACCTCACGCCTCCTCTCAGTCGCCATGGAGTTGCTGTGGAAACACCGCAACACCGAGGAAGTCCCTGCGCAGCCCCTTGTGTGTGGCCAGCTTTGTGCAAAGACATTTCTCACTCTGATCTTGCTGTAATTGGGCACTTATTTCGAAACAAAGTACAGCTCCTCTACCGTGTTCATTTTCCTCATAATTATACTCACGAAAATGCTCCAGTACTGACATCCAACGCCATGTGACGTGAGCCTAGTTGTTGCTCTAATGAACAGACGACACTAAGTGACGGCGATCTGGATGGGTTACACGAGCGGCAGTGATGATTAAAGCCGAGCAAGCTGCACTTGGAGAAAATTTCAGGAGGAAGAACTGCAGCATCTTCCTACAACATAAATATTGTGATCAAACATCACAGCATTTTAGCCGCCATCATGAATTTTTGTCATCCACTCGCGCGCATAGTCTCGTAGGAAAGCGTCCGAGTTGTAATGACGACATTCCCGTGCGTTCACCTTGTATTTATGACATTTGCGACAGGCAGCGTTAGCGTCGCACAAAACTCCTTCGCAGTAACGCATGGTGACTGATGTGGCTAGCTAATGCACGTCTTTTTAAAATCAGCTCTCTATCTTCAGGACGAACGAGCTTGGTAGACAAAGTGCGTGAACATGCATGCATACATACAGCTTTTTTTTTAAACCAGAAAAACACAAACGGATCTAAATGAAATGTTCCATGAGGTCCCTGATTAGCACTATGTACTTGACACTATGTAAAGAATCCAAACATCGTGAATAGAAATGTTTAGAATTTCTGCTCATTGTGCCTTTGGATTTATTCCTTTCATCGCTCCCGAATCCTGGTACATAATCTGAGACCAGCGATTACTCTGATGACGCCGTTTCTCATTCAAGTCTGTGACTGATGGCTTTGTCATCACTACTTGTCAGTGGCACCCAACCAAACCTGTGCGTCTGGGAGAGGAAATCCTTTCCTCACAACCCTGCGTTACGCAATCCGAAGCCAAAGCAGCCCGTCCCGCTCTCTGTGCAGAGTAACCGACTCGCTCCGTCCCATTGTTCCTGCTATTCCCTCTCAAAATATTTAATCTGCTCAGTGGCATTCTCTACGGTTGCTAGGCCTCCCACGTTACGGAGAGCTGTTTGAAGAGTATTGTTTTCTTCTTCATGCCCTGTATTATTCCTCATAAAAGCCTCACTGGTTCATTTCTCCTCAAAGATGATGCCAGGTGTTCTCTGCACTCCAACTACAGAAAGCGAAGACACTTTTCTTTTTGAGGTGCATGTAAAGCAAAGTCTGCTTCGAAGCTTGCCACCTTTTAAGAAGTTTAAGGAGCTCAAAAGAGGTACACAGATCAAACAACAGCTGGAGAATATTTGCTTTGCACCTCTGAAGTGGAAAATCAACATGCGCACACAACTAGCTAACTGATGTGCGCAGAATGTTGATTCGATGTTACGCCGTAAACCAGGAAGGAACTCGTGACAAGCGGGAATTTCGAAATATTTGTGCTGTGCTTAGTGATTCTTGTGCCAACATGTTAGTTCACATCACCCTGGTAGCACTGTTACAATAGTGTCTGATAGGAGAAAAAGAGAAACGTACGGGATAACGGTCAGGTTTCGCTGTCGGCAAAAGCAAGAGTTTTTATTTGGTCGCTCACCATCTCCCAGTGATGTTCAATGTCTTACTGATGAGAAATCCAACGTAGGGTCAGGGAAGGCGGCAAATGTTGGCCACAATTACATCGCATAACTGCAGTGCATTCTGGAGATTTGAGGCCCGAGACTCGGCTCAGCTAGTACGCAACCTGGGATGATGAAGTTGAAGCTTTTGGAAGGGAAGTTTAAACAGGGGAAAGAACTGCGCAGGGAAAAGGACTGAAGTGCCGCTGCATCACTCTCTTACTGTGGTACTTTAGGAAACCTTTAACCAAACTGATAACAGACCATTGAAGATCCCAAGTTCATTATAAAAACATATTATCCTTCTCCTCCATCCCTGCATCTTTCCTTTGTTTACTCGCAGCATGTGTTGCATAAAGCCGATGTTGCGTAACAGCTTTGATTTTTATTTGAAACGTGCAACGCTAGTCAGAGGATTTCCCTACACTGACGAAATTTCTAATGAGCGTGCCATGTAATTGCACTGGTCACAGAGCTGATGTGTGCTGTAGAACTGGCACCGGGCTGCGAACTGACCCCATCCACCGACACGACGCCAGATCCAGAGTTACTTGTTCAGGGAAGCAGTAGATATTTTTAAAATCGGAGAGAGGGAAAAAAAAACCCCAGCCTGTGAATTCAGCCGGACTGTTACGCAATCCGATGCGAGTTTCCCAATGGGCGTGTGTAAAAATAAGTCCGAGCCGTTACGGTGCTGTGTGGAAATACTTAACATGACCCAGGAAGAGGAACGAACACTTTCTCACACCAATGTAAGGGTCACTGAGGGACGGAGAGAGGCTCGTGACAGGTTTCGTGTCATGAAGTCCGTCTGCAGTGCGTTGTCAGAGTAACGACTGGCTTTCCTGCTCGCTGTGCAGCAGCGGCATTTATACTCTAATTAAACTGCATAGAGTGTAGAGGGAATATGTCTGTCTGTCTGTCACTGTCTTTAAGTCTAGCTTCGTGCCAGTCTGCTCTCTCTCACTCTCTCTGTGTCTCTCGTACAGCTCTTGTATTATGAATGGAGAAACGTTGTGACTCAGTCATTCATCCCTGCTGCTTCAGATGTGCCTCAGCTGACAGATGAGCTTCTGCACTGGCACGACCGAACGTGTCGGTATCTTCTTAATGTTTAGATCCTGTCTAGTGTGTGTGTGTGTGTGTGTGTGTGTGTGTGTGTGTGTGTGTGTGTGTGTGTGTGTGTGTGTGTGTGTGTGTGT
>JAQMYM010000038.1:24222631-24247750 GCA_030014255.1 Parauchenoglanis ngamensis | reverse complement strand
TGTGTGTGTGTTCGTGTGTGTTCGTGTGTGTTCGTGTGTGTGTGTGTGTGTTCGTGTGTGTGTGTGTGTGTGTGTGTGTTCGTGTGTGTTCGTGTGTGTTCGTGTTCCAGCTGAGCTCAGGCAGCTCTGATGTGTCAGTGATGGATCACCACACATTGGCTAGCCAATGCAAGACCTCTCTCACCACACTGTGTCCTTGACGCACAATGCCAGTCAAAAGTGTTTGAACATCTGGAGTTTAATGACGGTTATTGCAAAAAAATCAAAAAGACTAATACAGATTATCAATTAAATAAGCAAACCTAAATACGCGTGGAAATAATGAATTGGTTCCTCTCCGAGCCTAGTGATATATATGTATTAAATGCAGGTTCATTTGGAGGGGAACCAGTTCTGTCTGTGTCTAATAGACTAGAAAGTTTTAGCATTAAGTGTGAAACATAATGCTAATATGTGGTGTGCCTGATTAAAGTAATGAAGATTTTGGCTTCTAGATTGTTCCGTGCTCAGTTCACAGAACGTTTAATAAATCCTTGATTCATGTGAACTGTGCGTGTTTCACATGTATCGAAATATATAAATAATCTGTTCCAGGTTTTTAAGATAAAGCCCTGCTAAATTTGGTTACCCTTCTTAGAACGGTCGCTCGAGTGCCCGAAAGGATGGAGCTAGGTATAGATCACTGATTGTCAAACAATCCTCACGCTTTGGCAATCAAGTGAGACGACTACCATTTCCAAATAACGCTGGCTAGAATTGCATGTTGAGCGCGGTGTACGTTGCAGTGTAGTACAAAAGAAATCCACCTCGACCTCTCCTGCTTTCACAAGTAATGTTTAGAGGGATGGCCGGGGTACCGGGATACAGAGTAGTAACGTTACTGGAAAGGCTGTGTTTGTTTCGTTACATTAAAAAGTACTTGTAAAAAAAGCTTTGTAGGTCTTTTGCCATTTAGTGCACTATGTATGTTCGATTAGTGATCTGGAAGGGCTTAAAACTAATTAATGCGAAGAGGGGTGCAGTTTTGAAGACATCTTTGTAAACCTCCAGCAAAAAGGATCTGATCGACATGAAACTGAGAGCCCATGAGGGATTAATTGCTTGAGAAGTGGAGGGATTTCCTGTTTCCAGACCTGCAGTGTACATGTCCTTTTGTCCATCTTGGCTTTCTTCATGGCCAAAAAAAAAAACCATGCACACAATCCTCCCCTCACTCATCGTCTTCTAGCCGTCCTGTCTTTGCTCATATTGTGTAAGAGGTTGCTTAATGAGCTGGAAACCCCATCTCCTTTTCACTGTATGTGCACTAGAGAAAGCTGGTGAGAGAACAGCGGAGATCAGATGGTCCTTAGCTGTGGGACACATGAGCAAACCTGTGAGCACGTCTGTGTGAACGGAATAGTTCAGCACAGTTCCTGCTTCCGCGTTAGTGCAGGAGGGAGGAGGCAGAGACGGGAGAGTAAAGACGAACGTCAGCAGAAGTTTGGAGAGACAGAAAAACACGACCGGTTCAAAAAGGGGAAGCGCTCGGAGGGCAGCGGGTCAAACAACCTTCCCATGGGCCCAGGCTTTCGATCTCACGTTCTCCCAACCACAATGTGTAAAAAAAAAAAAAAAAAAAAAAAAAAAAGTGGCTTCTTCCACCACTTTGTTCTGGTTTCTGGTCTGGCTGAGATTTAATCTCTTAGTTTCTGCAGCTGGGCTTTTTGTTGTAGAAGCTTTCCCTATGGATACACGCACCACAATTGCCATCATCTTTTCCACTGTGCAGAGAAAACCATTATGAATGGGGGGAAAACAAGCACTTTTGAGGGACGGGCACAGGAAGGTTATTATCTGTAAAAGGATCCTTGATGTCCAGTTTGCTTTGCCTACGTCGGTGTGCTGTATGTCCCCTCTGATTTGTGTTAAATGTGTTTGTCTTGCATGGATGCACGCACACACACACACACACACACACACACACACACACACACACACACACACACACACAGAGGCCTTTAACCAGCCTGCGGGTTTGTCTTCGTTGTGCCTATATTTAGCAATGCAGCGCATTAGCTCAGAAATTTGTGACAAAGGGCATCTCATTACAAGCCGTTTAGCGTGCTAACCCATCAGACAGATCACTTATTAACTTCTCGGTGATGCTTCTCTTTAAAATGCGCTCAGCTTTTGTTGTGCCAGTTCCCAGGAGCGTGTGTCTGACAGAAAGACCGTCATACTGGCTATCTATAAAGGAAAAACTGCGTACAGGTTTGAATACATATATTTGAAAAGAAGCAAATGGCACTGAAATGCAGAGTGACCTTACAAAGATTAGTGCAGTTAGCGGTGTGTGTGGGAGGGCCGAGGAGTTAAATATAGCCATTAACACCTTGTATCTCTACAGTAGGATTCATCATGATAAAAAGTTGCGTGAGATATTGCGCTTCCTTGACTTTATTTCTAGAACGGAGCAGTATGCAGCAGTTAAGGGGTCCAAGCACTAAGGTGAAGTGAAAGCCGTTTTTAATCCCGTGAACATTTTAGTTTATTTAATTGTAGCACCACTTAAGGGTGAAAGGAACCAGCGCTTGTTCATGACCTTTGCACCACTTTAAACCCAAATACCAAGTTTGATGCCAATACAACCAGGCACTGCTGAGATACATACTCACTTCCTGTTCGGTGGCTCTGCTTTTTAAGGCTGTCATTGGCAAGTGGTTTTGTATATGAAATATCTTTCAGTGGCTCCTGTGCAGAGCAGTCTTATGATCAGCTGATCTAGGTTTAAATGATGACCGGACTAATTTTGTAGAAGAAGTGCGGGGGGAAAGACGGCAGCCACTCCAAAATGGCCGACCTTGAAACAGTCATATGTGTGGATGTGTCTCGATCTAAGGATTCGAAGCCACCAAGTCGGTGGCAAATGAAATCGTAATGATAATACTGTGGCAGTTTCCAGAGTTATGGACAAAAATGGATGTTTAAAGTTGGGCTCTTTGTGATATTAGAGGGTTTAAGTGTCCCAGAATATAAAAACAATTGCTAAAAATACCTTTAGGACCATGCTGAGTCTGTGCACCAAATTTCTTTCCAAGGGCTGTCGTTGATATAATAATCTAAAATAATTATATTATAATAATCTGATTAGATAATAATATAATCAGGTATAATAATGGGACTTAAGGACTGCTGCGCCTTCGGTGCTCGGACCGGTAATAACTTATGAAAATGGGTCATTTGTAAAACCTGAAGCTCACGGCTTGTAAATTGGCAATAAAAATCCACACAGGCCTTCACTTCCACGGCTAAATTAATTCTACAATAGCGCCAACGTGGAGGTGCGTGGAAAGTGACGTTTCTATGTTGTTCAGGTCTAAAAATTGAATATAGAGCTACTGTATCCAGAACAATCCGAGATACCTAAAGGGGCTGATGTGCTTATAAAATGAGTTTTACTCGTCTTGTGTGCTAGCACATCTCAGCTTTGGAGTTTGAAACAGAAGCTACATTTGTGGATGAACGTCACGTAGACCTCAAGGTGCACGTTGACTTGAAAATGGCTGTCACTAAACCAGCAAAAGAAACCTTTGATGCCCTTTGGTTTGTCATTTTAATCTGTGGGGAGCAGGCGATTTATTCACTGTGACAAGCTAATCATCGGCAATAGACTGGGCTGTGCCTCGTGAGAGGAGAGATGGATCAAACGGAAATCTTCCTGTGCCTTTAATGACACTTGGCTGCTCAAGTGCAGCTGAACTTTTAAATGTCGATGGCCGTCAACGGTGCGACCCTCCAGCTTTTCTTCTTCTGCTTCTACTCTGGTGTTATTTTTACAGGGATGGATTTAGCAGTGGTATTCAGGAGCTCATGATCTGTACATCTTGTGTAAAGGAACTGAAATATCTCAGGACAACACCCAAGGCATGGTGACTGTGATAAGGTGTGAAGAACTGCTTCTACATCAGGAAACTCGCACATTTACTGGCACTGGCCCTCATTAGAATCTTGTGACGAGCAGCTCTTGTGAGTAGAGTTCAGCTTCAGCACAAAGCGTGTTCAGCAAACCTCAAGTCATGGCAAACAACAGCTACTTCAGTTAGTGGGTTAATTGGAGGCTGCTATCTGAGCCGTCAGCTAACCACATGCAGGTTTACTTTTTATGCTCCATTACCTCCGTCGCCTCAACACGCATGCGTGGGTGGTTGGATGGCTTTTGTACATGTTCGAGCCACAGCATGCTCATGTGTTTGCTTGAATTTAGACCGACAGTTCGTGGAAGTCGGAAAAAAATTCAGTTTAAACGCGTTACTATGAAAAATAATAATTTCAGCCAGCACTTGAATGGAACGGTCTTGTTATTTTTCGAGCTCTCCGCTGCCCTAAAAGTGCCACCTCCCATGTGCCTTTTTGGAAAATCTAGCTAGAGTAGCACTGCTTCGGCTATTAACAAAGAGATTATCAATATTATAGCTGACTCTTGGTCGTTTTTTAAACAAGGGTTTGCTTAAAAAAAAAATTAAAAATCATGTCTTGTGAGTAAATAGACAACCATGCCAAGTCCCATGATTTGGCTACCTGGAGCCCTAAATAACTAGGTTTAAATTGGGCAGCTGATGTAGTCCAATACCATATGACCAGCTAGTTAGTTGTGCATTAATAGAGTTACGTGCACGAGTACGTGAGACAGCCATACCGCTAATCCTCTCCTTATGAAGTCTTGGATGTTGCGCATTGCGCTCGTGACATCAGCCAGTCGCAGACGGATGTTTTCGACTTTCTCTTTGTGCAAAGTTAACGAGATGACCGCTTTGAGTTTAAGGTATTTAAACCCGGTGGTACATGAGCTGATCCCCTGTAATCTCAGGATTTCGTCACGTCCTGAATCTGTTTCTCTGTGCTTCCTTCTTTCTCTCCGGCAGTTTTACAGAACCTCGAGTCCGCGTCTCTGATTCTCACTTTACCTCGTACGAACTCTCGCTTCAACTGTATATAGAAGACATTTAGCATAATTAATTGAGAATGAGTCTAATTGGCCTTAATGGGGCTCTGATGGGGCACATCTGGTGCGATTGCTATAGTTAGTAGAAAAGGAGTTGTTGTTGTTCTCTCCCACGCACAGCACACAAGCAGATCCTAAAGAGCTCAAAGCTGAGTTTTTCTCTCTCTCTCTTTTTTTTTTTTTTTTTTGCAGCTTCACTTTAAGCACTGACATTGCTATACCAACAAGGTTAACACTTTAGTTTTCGTGCATCCATGAAAGTTTCTTCGCTAGATATTCTAGACAATCGTGTTCTTCTAACTTTGTGGCGACAGTTTGGGGAAGAACAACATATGGCTATGATAGTAAGATTTGAGTATTCCTTTAAGACCCTGCTCCATGATTTCAGTCTGACGCCGTGATGTGGACTTCTGTTCCGCAGGAGACGCTGTCTGGACCGTTTGTGCACCAGAGTGTGAGAAGAGGACACAGCCTGAGGTCCTCCGGCAGGGCAGCACTCTTCAGCCAGCCCAGGGCCTCCCTACCTCCCCAGGTCAGTGCCATAGGACAAGGAGAGAACGTGAAAAGCTACGTGTCCAACCATCATGTACATTAAATGTTTTTGAGCTCCACAGGAGTTTTAAAGATATTATCTGTAAGCTACAGGGATTCCCAACTGAAGATCTAATATCAAGGAAAACCATATGGGTTTTTCAATGCCACCGTAAACGATTTTGTTTCTTCAGATTCAGTTAATGAGATCATGATCACCCCAAACACCTCGTTTATTGTAGCAAGATGCACATTAGGGGTCGATCATTTTGATAGATTGAATACCGAGTGTAGTAAATTCACATTTCTGAAGTCACCTGGTAACAAATCAGTATAAGTGTCATGTTTCCATCCTCAATCAAACGGAACAGCAGCAAGTCTTCGTGTGATCGCAACTGTTCGCTGAGCCGCCCTCCGAGTTGCACGAACGTCTCAATGCGGTCAAAAGTGTTCTTGCAGTCTAGCACTTTTTCGAAGCTATAGATAGTTTGAAGCTAAGCCTCTGCTATAAGCAGCTCCCGTTTCTGATCGAGTGCTACCAGAAACGTGGCTGGAACAAATCTCAATGTTATTTATTTATTTATTTATTTATTTGATCTTAATAGAAGCAACACACATTTGTTGGTTACTGGTAAACGTAACCAAGTAAATGTTCATTTGTTGGTTCACCAAGTTCAGAAATGCACTGCTACCATGTGCGCTAGCAAAGGCTGAGATTTATCGTTTATGATGTTATCCTGTTTAAACCTTGCCTAATACAGAGCGCAAAGCTCTGTGCAATGTCAGCGATTAGTAATTAGTAAGCAATTAGAAACTCTGAGCAAGTGTGTGAAATGCGCAGCAACTCCGAAGGAAACTCGTTTGCATGAGTAAGCTTCTCACACGTTCTCAATTTCCATATTGGAACTAATGGTGGAGTGAACTTCCTGTCTCGCCTGTTTATTTCAAAGACTTTCAGGCTTTCTCTAGGCCACCTGCCACGGTAAGCGCTTGTTTTGCCCTGACGCCGAACGAAGCGATTTTGATTTCCCTCTCGGTGCGGGTTGTTCGGCTGATACGGCCCAGCGTAGCAGCTGCAATACGTTCAGAAGATGAGCTCAAGGTTAAGTGGCTGCATTTTTAATACGGTGGATTTTTTTTCTTCTTCCACTGGCTGGTCCAACAGGCATATGGGTTATAAATCCCTTTACAGAGAATAGCCTATTTGATCGTGTGCCATCTCTGTTGCTGGCTTGCACATTAGTGAGTGTATGCTTGTGCATGCATGTGCTAAAGCGAATTTAATATACAAAGCGCATAAGGAGTGATTATTAGATAGCCGAGAGAGGATGAGATTGGCGTGTGAGAGGAACGGGTAGCACCGTGACCGAAGTGCGTTATCTTTACCTTCTTACTTTTTCTAGGTTTGTCTAAGAGCAGTCCATCCAAACGCCTTATATTTATCACCTGTGTGTGTTTCACTGTTCATGTTCAGTTATTAGGGGTTAGTAGGTGAGGGAATCCATGCATCCATGCATGATTTGATTCTTATTCGATACAAGACTCATTCTTTCTCCCCTGATTGGCTGTGGCTCCGGCAAACACCGTGTAATAAGATTTCATGGTGTGGCATGATGATGTTTGATGTATCTGAGTCAGCATACGACATTTCCTGCAAATGCAGGAAATAATAGATTCTAAAGTATTTTTACTTCCTCGACTCAAGTTCTTTTTTTTTTTTTTTTTCTTTCTTTTTTTTTTTTTAAACCGAATGGACTCGAGCCTTAAATTAAGGGTTTTGGCATTTTAACTCTTTCATCGTTACCTACTAATGAACTATAATAGTATCTTTTCTCTAATAATGACCCTACAAGTTATCATGTGTCACCGTCCCCCCATACTCCAGACTAATCACCTAAATGAAAAAGAAACCAGGTGCTAGTAAACAGTTGAATTATTTAACTTGTTTTAGCTTTAATTGCTCTCTCAGTACAGCACCTGAGCTCCTCCATGTTTTGGCTCTGGGACTGAACGGAGCCTCTGAAACTTGGTCCCATCATTTAATAACACTTTGTTATATCTGCCGTTCCCCTGTGCTAATTCGATTCTGTTTTCAGATCTCTATTGCCACAGATCAGATCGCATTAGTCAGGACACGTGTCTCATTCTGTCGTTAACGTCTTGTGAGAATTCCGAACAGAACCCATTTCAATATCTCGTTCCATCCTGCCGTGGTTCCATATGAATGTGTTTCTCCATCTCTCTAGACATTTAGTAAGATTGTGTCTCAGCTTTTCCTTTGCTTCCATCCATCTCACGCCCGCCCTCTCTCTCTCTCTCTCTCTAAAACGCCTCTCTCCTGCACTCTCTTTCTCTCTACCCGCATTGCTGTAGTGAAGGGGCCAGATGTGGCATCGATCGCCAGGGTCTGCGGCTCTCAGCCTGTGCAGTACTGTCGGGTTATCGCTCCTGTCACAGCTGTGCTGAGCAGTGTTTTTGCAGATTGCTTCATCATACCTAGTGTCTTTCTGGCTGGAAAAGGGTTTGCGTCACAGTTTAAAAGATGAGCATTATTGTTTACCGTTCTAGTGTCTTCTCCTTTGAGCTCTGCTTTCACTTCTTCTCATGTCTCCTCCCTGTTCACTACTTCCTGCTGCGGTAAATGCCAATACAGTACATACAATCTCCAAATGAGTGAAAACTGAAGAACACGTACTCGCTCGCGATCATGGCTTTAGGCGTGTGTGTTATTCTCTTGGTAAACCCCACGACACCCGAGCGCCGTATATGGAGGGATCGTGAATCATCTCTGGCAGCTTAGAACATTCTGCTGCCTTATTTGAGCCGAGTTAAAGGGAGCCTCCATCACTTCCACTTCGTCCTTGGCAGAAGCTGCTACTTAGCTGTATCATAATCCTCTAAGTGAATGAGTGTGTGTGTGTGTGTGTAGACTCTACAGCACTGCAGAGTGACATGTTCAGTAGTATTTGCTTATCACAGGCCTGTATCCGGGTTTCCCCTGGTGTATTTCATCTTTCATCCAGCACTTTGCTTTTATACTATACTTCTTTACTTGTGTGTGTGTGTGTGTGTAATAAAATTAGCATACCATTATAACAGCATCACTGTTGTCATGGCGTCGCTGTAGTAATAGTGCTGCTGTAGTCATGGTGTCTCTTTATTAATAGAGTCGCTGTAGTCATGGCTTCTTTGTCAGTTGTAGTGGTGTCGCTGTTGTCATGGCATAGCCGTGGTAACACTATCGCCATCGGTGTTGCTTTAGTTACGGCATTGCCGTAGTCATGGCATTGCACTGCAGCTGAGGGAGGTGAAATTGGAAACTGGTTATGATTATGCTCACTGTCTGCAATTAGCTTACATTAATGTAGGCCATGTTAGTCTGCTTTAATGCATAGTGGAATGCTTTACCGGGCCTGCATTACCCTTAGTACCTGTAACTAGGGAAGAAATCTGCTAAAGTGACAACAGCAGTCTATGCGCCTGTACATACACTTAAAGGGGTAAAGTCATACCTTTCCCATTTGAAAGAACGTTAGAGCAAATTGAGGTTAAAATGGTAATGCCGATGAAATCCCCTGTGGTGTTTCCTGTATCTGTGTAGTAAAAGGCATGTCACTAGGATAATTGCACTGTGTACAGCTGCGTATGCTCTTACCTGATATGCTGTTTTACTCAGTTAAGGGATAATAGAATGCAAGTGTAGGATGCCTTGGGATGGAAAATAGGTGTGTGTGCCCATGACTGTGCAAATGTGAGGAGGATTACAGGAAACCCTGCAGTGTATACACCCAAACATTCTCCTGTTCATTGGAGATATTGCGAAATCAATAACGGTCAAAAGTTGTAGCATTTTTTTCCCCCGTCAAGCTAATATGCGCCATCATTCCCAGCTCACTGTCTTCACAAAGAGTGTCAGGTTATTGACCTAAGGTGTTGTGGTCCCCCCCCTCCTGTGCCTGCAGCTTGTTTTCCGAGGGGCTGAACATCAGGTCGTGTTTTAGGCAAGTGCTAACACGAACTTCACCCCATCACGGATTATTTTCCTACAACAGCAGGACCCTGTTGTGTTCTATTCCTTAACGTCCTACGTGGAAATGCCAGCAGGAGAGAGATGATGATGAAGTGTGGAGGAGAGGGGAATAAAAGCCGCTGGATTAGCCAGACTGTATAAGATACAAGCCACAACGAAGATTCGTTCTCACTTCCTAAAAGGTATCTTAGGACGTGTTCATATTAGAAGTTTCATTGCACCATCCCGCCCTTTTTTTGTTTTTTTTGCGCACTCTGATTGGAGGTGTCTATATTTGGCGGTTATTACTCATCTCATTCTTGTCCATAACATCCATCACCCATCCCCGAAACATCCCATATTCATTCGCAGTTTGATTTCTTGTTTGGTTGTTTTGGACGGTGCCCGGTTTCTTTCCATCTTCGCCATCCTTCCATAGTCACTGCAGTTGCTGCTGGCGACCGTGATATGAACATGTGCGTTGGGAAAAGCAGATTTATTAACAGAGTTAGAGTAACGTTCTCCATGATGGTACTTGGGAGCCCTATGGCGGAAAGGATGTCTGATTCAAGGGCGTGGTCATGGTTTTACGGATACCCATGCCGTCTCTGGGAGAAGGCAAAAATGTTCTTTGAGATGAAAAGAGCATCCTTGCTTGAAGGCACACACTGATACTGATCTAATACAAAAGCAAATGTATATCGTAGAGGAGCGTGGACGTGTGACACGTTTGCGAGCGCGCAGAGCTCAGATGACGGACCACCTCCACAGCTGCTCGGGCACCGTTTCCGTCGAAGGGATGAGCAGGGGAGGCAGCTGATTAAACGCAGCCCATTTGCTCCTCTTGGAGGAGGCTGAAGCAACGCGAGCCTGCGTCTGTTTGCTGGCTTGCGTCTCATCTGTGAGCTCTAAGGATGCTGGAGTTTTGGAATGGGAGAATAAAACTTGTCTTCATTTCCACGTCTGTAAAGCTCTCCTTCTCTTAACGAGAGCATCTGGCGTGTTCAGAGCGAGCGCTGATTAAATTCAAGTGCATCCCAGTCGATGGAGGTGCATTAAGTATATTGATATTCCCCCAGTACGAGTATGAGTATTTCAGATTGACGTTTTAACAGCAAGACGGTTTGTTCCATGGATGCGTCGTGCGTGTTCAAGTCGCATTCCTTGTCAAAGTGTTGAAGCATCCAAGAGTATTGATTCTCTTGTGTCTCTTTTGCAGGTTGAGTAAGGATGCGGAGGACCCATATCCACTCTGCTTTTACGAAACGGGCAGCTACAAAGCTAGACGCCGAAGCTGCTCGTTCGTACCGGAGCGCCTTTTGCGTTTCACGCGAATGAACGAGCACCCTGTCGTTCCGTTAATCCTCTGTCTCCGAGGCGTTCTCTCCACCTCTAGCGTTCAATTCCGTTGCCGAAGCTGTGACTAAATATTTCTTAATTAACATCGCAACGCTAAGAAAGGCCTACACACAGCGCGTGCCGGGGCGTGTTATTTATTGGCAGCGGTGATGTGTAAGCTCCGAGGCTGTATTTCCTCTGCGCATTCCTAAGCGAGAATCCCACGCTGTGACGGCTTTAAAACGATTTGATTTCCTAGTCAGTTGTTGACTGAAAAATACTGGAAATGAAAAGAACATTATGAGCGCAATAAAAGCCTCGAGCCATATGACGAGAAACTAGTGTTTCTTTGTTACTTTTGGTTACAATCGTGATAAATGTGCGCTGGCACGGGGGAAACCCTGCACGTGACGAAAGGGTGATGTTTAACTGTCATTTCTCTTTAAGGAGAAAATACTCGGTTTTGTTCTCATAAGCTAAGAGTCTCCTGATGTGTCCCTGATGATTTATAGACGCGGCAAGCCTGCACGTCTGTCGAAACGGCAAATTACTCCAGAACCCATTAATAATATATAATGATAAGTAAAAGACGTGAAAGGTAACACGTGCGCGCATGAATATTAAACATTAAATATGCGTGAACACCGGAGACTCTGTTACATTCGCACAGCGCACCAGCTGAAAGTAGAGAGCAGTTGCAGTGTGGTAAGATGTGTTGCACAGGCAAAACGTGGTGCAGTTGTTGCGTTACCTCACACCCCGCAAGAATCAACAACAAAGTGCGTATGTAGTGAGTTGAGGGCCAACGCCATCTGTCTGAATACGCAAACACGAACATTCAAGCCGAGCAATCCGCAGGGCACCACACACACACACATAACAACTAGGTCAACTAGTAGGACATGTCTCCCTGTGTCATTGAGATGTCACCTGGGAAGCAGGGTCAGATGTCGGCCAACAAACGGTGACAACGTTTAACACTCAGGCTAATATGTGCTAATATTTGAATGAAATGTTCCGTCATGGTAATGAAACTTTCATGCGCAGGGATGGACAGATCGCCAAGGACAAGCAGATTACACGTCAGAGATACCAGCTTTTCTTTCACGCTTGCACAGGTTCAGCAAGCTTGTCGATCTTCTAATCCGGACCATTTTAATACTCGTATGAACAACAATTTCCCGAATCAGGGTGTAAATACAGAAACCGTAAATGTAACCTTAACGCTAGTACAACGCTTGCGCCGAAATGAACACAGTCGCTCAAACATCATCAGGGACATTAAGAGGAAAGGAGAAAGACTGGTGTTTGCACAGGAAGTCACTTTACATAATCAGCGTTAATGCACATAATTAGTTCGGCACCCTTCTGAGTTAAATTGTGTGATTTAGCCAGCTAATGAAGTTACGACTTGTCCACAAATTTCCACAGAACGCAAACAGGAGAGTCCGGTTTCGTATCAGTAAGCGTCAAACAGTTCAAATTGATTCATTTTTTCATTCAGACATACATGATTATGTCTTTCTGTAGAAAAAGTCTTCTAAGATTCAGGTTTGGAAGGATTAGTGTGCAACACTGACTCTAGCACTTCTTAAAATATTTAGTGTGTGCGTGTTTGTGGCTGAATATATATATATATGTGTGTGTGTGAGGGGGTATTTGTGTCATGGTGTAATCAATAATTCATGCGGCGCTGTGGCCATGTGCAGGGTCTTTAGCTGATTGGTGTCGGGCTAAACAATAGCTGGAAAAAGGTCCATTAACCGGCTTTGTTTAGACTTTTGATCCATGGATTAAGGAAGTCGAGAAGGAGAATTCTTGAATGCTTTTTTGGGGAGGAAAAAAAGAAGAAGGAAAAAAGGATTAGATTATTATAATCACCTTAACGACTGAAGAACAAGTGACCCATATTAAATGATGTATCATGTTGTTTTGTGTGTGTGTGTGAAACTCCTGACCCATTGTGCTTGGCTGAATAATTGATATCATCCCAATATCAATAATTAAATGTGCCGAGTTCTGTATTTCCTTCAACATTCCTTACATCATATACTAAGCAGGAGCTGAACAGTGTTTGTGGGTGCTACTGGAAGCGACGGCCACACTGCTACTTAAAAGTGTGGCAATTTCTTCAGAGGCCTGAGCACCAGAAACATCCGTTTTCAGATGAAATGCACTGCGATGTGAACAGATGGCACCCTTCCTTTCCTCAGAAAACTCGGATCCGTCGGTTAATCAGCGGGAGGTGCAGCAATCAAACAAGGCATCACGAACAGTGTTGCGGATGTTGCGCTTGTGGTTTCATTGAATCGAAATCGTCGCACGGCGTGCCAAATTTGTTTTCCCCATCATCATCTCGTACTGCTGCTGACGAGTTAAAGAAGTCACAATTTATCATGAACACTTTCTTGAATGATTAACTAATATTAAAAGATGATTAAGACTAGGTACATTAGTCACAACCAGCATCCATAACAGCAAGAGGAAATAATGCAACAGTTTGCATAAAGATAACATTATACATTAACATTATAGAGATATGCGTCATAATGTAAACCGGAGTAAACAGCCACCCAGAAAACTTTAATTACCACCCTCGAGGTGTTTTTTTTTTTTTTTTAATAAATTTTATGTAAGACGTATAAAATGAAAGTCATTGGGGATGCTGACAGCAAGCAAATTTGTGACATCATTCACTTTCATAACAATCACTTCCTGGCCCTTGATGAAGTAATATGCTGCTAAAGGCTTGCATTTCTCTCTATATATATTTTATATATTTATATACGTACACACATTTATGTGGTTGGAGGCATCCGTACTACAGGGTTATATTCTATTTCACTCATGGGACAGATTTTGCACCACAAGTTGATCTCCAGGGATTGCCTGGACTATTGATTCAACAAAGTCAATGAAGGCCCTGCAAGAGGTTTGTGTGTGTATGTGTGTGTGTGTGTGTGTGTGTGTGTGTGTGTGTCTTGAGAATTTCACTCACCTGTTCTTGACTCTTTAGGGCACCTACATAGGAAGGGGAAATCCATGTCTGGCTGTAAATGGCTTTCTGAGTGAAATGGGGCAGTTATTTGGGAGAGGGTTGCGGATTCCTGTGATTTAGGGTGATTAGGATGATGACAGCCATCAGGCTCGGGGCAGGATCATTTGCCAAGTGCGCGGGTGTGTGTGAGCATGTGCGAGTGCGTATATGCAGCGATATTGGTCAGACAAATGAAGGAGGCAGTTCAGGAGACGGCTAGCAGGTCGTAGCGTAGCGTTAGAATGACGTTGGAAATAAAGGCGTCTACTTCTCATTCTCTCTCTCGCAATTTATCTGTGGGAACGGGGACCAAAATAAGACGAGATGCTCAAGCCGGAGATGATGTATTAATTGGTAGTACTCGGGCATGAGCGCTGGCGAAATGGAGCAGGAAGAGTTCTCGTTGTTTTCTAAAGGTATAATGAAGCACCGCATTTTTATTGGGACATTTTGTACTGATAACTAAAGACTAGAGAAATCCAGGATGGAAAATGCAGACTGCATCCCCCCCTTTGCTGTCCAACATAATGTGATGTAACATATATAAAAGCGAGGAGCAGTATAAAAAAGTAAAAAGAAAGAAGAATGTAAGCATGAGAGTCTCATATATTGCCAATATATTCTGTACAGTATTGCTACACGAATAATCCTAGTTGTAATTATCACGTTAATGACTGGTATAATGTAACAAAATGGCTTCCCGTTTTATAATACATCCGCTCATTAAATCAAGGTCACGGAATCATAATTCGTACCCGGGATATAACCTTTTCTTTATCACGCTATTAATTTGCTACTTTGATTTGTCGAATTAATAAAATGCCAGTGTTTCTGTTCATTCAGTGCACTCTCCTGACACGAGGTTCCTTTGATGTTGAAGGACAAAAAATTCTGCGGAATACTATTCATTAATAGTGGCCTATTATTGCATTTAATATTGGTCTCGGACAGCATTAATACAGTCTCCACTTTATTTTTACTGTTCAGCAGCCGTTCCAAACAACTCCGCTTTCATTGATTGACGATCGACGACCGTAACCACACCCCCAGAGACGTCTTAGAAACACTCGCCGGTGCCGACATGGTGCGGAAACCAAAAAAAGCACGTACGTCTGAGGCATAGGGCTGCCATGTTGGATTAAACGGTGCGTACTGATGCTGGGACTGGGAGACTGGGAAAGGTGTGTGTTGCTGATGGATACAAAGGAAACACTCACGCAGACATGCTAACGTGCTACGCTGAGTCTTGTAAGACCATGAAGCGACTCGTCGCTTAGCAAACAGGGGAACACCGAGATCCAGACATCAGCAGGACAAGGATAAAGAGAGAGAGAGAGAAGGAGAAGGAGAGAGAGGAGGAGGGGATGCCAGCATGAAGAGAAGTAAGGGGTAACCCCCCTCTCCAGGCAAGGGATTCCACTGCTGCAGTGCTCAGCATTTCCTGCAGTCACTCTCCCTCCTGCCGCTGTGCTGCAGAGTACACACACACACACACACACGCGCGCGCGCGCACACGCACACTCAACCCTGCCTGTCGCTCTCTAACATTTCTGCGTCCTCTCTCTCTCTGTCACACTGTCACTCTGTCTGAATGCAATTGACTTCAATGTTGCTGTACTATTGACTGCTCTGCTGTTTGATATTTCAGCTAGCGGACGAGTGCCGTCGTGCAGAACTGGCGTGAGCTGCTTTTCCGAACCGAGCCGCCAATCCCGCTCCACAACCTCCACCAGCACACAGTACAATCTACAAGAACACAGCCTGCCTGGTGACATGTGTGGTGCACATCACACGCTCTTTTTTTTTTTTTCCCCAAGCAGGAGCTCGAAAAACTCACATTCTCTGTTTTTTCGAGCTCCGAGACAGCTGATAAAATCCAGTTAACGATCAGGTTCATTAGGTGTATTCGGGAGGAAATCACCATCACCAAACTATACTGGAGTTCCCTGAGATATGATGGAGCAAAATGCATGATTGCTCTTAGATGTAAATATTCTACTTCAGATAAAAAGGTGCGTGCGCGCTGCTGCAACCCGTGTGCGAGGCAGAGCGAGAGCTGACATGGCTCGCTGCTGGGAGATCGGCTTGTTAACTCCTCATCACTAATTAATGTCGGCCCTAAGTCAAGATCCGCATTCAACAGCCCGCCTGCTGTGCCACTGCAACTCCTGTAGCGAGAACACCTACACCCCTATACACACACACACACGCGTGTACACGCAATCGCATTAAAGCAGTCTGAACAAATTTCATTTGAAATTCGAAATCACAATTCGGGTTCATCTCGTAACCCATATTCAAAAGCCAAAAATTACACGAAATGTGCAACACTGAGTCTATGTCTGTGTAAGTCTTATGAAACACTTGTTTCTTAAATGTTTTGGCAGAAAGACCCTTATTGGTTGACATGAATTAATGCATTTTGGTCAATAAATTATGAACGAGTCAATCAAATTAAAAATAGATGATGCAATGCTGCAAATAGATAGACTAGTTTCCAACAGGCCTGCATTGTGCAGGTTTTGTTTTTTTGCTTTAGGCGGAATTTCGAGTAACATGGTATTCGGTGTGTAGCACATGACCTCTTTTAGAACATCATTGTGCTGTACCATATGTAGTGAGCGTACGGTCAAATGCAAACGTTGGCATGCTGATTTTAGCAACAAGAGTCACAGATGTTCTCGCACTTCTAATCCTGAATGTGATGCAAGGATTCTGTAATAGCTTATATAAGAAAAGATCCGAACCTGAGCTGATGCATGTCTGTGACATCGCGATAAATGAATTCTGTACAAATGTACCAGTTATTAAACCTGCAGCTACACCAATGATTTTAGAATATACCAAGATAGAGAAACATAATCTCTGAGGGAGCATACGTGGAATAGTTCCAGTCCCATAAGTGGGCGTGTCGTGTTGCCTCGCACCAAAATATTTAATTTTAATCAATAGTTCTGGTCTGCATAAAGGGGGATCAGCCCCCCCCATCGCCCTTCCAAAAGTCGAACGCGGAAGTGGGGATACGTTCGCGGCTCAATCCTCTCCGGTTACAATTTAGCCATAGTATGTCTGTTCGTCTGATACCCTTTATCTCCGCTTCACTCATGCCTGAGAACGGTTAAGAGTAAGCTATTCCACCACACAGTGTAGTCTGTTTACAGTATGCTTGAGCAACTCCGAGCACGGATTAGTGTTCCATGGATTACGTGTAATGCTTTTATTGGTCGAGTTAGATTTTAGAGATTAATCAAAAATATGCTCATCCTTTACCTTTATAACTGCCTTCTCTGTCTCTAATATTCAGTCCCAATATCAGCAGCATGGAACATTTAATGTGGGTGTTGGGGGAGGGGGGGGAAGGAATGAAGAATGGTCAAATTATTTTGCGTATAAATAAAGTGCCACAATTTCAGTTGATTTGGTTTATGCAATCTGAACGCACCGTGTAAAATTACTGCTCTGTCTGTGGCGGCGTAACATTATAACACCATTAATATTTCAATGCATGTGAATAGTAAACGTAATTTAATGCCTTTGGAAAGGAATGTGCATCCCTCCTCCACTGAGTGTGTGGTGGAGACTCAGACGGGCTTAATTGACGGTCTTGGGTGTTCACAGTGGTGTGAAGAGGGGCGTGTGTGTGAGTGAGAGAGATGGTGGCAGGACGTTATAGAGCCCCCCCTGGTGCAGATCTCGTGTAGGATCCAAATAGAAGATTGATAGTCAGTAACCGTAGGCAGCTCCACAGAGCTGTGTGCAGTCTGTAAACCATCCTGTCACCTTTATGGAGCCTATTTTTAGACTCCTGTGCGCTTTGATTGGTTTGTTCAAAGTGTGGCGTGCGGTTGCATGTGAAAGTGCATGCGTTCATGTGAGGATGAGCGTGGTTACTGATCTCCTTACAGCACGTATCGCTCTTAAAAGCCTGCACGAGATCCGGCTCTGATCCACAGCCACGCCCAGCCGCATCATTATTAGTTTAGTTTGTTAGTTCACTATTTGCAGTCTCTGCAGTGGCACTTCAGGTGTAATTTTAGTTGCTGTGCAGGCTGTAATTAATGCGAGACATGAACTTTTTAAAGCATTTCTAGCACTCTAATTCTAATAATTAGAAGTTTCAAAGAAAATTAGCATCGCTATACAATGCATCATTCCAAGCTTTGACATTGCTCACAAAGGGTAACCATCAGCAAAGCACTAGGGTCATTGGAAGGAAAGGGAAAGCTGAAAGCTGCGCTGGTTTGCGTCACAGGCAGCCAAGGGCTATAAACGGTTATCGTTATAGACTTTTTTTTTTTTTTTATTATGCACAGTATGAAACCAATACAAACTAAATAGCAAATGAACCGAATAAAAGACTCCGCAAATTACATACTGGGTGAGAAATGGTCTTAATACGGCAGCTGCTTTGTGGCAAGTGAAAACTCGCTGGACTCTCTTCCGTTCAATTTCCAGGCACTCGGTGCTGAAATTCCTTCCCTGTTAGTATCTCTGTCTTTCTCCATCTGTCCGTGTCTGTGTACAGCTCAGTGGAAAACATGACGTGTTTCCCCACTTCTCAGTGCAGTTCCCATCTGGATGCCGTTCACCAGAGAACATCAGTAACCACTACCAAAATAGAAAGATTGAATGTTTCCCATACCGCCCATTTCTATCTCTCTCTCTCCATTTATGTCTCTGGTCTCTTATTCATCCTCGTTCTTCTTTCCTCAGACCGCACAGATCCCATGGCATGTTTCTCTTCAACAAGTGGCCTGTTCTGTCTGAAGTCTGATTGGAGTGATGGCTGTCTGTAAACAGTTCTCAGTGAAAGGGTGTAGCATGGGCCAAGGAAGAGCCCATTCAACTTTCACTAACATTATGGTGAAATCTGCGTGCCCTACATCTTAAAATCCAGTAGATGTCAGTGAAGTGCAATAGTTGCAAAACACAACCAGTGTAGAAATACGATGACTCCATATCACAGTCTGCATTCATGGGTGCCAGTAATTCTCTGAGATACTCGTGTAGCTCGTATAGCTTTGGAATTATATCCAGACGTATAAAGTATTTTGGGTTTGCAGATTTGCATATCATTAAAGAGTCAACCTTTTGTCCTTGGCGGAGGTCTGAACTCTCCGAGTGCCCTTTTAGTCAGTTATATAATTTCAATAATTAATATTCTGATATTAGCATGCATGTAATTGTCTTGAATTAGATTGTGAGCGTATCTCTGGGTTCGTTCAACAAAAACCAGCTTGTCTGCCACACCAAGTTAAAATGTGTGTTAAATGCATTCCACTCATCAGCCTCTTGTGTTTGTGTTTCTGCAGGGCTGGAAGGGAACTCCAACATGGCAGACTCAGAGGCTGCTGTGCTCACCTGCTGCTTCAGAAGGTGAGAGCAAAGAGACCGAGATGACCCGTAACCGTTCACACCTGGTATTTTGTGAGACTCGAACGCTTCTCCACTGACCACTTGTCACCCATCACGTTCTGTCAGTAGCAGGGTTGCCAAAACCTGCAACCCAACCTCACTTCTGGCCCAGATCCACAATACTAGCCAACACCAACGGAAAACTGTAACTGCGTGGTTATATTTAGCCGTTGGGTGTCGGTTATTATTTGAATCACAGATGATTCATTTATAAACGCTATAGCCTGCTCACACTGCTATCTGGCTGTGTGGTATTTCAAGCAGCTTTTACTCAGATAATCACAGTCCGTGCCCTTTCAAATAAACACATGCAGGAATAAAACCTCAGTGCATGCATAAATTCAGTCAGATGTTTAAGGAGTAAAGAAAAAAAACACATCTGTAATGGACATGACCAGAGTAAACGAAATAAATATAGATAACAGGTTTTCCGTTATTGGTAAAAACAAATACATCATCTAAGCCTAATAATAAATGGATTAAAAAGATGTATGGTTGTAAACTTTTTAAATGTTTTTATGGCTAAGTGAGGCAGTTTCCAGTGTCATTGCTTTTCTCAGTACAAGAGGAACGTAGTAAAGAATAGCTGTAAGAAGAACTGCACATATGAGAGGACACTTTTGCATGGACAGTATGCACATTTTAATGTAGAAGTGTAATTATTATACGGTAAGATTATGCAAATGAGCGAGGCATGGACGTGCATCAGCAGCGTAACTAGACAGTTCATATCAGTTCGCTCGGTTACTCAGGAAAACCACAAACCCTGGCGACATCGTTCTATACTGTCTATTGACAATAATGTGGACACATGTCCCAGATCACCTCGGCAAGCATCATAAGTGCACACAAGGCTCATCTGACCTGGTTCACACCTTATTTAGTGCTGTCCACTTGTCATCACCCGAGAAGGATGTTACTACCAAGTCTGTAGTTAGAACCGCGTCAGAGAACAAGCACGAAACATAATTAGTTTTAACCCCGTGTGGATTAAACTACTGTGTATTTCCTGACCACTAAACCACAACACAAGCTGAATCATAGAGATGCACGAGAAAACAATTTTCATTACAGACCTGCTGCATTTCCAATTTCACTAATTATTCATTAACAGTATGAACCTCGATCACGTTAACAACAACAAACGGTAATAGCCTGGAGGTTAACGTGAGCTCACTCGGGAGCTTAATTGGGCCATTTTTTGGCAAGCATGTCGTCGTCCTATTAACACAAATTACCAGGGAAGAAAATATAACTGGCATGACTTTCTGATTGAAAGCGGTAGTGAAAGTATTGCTCAATGTTTACATTTTTAAAACGCGTTCCAGCATTTAGTAATGAGAGAGCGAGCTTTTAGCACGCCAGCCCGTGCACTTCTATAAGGCAGGAGGGTTCAAAAGCACTGGATGATCTGTACAACGTAAGTGAGATGTAAGAGAGTTGCAATTGAGAGCTGGACTGAATACTTCTAAATATGCGCTTTAGAATTCTACAACAAACTTCAGCTCGACTGAAACAGATTACGGCGAGTTGTAGTTCTGCTATATTTATAAGGCAAATTCAGTGCGATCCTATTCTTAAAGTGCACACTGGAGGCACGCGGAGTCAGAATGCACTCCGATAGCAAGCAAGAACGTTAGCATCTGCTTAGATCGAGGGAAATGCTGACCAGATTCCAGCAGATGGGCCATGCTGCAGAGTGGGCGCTTTTTATTTTCAGAGGTACATTTAATAGAAGCACTATTAACACAGAAAGACTGGCCCCTTGTGGCGCCAACTGCAAAGAAGGGGAGGAAAAAAGGCTCTTGTCAAAAAGAAAAAATTACACGAATGAGTAGAAGAAGGAAAAGATTGATAGGACGAGGGTGATGCGTAGCAGGTAGTTACGTCCGAAAGATTTGCTACAAGTCTCCACATATTCATTTGATGCTTCTACTCCGCTTTGAATAGACCGTTGAGGCAGTTGTATTTTACTACCCAGACATCTGCACTTAAGTACACAATCTCCTTAAATGACTCGTCATTAAGCCTAATGCTATAATATGCAAAAAGCACATCCCTCTCTCAGCATTTATAAAGGTTCGGGCTAACCGAGAACGCAAGCTCATGATTTTATGTCGACAGACACCAAACACACTGCTTCGATGTGATGTAAAAAAAAAATGATGCACACTGAGACCCTGTTGATGATGCCTCCAAGACTTCCCTCTTCTCCTGAACAGACTTCCACAGAGGTCGATTTATTCCAGCGCATATTTTAGAGTGTAATGAAATAAGATTGCTTCGTAATGAGTTCAGGCGCTTTATTGACACTAAATAATTCCTTATAAATATGATAATTTAGTCCTCATATTCCATTTTTCTCTCACACTGAAGCTCTCAGCCTGGAAACTACCGGAAGAGTAAAAGCTGTAAGAGAAATCAGAGCTCAAACACACCAGGAGCAGCTGGCCAGGTTCTTAGCGTGACGGTTACGAGTGATTAGTGTTCCTTTTATTTGTTCAATTAGGTGTACTTGTTTAACTATGGCTTAAAAGTGGGCACGTTTAAATAAGACGCTGTGAGTGACGTCTGAAGTGGTATTCGGACCAAGTCCTTTCCCTAATCAAGCAGCAACCACGACAGATTCAAGAGTTATTGCTCAGTGAGAGAATTTTTGTAGCTGCTGCTATTCATTAACGTAATTGGGCTTAATGTCTGTCACTGAATTGGGTAAAAGGCGTGATTAAAATCTCAGGGAGAGAATCGAAAAAGACGGGTCGCTTCGTCCAGATAGAAGCATCCGTCTACTAGGAATCATGATAAGAATCAGTAATCTCTCTTGTCGTCCTGCAAGAGGCGCTTAGGAAGTGTGCATGCATGAAAACTCGGATGTCACTCATCCTGCAGCACACCTTGTCTCTCAAGACACTCACTGCAACACTGCCCTCTACTGCTAGTCACAGGTTTGGCTCTCGGTATCTCAGACTGCATCATGAAACAGCAATTGCCATAAAGCCGGTTTGAACAAAATAGGTGTCGGGTGCAAATCTTTAAGTGGCACTAAGTGGAAGCTTTACCAGTTAGACACAGCACTGTCTTGTGGCCCATCATTAAGAGACGGCGATAGCTAACAGTGGAGCGTGGGTGGCGATTCAGCGAGACCTGTAACGATACTGTTTGTGTTTGTCTCGTCAGAGGTGACAGTGGTGTATCAAAACAGCCTGCCGGTGATCTCAGTGAAGCTGCCGTCTCGGAGGGAGCGCTGTCAGTTCACTCTAAAGCCCCTCAGCGACAGCGTGGGCATCTTCCTCCAGCAGCTGCAAGCCGAGGACCGGGGTATCGACCGAGTCGCTATCTATTCCACAGGTATGACCACACACAAATACACGTGTCCTACCAGTCTACTGTGGAATCTGGACACACTGGGTTTGGACCGTGTTTTTGTAGCGACTGACTACAGATTGACTCCAGACCGTGTCAGCTGTGCTCCCAACTAAATGTAAAAAATGCTCCATTTCATCGCAAGCTCCCTTTAGTCCTGGCACACCAAGCTGAGCCGTTATTGCGTGCCAGCGGCTGATCGCCGTCCATAGTGTCTGTGCTACTCGGCTTTTATTAGCGCCTGTCAGCACCGGATGAGCGTTTCAGCCTAGCGATGCGAAAAAGTTCTCGTTTTGGCTCTTCCTCCTAGTGGAGTGTTGCAGGACAAGAGGAACCGAAGTGAGTAACGCAAGCACATCAAGTGCAACTTTTCAAAGAAGATGAAAAGTGAGGAGGTGACTTTTATAACCAGTTGGTTAGTTCTTTGGCACCTTTGTGCCTTGTTCCTTTTGTTGCATTAGCAGTCGTGCATGAAAATTGCTTTCATTGTGCTCAGCCAAGTCAGAGACGTAAAAAAAAAAAATGCAATTAAAGCTTTGACTCACACTCATCCACTCTTACTTTGTGCAGATGGCGCGAGAATAGCTTCCTCTACGGGAATCGACATTTTGCTGTTGGACGACTTCAAGCTGGTCATCAATGACACCACGCACCTTGTGCGGCCGCCCAGAAGAGGTGAGCGAGAGTGTTTATTTTTCCTTGTACATATAGCTAATGATTGTGTCTTTGTGATACGTTTTTTGTGCGTGTGTGTCAGATTTGATGGCACACGAGGAGGCAGAGCGGCTGAATGACGTGAAGCTTCTCGTGCAGCAGCTCTACACTACACTGCGCATAGAGGAGCATCAGCTGAACAAAGAGAGAGAGCTGATTGGCCGACTGGAGGATCTCAACTCCCAGCTTCGCCCGCTGGAAAAGGTGCCTCGCTTTTGTGAGGATTTATACATCACTACGGCGTAATGAAGCCTTATATAGGTTGCTAATGCCTTATAAGGCTATTATAATAACACTGTACATTTAAGCAGAGAAGAAGTGAAGCATCTTCAGGTTACTTGACACGTAACGATGTGTAGGATCGCTAGCAGCAGTGCCGGAGTTCCATCTCGACGAAATATAATAATCCATTTTATTGATGTCTATAAAAATGACTGTATGAGATCATCTAGCACTGATGATTATGTGGTCATATCCGTTATTCATCAGTTCATGTCAGCGTTACCAAAATGTAAGCATATTTTTTATTCCTGACTCTAGCACTGAGAAAACCTAATTAAAATTGAAAAGTGTAAATCAATCCCATCATACTTGCTCGATGTTCACACTGCTTGTTTGCCATGTGTCTCAGGTGAAAGAGGAGCTGAGCAGGAAAGCAGAGCGTAGGACCACCTGGGTGCTGTGGGGAGGCATGGCGTATATGGCCACCCAGTTTGGCGTGCTGGCACGGCTAACCTGGTGGGAGTACTCATGGGATATCATGGAGCCCGTCACCTATTTCATCACCTATGGCACAGCCATGGCCATGTATGCCTACTTTGTGCTCACACGCCAGGTAAGATGCCATCAAGCCACCAAGAATTACGCTCATGTCATATCATGGTTCGAAACTAGAGTTGAAACACCGTCTAGCATTCATCAAACTGGATCCAGAAGGATTTATTAGGAATTTGCTTGTAAGAGCTTGTACACAAGAAATGTGGTGTTCAGGAAAACCCAGGTAGTTCAGAAAACCACGTACCCTACCCGTACTCCTGAATTTGTGTAAATTTCCACATAAATCGACTCCATAATGTGAACCTCAACTGGCTGTAAATCATATAACTGGCAGGAGTTTCTGCACTTTTCTGTGCAGATTACATTGTCAAGTTTAAATTGCTTATTTATTCAGCTACACACCTACATTTAATGAGAATTTGGTCATTCATATTAATGGCCTGCAAGAAAGCAATCAAAAGCAGATCCTTCAATGAAGACGAGTAAGACGAACAACTTCTCCAATGAGTTATGATGCGAACTTCACAACAAGAATAAACCATTGCTTCCCACCAAATTAGAGAATAAAAAAAATGCCATTACCTCTTCAGCAAGAAAAAAAAAGCAACTCGGTCAGTTCTGGATTCTGTAATGTAAGGAATAACACCTGACAGATTATGCTGCTGTATGAAAATAATGCACTCCGGGGGGGGGATGCAGCACAGCGTGCGGGGATAGTGTGTTAGTCTTATAAACCACAGCGATTCGTCAGTGATTACATTGTTTAATTTATTACTGGATGAAGTGGTGTGGCTTTTTAACAGTTTATAGTTAGAATTAATGTTGTGGAACATCTGCGAGACAAGTTAGTTCCTGTTCTTGCCTACATTATAGGTGTGTTCTCTCTCTCTCTCTCTCTCTCTCTCTCTCTCTCTCTCTCTCTCTCTCTCTCTCTCTCTCTCTCTCTCTCTC
>JAQMYM010000038.1:24187708-24222270 GCA_030014255.1 Parauchenoglanis ngamensis | reverse complement strand
CTCTCTCTCTCTCGGTCTGTGTGTCTCTCTCTCTCTCTCTCTCTCGGTCTGTGTGTCTCTCTCTCTCTCTCTCTCTCCCCTCCCTCTTTCTCTTTTTTTGTTTCGATGCATTTCCTCCCAGCACATTGTATACAGACATCTTTGATGTCAAGTTTGGGTGTAATGATGTCCGTTATGTGTGTCTTTCATTAAAAAAAAAAAAAAAAAGAGACGTGTTGTGACCTGGTGCTGTGTGTTTGCCCAAATCCAGGAGTACATCTACCCCGATGCCAGAGACAGACAGTATCTGCTGTTCCTCCACAAGGGAGTGAAGAGGACACGCTTTGACATCGAAAAGTACAACAAACTGAAGGACGCTATTGCTGAGGTGTGCTCACACTCTCTCTCTCTCTCACACACACACACACACACACACACAATTATTCCTGCACTTAAAAATAACACTCCACTGCCTGAATGACCCTGACCCTCCACCCCTCCCTGACTCCTCTCTCTCCTTCACTATTCCTCTATCATCTCCCTCTTTCCCAGGCTGAGTTGGACCTGAAGCGCCTGAGAGATCCTCTCCAGCTGCACCTCCCCATCCAGCAGATTACCACCAGCAAGGATTGATGTGAGGAAGTGAAAGCCTCCCTTCCTCCTTCCCTCTTTCCTTCTCCCTTCTCTTTCCTTCCAACTTTCCAACTCTCTTTCTCCTTTTCCTGCTCCCTCTTTAAGCCCACTCTTCTTTCATTTAGTTTTTTGTTTTCGTTTCCCCTGCCACCTCTTTCAAGGTTTTCTTTGTGACACGAAGTGGAAATTAATTTTTTTTTAAATTACTACTGTTTTTATGTTCTATAATTTTGGTTTTGAAAACTGCTTAAACACAGTGAGTCAAAGTAGAGGAGGAGGGGATGGAATGAAATCCACCTAAAGAACGAACGACACCTGAAGCCCCTCTGCTGGAGGGCAAAGTCGCTTGTTGTGCCTGCAGACCTGTGCGCTCTGGTAACGCTACAGGAACACTGAGAGAACAGCAGCAGCCTACAGGAAGCTCCTGATGCCTAACAGGAAGTGACCTCTGGGTATGGACACACTATCTCCCAGACATGCTGAATAAACAACACATGCAGACACATGTACTGTGGTTCAGCGCCTCGAAAACGTACTTTAAAAAGAGAACCTCTAAAGACCTATTTTTTACAGCGGAGTTGTATATCTGGCACAGGAAAGATCTTGGGCCTTTGGGCTTTTTTCCCCCCAGCCCTGGATATTATTGTTGGGGGGGACAATCAGATGCAGGAGAGCTATTTTTGACCCAACGTCCCTGCATGGAGCGGAGTTGTCCTCTGTCTCCCTGTCCCCTCCTGTCCTTCAGTGGCTGGGACTCTGGACTGCCGCCACATCTCCCTGTGTCTCCAGTTGTATCCTTAGCATGACGGACACGCTCTGCTGTGCAAAAACATAGCTGTAACAGGAGTCCGACCACACTGCTGCTAAGTGTGTACAAGGAGAAGGGGTCACGTGATGAGCATCACTTCCTGTACAGACCTGTTGCAAGCTGCAGACCAGAGATCTACCGGCTAAACATCACTGTGTGTTCAATTATTCAAAGAAAGAAAAAAGAAAAACAAAAGAACAATTTTGGCACTTTTTATTTTGAAAGCCATATTATATTATTATATTATATTATTATATTTGTTATGATGGGTGAGGAAATGAACTAACCTTTTTCTTTCATATTGGTGGAGGAGTTTTTCTTTTTTTTTTGTTGTTGTTGTTGTTGTTTTTTTTCTCTCATTTTAAAATCCTGACATTTTATCATCATGTCAGCATAAGACTTGCATTGCACATCAGTACACCAGATTATCAGGCCTCATTTTCCTCATACATGCAGCTCCTGATCTTAAATGTCAAAATTACCACGCTTAACACGCACACGATGTTCAATTACGAATGCAGTCTATGAACGGTGACAGTGAATTAGTCCACATATGCGTCTTTTTGCTCTGAAACCTGTGGCGATTAACAGAGGATCACAAACGTGACAGATTCAGAAGGTTGTCCTTCTTCTTTTCTGTGCCAGAAAACTGTTACCCACAGTGCCTCACAGCACCCCGTGCAGCATGCTGATCAGGGCGCTCCTGTTCCCCCACGTGCAGCCATCCTTCAACACTTTTCCTGGGCTGTTTACTGTATCATAAGATTGCATAAAAAATATCAGAGACAAAATCAAGCTGTACAGCTGCACAGCACCTCTGTATGCCAAGAATATACCGAAGCGTGAAGAGAACCGTGTAATATATTAGATCCTAGACTTAGCTGGTTTCTCGCACAATTTTGCGGCATGCTGTAGCGCGTGACTTTTGCATTTTTTCATCTAGAACACGGCGTCTTTAGGGGACAAGCTTTAGAACGTTCTGAAGTAGTAAAATCTGTGGATGGAATATTGGACCGCTTGAATACGCACACTGTCGCCCCCCCCCCCCCCCCCCAAATATGAGACTTAAATGCATTTCTTCTGGACAAGGTGCTCTGTTCAAAGTTGAGTAGGAATCATTTCATATCTCATATTTGTGTCTCAGATGAATCTGTATGCATTACTGCACCTTCAGAGGCTTATGGTGTATGACTAGCTTAGTAATGTTTTCTTTCATACAGCCAAGTGTGCTGCAGATGCCTGATCTCTCCAGAACGAAACCCTTTTTAGCTATTAAGGTGTCGGCATACATCGTTATACGGAAAATATATAGAGATGAAGATCGTTCAGAAAATCCATATTAGGTGCCAGGGTTTCCGCAGCACATTCATGCAATATTTGCTCAGCCATGCTGATGGATATATCTAACAGCCTTGCCATCTCCCTTGCAGTAATATTTCGAAGCCTATTGCTGCATGTTGGCCTTGTGTGCTGCAAATGGGAAGTTCTTTCTTAGATATTACCTCCTCCTGTTATGCAGTCCATCAGTTCATGCCTCCAGGCAGTCGCGGCACTCGTGTCCAGTGGCTCAACATGGCAGAGTGAGCTAAGGGACTGTCTGGATCCTTCATGTTTGAGACCTAGAGCAGAACAGTGCTGTATTGGTGTAATACATGGCTTACTTATTTAATCAGCGAAATGTCATACACCATGCATGACTCCGAGCCTGAAAATACATCACCCTGATATGAAGGAATGTGTCTCGCAAAGTCTGACATTTATAGGCAGGAAAAGCACAATCATATCAATCCTAGAAAGACCGGATCTGAATAAGGACGCGTAAATTGAGTTGTCGTGGAGACGGCTAGCCTGGTATTGGTGTTTAAGGTTTAAGAGACTGCAGTGCATTATGATAAGACCGAAGCTATCACAGGTGCTTCAATGATTGCTTCTATATTTCATGATGAACAGGTTTTGCTGCTCTCAGCTGTCATTGCGCAAAGTTTGGAAATGCTGTAAGAACGCGTCATCGATACACAGCTTTATCGAGAAGGACGGGTTGATTTGTCAGCGTAACCGTTTTCGTACGACTCCGTGAGTGCATTTGAGTAATTCCCATCCATATCGGCTCTGATCAATATGAGCAAATCAATCCCTTCCTGTGCCCCGTTAGCCTCTTGTCCTTATACTGTCAATAGTCATAAATCCTTAGATGCTGTTGCACGCGCAGAGGGAAGCGAGGGCAGGGACAGTGTCTAAAAACCACTTCCTGGAATGACCTGCAAAGCTGATACCAAAATCATTTTCACTGCATTATGCATTTTTACTTTTTTTTGTCATTTGTTTTCTATAAGAGTTTGCCTTCGTTTGCTTTGCCTTTGTTTTTTTACAAGAGTATATGTAATATATGGAACTTATTCTAAAGCGGGTGTTGCATGAATGTAATGTTTACATGGGGAAATTATATAAAAATGACCCAAAAAAGCTGCAATGATCATAGAATACTGGTTGTCATGGGTTAATGCAGTTTTATTTCCGTCCATGTGCTTTGAGACTGCCCTGAATGATAAATAGGCAGCCAACGTCCAGCCACGCATCACTCTTTTTCCTCTTTTTTTTTTTTTTGTATCTTTCTCACTCTCTCTCTCTCTCTCTCTCTTCCTATCCATTTATCTCTTTCAAATACCTCTTCATAAGCCCACAATTTTTCCATAGCACATGAATTACGTTTCAGAGGAGTGCATTATTTTACATTTTTACCACATGCACTTAAGAAAATAAAGTAAAATATATATATCGATATGAGTAAAGCAGGATCTCATTGTTTTCTCATTAACATATTTTCTTCATTTCATGTTTGTTTTTATCAATGGCATCAGATGCTGTGATATTGGAAGACTATAAAAATTAAAATGTAAACTCCTGTATCATTTATGAAATGTGTATAAAAGAGAAATGTAATTCACTTATCAATAAATACTTATCCAGTTTTGGAACTGAGAGTCATGTTTTTTTTTTGTTTTTTTTTTTGTAATTATGCTTTTCTTTTAAAACACTAATATCATGTAATATGTTTACAGTACAGTGTAATCATAGTAAAGATCCGTGACATAATTGCTTTGTAATACGGTGCAATATTCCAAGCTTAGTTCAAGCCAGATTGCGAGAAAAGAACAGTTAAGCCGAGCATATGGTTGAGAAAGCTGGTTTGGGGTTCAGCTTTTTACATGTTTTCATCAGGACTGAACAGCTGAGCAGAAGCCTTGACCCTCTCAAATCTGCATCCTTTGCTCATGTTCTTCCTGTAGTCTTGCTTCCTGCTCAATAAAAACTGGAATTCGCAGCTATGTGCACAAGTTTTTGTACACATGATTGTGTACAAACAAATACTCCTCATCATGGTGATTTGATTCTCCTCAAACACCTCTAACAGAATATATTCTCCTGTGTCTACATCTTGCTTTTGTGTAACACCCGGTGACTGGTGCAGAGATTTAAAGATGATCGTATTGAACCACGTGCAGTAATCTCAAACGGCGCTTGAGACATTCCAGTTCATGCTTCTTAATGGCCTCACTGATTAAAGAAGCAATTCATTTAATTAAACATGGGGCGAAACTTGCTTTGGTCAGGTCTTTGCTGCCAGGACTGATTGAAATTGCAGGCTCGATGATTCAGCGAGCTCTGAGCAGCTGCCAGGATCTGTATGTGGATTATGTATGAGCTCAATGGAGGACTGATTGGTTTGGGAACAATGAAAGGATGACCCCGTCACTGGCCGGAGATGTGTGTGTTGTATGGGGCTGGAGGACAGGACTGAAGGTCAAGGTGAGACAGATGTCCTATCTGCTGTTCCACAGTACACAACTCTGACACGGACCCATCCGTCATGTACTGAGATAACACACTCCAGATTTAAAGACCCTGCCCTTTCCCACAATTCTCACAAGAGACCCACTTGCAACTTCGTGTTAGACTGAAGTCACCATGCTGTCGACTTTTCTCTTAGCACTGTCTGCCCTCCAGATTGTGGCCCCTGATCAGATCACAGGTAAGTGATCTGCATTTTTAAAAGTTTCATATTGTTACTTGAAAGCTGGCTGTCTTGGGCATTTTCTCTATATAGTTCATAGACTTATCAAGGTTATTTGATAGGCTACCTGGAGATATACACAGCAATGAAGGAACTTGACACTGGTTTGCTGAATTTGAAAACCAGAGCTAGTTTCCGTTATTTCACAATGGGGCAAAATCTCTAAAGCTGAAATGCTAGCTGAACTGTGACATATAGTCCCAATTAAGTCCATTTCAGTTCCACATTGTAACACTACAAAATGTCAAAAAGTAAAAAGGGGTGATTTATGTGATCTATTTCACTGTGACTTTATGTAATATATAGTCACTGTATGGTGAAAACCATAATTAGGAAAGGTTTTTTTTGGGGGGGGTAATGAATCAGAATGAACCTTCCAGATCATTTTCTAATACTGATAAATGAACACATTTAAGTGGAGTTATTTGTGTGTTATTGATTTGTATCTGGTGTTTTTGGTTGGCGTAGGACTAGTGTGATGTAGCTTAAGTGTTACCTTAAATGAGTTCGACACCCCTGGTCTTGACTTCGCGTTATAAGCGTGTCAGAATGAGTTACTCACCAAATAGTAAGCCAATTCACAACACAGTGTATTCAATTTGCATAAACAATGAATGTTTTATTTAACCAACAAACAAGAAATATGGAAGCACATTTTCAAGTCTGCTTCATTTACAAGTCTTTTCAATTCATAACTGTGAAGTCAATTGGTGAAAGTTTGAGTCTGACCCAAAACAAGTCATGTGACTCAACTGTGTTTCCTAATTTGTTAGCCATCATATGTACCTCAGACGCAGTCCAGTTATCTAGAGTAAAAAACAAGGATGTGTCATCGAAGGAACACAAAAGGTCTTGGATGAGGCAATAGATAAGGCGGAAGCAGTTGAAATGATTTATTTTGACATTGTTCAGGAATCTTGTGTTTACAGCATGTCACCTTGACCTGAACCTCGGCCGCCAACACTTCCCGTATTAGCAGAACATCCTAAAAATATGAGATCTGTCTGTTGCCTGTCTTCTGTCACTAGATTGCACTCGAATGATGTTTTAACGGCAAAAAGGAGGTACAGGGATGAGGAATACTATACATTATTTATACTGGGTGCGCCCATTATAATGGATTTGAATGTGGACTCTCAGGAGTTGAGCTGGTTTTAAGTTTGTGCTAGTTCTAAAGATTTATGCTGCAATCAAGATTGCAATCCAAATAAACTAAAACAGTGTTCTGGTAATTAATTTAGTGCAGGGTTGCCGAACAGTTCCCTTTAGCAGTCGAGAAAATCATTTGGTGGAGTTGTTCTCTAATGCTTGTAGCTGAAGCCAGACTATAGTAAAAGGTCACATTTTACCAAAAGCACTGTTTTGTCTGAAATTCTGCATCAGTGGATTTCAAAGACCACCCAGCCACTGCTCTATAGGCTATCGTGGGTATTACATGGTTCACTCCACATCATCGGCCGTTTACAGCAGGATGCATGCACCAGCTACTTGCTATTTTAATGAGTTTGTAGAGAGAGGGGGGTATTGATTAGATGGTGCTTACTCAATTTAGGCTTTCTCTGAAATCTGCTCACCTGAATGAGGAGAAAAGTTTCTACATCATTCGAGCATGATTTCACACAACCAAACTGTTTTCGCACTGATTTCACTTGGCAACAATTTTCCTGTATTTTGTTAGTACATGTATTACCTTCCTTTATGTCTATATAGATTATTCTTACCTGACAGCTAGTATGGATTACTCAGTCACTGCTTAAAAAATATTTATGCACAAAGTCTCATTTGATCCATACTATGCAGATTATTAAGTGAATGTATGAATGGAACATTTTGTAGACATGTTACTCCTTTTATGTTTTATACTGAGACATGCTCATTTTTGGGTGAAATACAGTATAGTCTACCATTTTCATGCCTTCATCCATGGTCAGCTCCAGATCCCTGCTCGGCTTACATCAGTATGAACGAGCCATGGAGGAATACCGACTACCATGTGAACAACTCGGCTGGTGTGCCCTTGTGTGACCGCCATGTAAGCGGCGAGTGGTACCGCTTCACTGGTATGGCCGGTGACGCCATGCCCACCTTTTGCATCGAGGAGAACCACTGTGGCACCCACGCACCAATCTGGCTCAACGGCTCCCACCCACTGCCTTCCGAAAGCATTGTCACATTGCCTACATGTGCAAGCTTCAATGATGACTGCTGCCATTGGCGTGGGACAGTGGATGTGAAAGCTTGTCCAAGGGGATACTATGTATACCGCCTGCCACGCCCCTCAGTATGCTTCCACGTGTACTGTGGCCGTAAGTCCGCCTGCCTGCCATGTCTACAATTGTGCTTACCCTTTTCATTTAATTGGTGAGAGTATAAGCATGGATAATTTGTGTGTATGGTAGATTTCTACGACATCTGCGATGAAGCGGAGTGTACTCGTCCAGACTGTCCGCTTCAACTAGAGTGTCGTTGTCCTGCTGGGACTGTTCTGGGGCCGGACTCCCAGACTTGTCTGGGTGAGCCAAGAGACATTGAGGGATGGATGCTGGAAAAATGTCTAAGAAGGTTTTCAGCCGTGTTTAGTATTAAAGTCAAAGAAATTGGTTTAATCTTGAATTTTTATCTTACTGATGAATAAACATTGGTGAAAGACTGGGGCAATGGGTAGTGGTAAAGTAATACTGTGAAATCTAGGCTAAGTGTAATTTTAATATTTCTAAGCAGTGCAGCCATAACTGAAAAAACATTTGTCCACTGAGTGATGATAGCAGAGCTTAATAGAAACAACAGGGTAGAGTCAAAAAAGGAAAAAGACTGGCTAGATGTAACAGTGTCACTTAATTGGGGCTGACAGCCATTTCACATAAGCCATTATTACATATTGTAATAATGCATACACATTACATTGTGTAATTACTGTCTTATCAACTTGAATGCTATTTTGTCCCCTCTGCTACCAGTCTCTCTTTGAATGAGAGAGAAATAAAAGAAAGAATTGTATTTAATTTTTCCTAAATCTCCATTCAATATTTGCTAACTACCAGACCCATGCTGTCACACAGTACACCATTGTTTAGTTATTTAGCCTCCCTGCTGTCATTTACTCACAATTGACTTCCCATCTCCTCGCTTTTTTACTCTCTCAAAAAAAATCTCTCTTGTTTTTCACACAAGACATAAATGAGTGTGAGCGTAGCAATGGTGGATGTGCTGAAATGTGTGTGAACACCAAGGGCTCATGGCGGTGCGAGTGCGGCCCAGGTCGAGTACTGGACGCCGATGGCCGGACCTGCAACGGTAAAACTCGTACAGATTTATACAAAATACAAATCACTTCACACTGAAAATGTTAATTTATGGTGGGTTTTTTTGGCTGCATGCAGAGATCGCAGGTTGCCACAATGTGAATGGAGGCTGTAGTCATGACTGCTCATCAGAGGGTGACTCATATTACTGTCACTGTCCCAGAGGCCTAACACTGGGGGAGGACATGCGAAGCTGCCAGGGTCAGCTAGACTGCATTCATATGTATTTACTTTCCTAAGTGTATGTGTGTACTCTGTGGGAACTAAATGTCTAAATTCTGATTTGTGTACCTTTTCAGTTCCCAAAGAGAAAAAAAAAAATCTCTGGGCTTGGGCTAGGTTTAGAAAGGGTTTGGGTTAGAGTTGAGGAAGGGCTAGGATTGGGTGAGAGTTTGGGTTGTCTATGGTTAGGGTTGATCTGGGAATGTGATGGGGCTAAGGTTAGGTTAAGGTTTGGCTAGAGTTACAGTTGGGTGAGGGTAAGAGGGGTTTAGATTTATGGTTTGCCAAAGCTTATGGTTGGTTTGGGATTGAGCTAGGTTTGGGCTTGGGATAGGGTTCGAGCTTGGCTAGTGTTGACATTGGCCCAGGTTTAGGGTTAGGCTAGGTTTGTGATTGGGTTGGGGCTAAGGTGAGGGATTTGCTAGGTTTACTGTGGGTCTAAAATTAGAGTCGGGGAACCATTGACACAAGTTGCCACAGGGTGTAACAGCTTTTACTTGGAAATCGGTTAGAAACTTCAATTGGATTGCTGTGGTTAAAATGTGTTAAAATGATGTGTTTATTTCCTGCGTCCTGTCCAGTGCCTGTGCAGTGTGATCCCAGCTCTATTGATGTGTCTGTTCCCAAAGACCTTGTGGGCGGCCTGGAGCTCTTTTTGTCAAATTCCTCATGTCGCGGAGTGTCTAACGGCACTCACATCAACCTTCATTTCAGCTTAAAGACCTGCGGCACCGTAGTCAGGGTGAGGAGAAACATGACAACCACTAATCTTCATTTGTCATTGGAGGTGATTTGGCTCACTCAGAAACTCACCTGAATAAAAGTTTCATAAGAAAATACAGGACCGTGATTTGGTTCCAACAGGCTTTCACTTGTATTAATCCATGTTAATAATGTAGAAGAGTAAAGTTAAAATTCTGACTACAGTGGTCAGGTGAGCCCCCTGAAACATTCACTAATAGCAATTCATTGTTAATAGCTTGCACTCATGAACACACTTGTAACTTATTATAGAATGAGATGGTCAGTTTTTGGCCAGACCCAACCTATTTTATAACATTCTTTACAGGATTGGGTACTTTGGTTTCTAATAAGATTCAAATCCAGAAACTAAGATAGATGAGTTCCTGTAATCATTTCCGTGTTGGTTTGGTGTCACACTTGGGGTCATTATCTTATCTGCTGGCAGAAGTAACAAGGTTTTGGGCTAAAATATCCTGACCATCAGTCTTTACAACAGCCTCTGGAACAAGATTTACAAAGTTTTTCTGTCTCTCTTTAGGTAATTGATGACAAAATTATTGGCACAAATCTGGTTACCGGACTGCCAAAGTCCAGTACAACCAGCAGTGGAGATCTAATTGTACGCACCAGCAAGCTTTTGCTGCCCATAACGTGCGAGTTCCCGGGTCAGTATGATGTATCAGATGGTTACCTTCCCAATGTACGCAGCTCTGCACTGGAGCTGTCAGGACACAGTGAGGGCATCTTCCCCTTCACACTGGAGCTTTTTAAGAATGCAGCATTCTCTGAGCCGTACAGCAGTCCTCCTCAGCTGCGCTTACGTGATGCGCTGTACTTTGGCGTAGAGCCACGTGAGCATGTGGAGGGGCTTGCTGCACTTGTGGAGACGTGCTTCGCCACTCCTGGCCCCAAATCTGACCACGTCCTCAAATATTACCTCATTAAGGATGGGTGAGTTATTTGGGTAATCAGAAGCCCTGTACTCAAGATTGGTTTTGTTCTCCAAAATGGTTTATTTCAGACAAGAAGTCCAGCTCTGTCCAGGTGGAGACAAGTCCAGCTCTGTAGTAAGCTCTGAGCTTTTGGCCAACGGTGACATTACGTTAAGTCTTCTTTTGCCAATTTTAGTTTCAACTTGTACACTGGCTTCTCTTCCTTTTTCAACTCCATTGACACAGTTAATGTTGGTTTTTCCGGCTATCCATGTTTTCCCGTTCATTCACTTATCTAGCTCCAGTTAATAACAGGTAGGACCTAACTGACCACACGTTCGTTACAAATTCAGACGCACACACCTGTAATATTTTCAAATTTAGATCGGATTGTGTGACTTTATGTTAATTGGCTGGGTTTTAAAAGCTTAATTCACTTCAAATCCATGCTGGTCAAGAGCCCACTAGCTGCCTCGGCATAAATCCAATAGGCTCTGTCGGTGACCTGTCTCTATAATCATGTGATGTTAGTCCTCAATGGGGTCTCCATTATTTCTTACATAGATGATTTGGCTGGCTATTTTTCATATGTTTGCAGTCAATGCTTGATTATGGCAAGTGAGTCGAATAACATCAGCAATTAGCTAATTGGAGATCTGGTTACAAATGTGATGTTCAGTGTCACGATGTTTCGCTAGATCATGAGATGTAGCCTATTTAGCCTGGTTTCTTTCTGTCAGATGTATTTCAGATGAGACAGTACGCCAGCTCTCAGCTAAAGACCGCCTCTCTAAACACTACGAGGTTCCTGTCTTCAAGTTCATCGGCAGTGACAACCGGGTGAGTGAAAGTGCACACAGACTGTCAAAGATCGAGAAACCCTGTTCCATATATTACTCTAAGCCCTGCTGCCCTCCTTTGCTGACAAGCTAAGCTAATCCTTGAGTCCTCAAGGGTGGATGGACATGACAGCAAAGGAGGACAGCAGTCACAAACTCATGTGCCAGTTTCCAGTCAAATGCTTGTGTGATGTCCAATGAAACTTTTCCAAAAACTTATTTTCCATTCAAACACAGACATTTCAGAGACCTTTTGTCGGTGACAACATCTATGTAGATCATCTATGTATGTACTTTTATGTAGATCCTGTAATACAGTGAATGTAATGTACATAATTTACAGTTTTATGCAGATCACATTATCTGTAGATCCCATAATGTAGACTAGAGATGAAAATAGGTTATAAAGTTGCACTTATTGACAAATGACAACTAACAATCTCAAGGGGTTTTTAGCTAAGAGGACCACCGTTGAGTCTCCATTCATGTGGGCTTTGCCTCTTTAAGGGTGCTTCTGTGCATTATTTTGAAGACCTAAAATGAGAAATGGGACACATTATGCCCTTACACACCTTGCTGGCACACACAAATGGGAATCAAAAGAGCAAGTGCGCCATTAGGGACAGAAGTGAGAGAAAGAGAAGGGGAAATAAATCTTTACTGTTTTTGTCTAGGTGGCCAGGTTTTTATAACCCATCATTTTGGATTCTGTAAGGACATTAGCTCGGTCTTCACAAAAAATATACAAAAAGCTTTTTTTTTTTTTTTTTTTGTGAACCAAAATATTTCCTTTTGGGTGCTGAGGTAATCATTAGGTAATATCAAAGTCAATAATAATACCCCACATATAGTAAAAGTAATGTGTGTGTGATTTGATGCTGTATACCAGCTTCTGACAGTGACTCAGTGCCGTTCTGTGTGTGTAGGAGGTGTACCTGCACTGCCGGGTGCTGGTGTGTGGTGAGGAAGAGTCACGCTGCACACAGGGCTGTCGCAGACGTCTGAGGCGAGACCTCTGGACTGAACAACACCAGGAGAAACGCACGCTAACTGGAGGACCCATTCTCATTCTGCCAGATCTGTAACGCAGGCACACACGCTCACAAATCTGCAGTCCACCACTCTATCTGTAACCCTGATTCTGCGTTTGCTCAAACACTATTGTACCACGGCTGTCACATAGACCCCATTAACCCCATACTTTCATCTGCCAACTGGAAACTGAATGATTTCTGCATTCTGATACTCAGTGCATGGCTGCGCACATGCATCTCATCCACATCACTCACAAACGCACTGACCTCACATTCATGTATATCTGAGCCAATGATGCACTCTCTTACATCATCATACATTCATCTTGCCTCTGAGTTAATGGAAGCACTGAGGCCTGAACACATCCATTATCTTAGCTAGTCCTTAGCTTTTCCATAATATTTATATAACTTTTAATACAGAATGTACATTAACGTCTATTACAAATGATTATGACAGCAATGTTTGCATACAGATTTACTAAGCAGGTGCTTTGGCATCAGATCTTTTTTATATGAATATGCATAATAAATTATACATATTTTGTCATAGTTATGCTATGCCATGTAATGTTTGACATGGATTAATATTATTTTGCTTAAAATAAACAAAATTTGTTGCAGCCTTCCCAGGCAGGTTAACGTGCAAACGTATCACTGTATTACAATTCTATGCAAATGAATCCTATGCTAATGTCACCGCTGACTGTGCTAAAACATTGGCAAATGTTTTGACACACCATATATCCTCCTGAGTTCCAGCAGTTCAAGTTTAGTCCTAGAGGACATTTGTAAACTTCTTTATCTCCCACACCATGCAAGCTATTGAACTAACTTCAGTTGTCAAAGAGGACATTTAGGATTTTAAATGATGCCACAAGTCTTTCCAGCATGCTCATTGCCTCCATTATAAAGGGGAAAGTTAAGAAAAAAATGTTTTTCCTTGGAACTCAGCAGGATATCTATAATAGAGCTGTAATTCTATAGTAAATAATCACTCAAATCTCAACCGGAGATATGCGTGGGACTGTATGTTTTTTTTTTTGCTTGTATATGCCGATTATATTTAGCAATTTCCCAAAATATGAAAAAAGAAACCCTAGCATAATTCAAACCACAGTGATCTTTGCTAATGAACATGGTCTTTGTCCCTCAAGCTTCATAGCTGACCACTTGCTTAAACATTCATGAAAGCCCTGATGCACACCTCTAGCCCAACCAGATGCCCTGAGGAAATCTTTTTATCTCAAATTTATATCTGTATTTTTATCTGTCTAAAACACATCTCCTCAATTCAAATAAAATATTTATGTTCGGCTACATCCTTAGTGTATAAACAAATACATAACTATATTTGTAGACACAGATTTACCCTTGTTCTATCCTTGCCAGAATGATTCGTTAATGAAAAGCCACTTTAGTCACGTATGGAGAAAAAAAAACTTTATGTGAAGAGAGACACAAGTCTGATATTTATTCAGAAGAACATAAAATTCAAAATAACTTACGAATGTTTAGAAGACGCATCAGAAGTCATGTTAATGATGTTCTTGTGTCAGTGTTTACACTGCTTTTAATCTGTGTGAAATGGAACCACTCTTTTGCAATGTAGATACTAGTGTTTGGATTGTATACGGGTGAAAGGTTAATTTGAACGGCAGACACTTTAATAAATTACAAATGTATTGCATTTTGTCTGGGGTGCACACTGACACTGGAAAAAGGTTCTTCCAACCAGTCATAATGTGCTGTTTGACTTAAATTTAGAACGATTATTGCACTCTTAGAAAGCTCCATCCACTTAACCAGACTCAAAATATTAGCCTTATTGAAACACTAAAGAAATGCTCTCCTCCCACAGAACAATAGGAGTTTACCATTAAGGTAGACCTGTACACCCAAACCGGTATCTACATATACACATGTTAATAAGAAGGGATGATGAGAACTCAAGCATTTCATAGATGTTCGCTCCACACAAGTCTTTAGCACCACCATTCTCTCTTTGGAGTCCTCTGAGCTCTTCTTGGTTGAGTTTAAAGGCGCTTGGTAATGGTGAGTCATTGTGCTTGGCAGGAGGAGTGGTAGTTTTTACAGCTCGTCCTTCTCCTCTCCCTCACAGATGCACGCTGCCCTCTGGCTGTTCATGAACGGCCTGCAGCCCAGAGTCCATACCGTGTTGTACATGGTGTCCGCAAACGCCTCGCAAGCTGACAGACAAAGAAACGAGTTGCATTTTAAACGGTCATTAATTATTTTTAAAAAATTGCACTCTAAGATAAGACAAAGAAAGAGCAAGCATTTGAACATAAGCCAGAAAGGAAAAGACGTCAAAGTGTACAAAGTGCGAAAGAATGCAATAATACAAAGGAACAGTTACCTTATCTTTTAACAGTGTCACTATAACTCTACAGTTCACTCCTATGAGACTCCTATCTTGTTTACTTCAAGCAGGCACAGATGTGAATGTATGAGTCATGGGTGTGCGCACTGAAGAACTTCTCACCTTCGACCTTCGACACGAAGCCCAAGCTCTTCTTTAGATCACCGCAGATGCTGTGGAGGCACCAGCGGAACTTGGTGTCACAGCGGTACTTGTTGGAGCCGCACGTGTCATAGCACAAGTCAAGCTGGTTACAGCACTTGGTCATGGCTGGGATGCCCATATCGAACTGTGGTAAAACATTGTGTACGATTAGTACATGCTAGGATTTTAAAAGCTACTATTTATTTTCGTTAGATTGATTATTTGCGATTAGAAAAAGGGGTTTCCTTTGGGTGTGGATGCTTGAATGCCCTAGCTATCGAAAGAGGTTTTATTTTTTTTGTAAGAGTAACACTTAAGAGGTTGCCCCGCAGGCATAACCGAACAACCCTTAAATGGACATGATGGTTTTCTCCCCAAAACTGTAAATTTACTCTTCTTAACTTTCATAAAGATTCCAGACTGTACTGGGGAGTGTCACTGGGGGTGTACTATCAAAGGGCGTGTGATTTATACATTAAGTATCTTTTTACCTGGGAAAGTGCACATGGTGTACCTTTTAATTAGCTTTTATAGTGGTGATCTGTAAGATCTGATTATGTATGACAAATTATTTTTAAGATTTCCAGTTAAAATATACACACTAAAGGTACAAAACATGTCCCTTGGATGGCTCCACCCCAGCACCAAGGAAAAGTGCAGTTTGGTACCTTTATTTCTGAGAGTGTTGATGGGGTCTACCTACCCATCTCCTCAAGTATTTTAGCCATCCACTTTTAACTCTTAAGCATTCTTCAGTTGTACCTCGAGATTTACCTCCCGGAAGTCTTTAGATACAACCATTATTGTGCCCACCGGACCATCCAATCATTGCCTTAAGAACTTCTTTTTCAACTAAAATTTTGGTTGGAGATGAAACCTGCCGGAAGTTAGTGCACTGGGAACAGGGTTGGTGACCACTTCTCCAGAGGAACTCCATTTCAAACTCTAAAACAGAGTGTTTCACTTCTCTTATTTATCTAATGAACCCTAAAAGAATCCTTGTCTGTAGGGTTGATGTAACCATCATATATATATTTTGAGTTATGTGGTGAAAATGGAAAGACACGTTAGTGTTAGTCTGTTAGTGATGCTTCAGAAGACACATACACTATCCGGTACCTGGAAACCAAGCAAAGAGGATGTGCAGCCATTGGGTTCAGGGACCTGGTAGCTTGAACGAGCTTGTGGAGCTTTACCTGTCAATCAGCAAAACATGAACGTGTTACCCAACATGCATGAGAAAACACTGTGATACAATCCACACCTTTGCCCTTGCAGGGACTGACACAGAATGCAAGACATGCTCAGATTTATCGTACATGGTTAGGAAAAAAATGGTTCACTTGGCACCATAAAGTTCCCTCTAGAGCAGAGGGTTTCTTTTTCAGGGAGAATTCCAGGGAGCCTTTAGGATGCTAGGAAGACCTTGTACTAATATTGCTTTCTGTACTACAAGCATTACTAATAGAGTAGGTATATTACCTCTAACGTGTGTATTCCCAGGGAAGGACATAAGGTACAATAATTAATAAAGACTTTTGGCAATCAGCTCGAGCTTTGTCTGCATAAAGCTGATATTATCTGATTTGTTATATAATAGTGCTGCTCTCCTTCTGATCAAGGTAATGGTCTGGAGCAATAGTTATGTAAGACTTAGCAAACGTAAGTTGAGTTAGTTTAATGAACCAACACGAGAGCATTGATCAAACCAAAATGAAAAGCAGAAACAAGCTTTACCCATGAGCTTCCCTTCACAGATGTCAGCATGACTTTATTTGGGGGTGTCCATGGCCAAGAGTGGTGTGATCGACACAAATTAAAACCAAGCCGTTCACTTGAACCACGTCATAGCTCTGTCAACATCAACATTTAGCTTGGCTTGCTTACCGTATCTGCAGCGGTACTGGCACACGCCATCGCGGCCTCCCATCAGCTCCAGCAGCGAGTCAAAATACCCATTGACGGCTTGAAAGCTGCCTCTGATGGAGCTGAAGCCCCAGTCATCGTTCTCCTCGTCGTCCTGGGTTGTGCTGGCGGCAGCTCCGGCTTGGCTTCCCTCTGCTGGAGCGTCAGCTTGGGCTGCTTCAGCGCCAGCAGCCTCTATAACTCTGTTCAGGTTTGGCTCTTCAGCTCCTGCAGCCTCAGGAGCTGACGGAAGCTCCTCGGCAGAAGCAGGAGGGATGAGTGTGGCAGCCAGGCATGTGGAGAGGCAGAGCAGAAGAACGAGGGCACAGCGAGAGAACATGCTGAAGCCTTGTGTGGGACAAGTGTCTGTGAAGTGAAAGAGTGAAACAGCCTGCCAATGATAGTGCCTTATGGAAAGGACTTTGATCCCCGATTAGATCAAGCAGACAGCGAGGCACTGGCTGGTGCTAAGGTCAAAGGGCCCAGCAATATTTTTTGCTAAAGGGTAGGAGAGAGCGCATGTTTCACATGTAACACACCCCATTTAATCTTCCCTGTAGGCTTTATATCTTGTTCTCCTTTTAAATTAAAACCTCTTCATTATCTTCTTTAGCCTAGTCCTAATCCTGTCATCTCTATTTTACTTTGTATATTGTACAATCTTGTGCTGGAAACGCAATACCTTTGAGGGGGGGAAATGTTTATTTGTACTTTTTTTGTTTGCAAAGGTGAACAATACTTCATACCGAAACAATATAAGTGAAAGTGTTAAAGGTAAAACTATATTACAGAATACAACATGCAGTCATTGGGTTGGGTAATTTATTGCAATCCATTGGCAAGACTTGGGGTACATCTAGTGGTTAAACAGATGAACAACATAAACACACAATCACTGCAAGCCAGCACGCGGTCAAAGGGCAGCCTGTTTGGAATTGCTGGCTGCAGTCAATGTTCCTCATGAAGGCACGTCCTCGGTGCCGAGTCATAGAGTGTGTGTTATTTAGCTGATTCCAAAAGTACATGCTGTAAGAAGAGAGATGTTATCAATTTCTTTACTTTATCCTTGTGTCTGACTGATAACCCATAGACTTTATCTTCGACTGACAACAGCTTTACACACTCTCTCATTAGTCCAAAAGTTCTTTGCCTCTGTCGTTCCACCTCTTAAGAATAATAGTGCCTGTAAAGAGTCTGAGTCATTGACAGAATATATTCCTTAACTCAAGACATAGTCTACTCTTTCAAGAAGCCCCAAATCACTGTATAACTTTAAAATGTTCCTAAGCAATAAAAACGTTAAATTTGAATCTTTATTAGTGTATACATAAGTTTTCTTTAAATCTGCCAAGTCTGGAAAATGGACAGTGTTGGAAACATAGCCTGCCCTACTTTAGCAGACATTTAAAAAAATGATTTATTTTATAGTGACAAGCTGAACATTAGAAGAGGACAACAGTTTCTCAGAAAAACAGCACATCAGAGTAATGAACCACTTCCTATGAGACTGTGGACCACAAAGCAAGACTGCTGCCTCTTTATTTAGTTTACCGCGCTTGACGGCCAACGCGAAAACTGTTTCTCGCCGATGTTTAACCAGAAGTCAGAGTCACACGGTGACCAATTTTATGAACCAAGGGTCCTAATCGTGTCCATTCAGTGTGGTCCATAACTCCTCCCAAACCTGCCTATAAAAGAGAGAAATCAAAGTGTTGGTAACCTGGACAAATGTGCAAGCAGCTTGAATAATTTAATATAAATGATAAATATTACTACAATTTTGGTCTTTGTGCTGAGAAATGTTACGACTGTAAAGCAAGATGAAAACAGTGCATACGTTTTTGTCTCCTCGCTGATATTTGCTTTGCTCAGGACCATTGCAATGTTTTGTTCGAGATCCTTTAAAGGAAGGAAAGGACAGTTTATTCGATATGATTTACACTTTGAACACTTGGGATTGATATAATGTCCATCGCTACCTTATTGGTTTTCTGGAGAAGCACATTTGAAGCAGCAAAGTTCATGACTTCATCCTAGAGACAGAAAAAGACAAATGTACATCAGTACTTAGTGTTCTGTTAGCCAAGGCACAATGATGTACTCCAAGTTGGTGCAAGAAGGACAGTACTTCTGAGTCTCTGATGCAGTTCTCAAGAGCGCTGATGGTAACAGCGGACACCATCGTCTCTCTGATGTCTTTCTGAAGCCTCTGTACCTCATTCCACACTTTCCACAGCTGCTGTGTCTTAGCCTCCACCTGAGCGATGGAGGAAAGTTCACGCTCTTTGACTGGTATCTCAGATTTCTGACCCCCTGTCTCATGGAAAAAAAACCAAAAAACCAAAACAGAGATTAACTTTAACATTCTGTAGCGCTCAATAATTTGGTTTATAGAAGGAGTTAGTAAGCTGATGATTACTGTTGATTAACTTTCTTTTGCTTTAGATATATTACTGAGAAATATAATTTAAAAGATCACTGCTTCGTAATAAAGTGTTGCCAACTCATGATGACTATGTATTAACTAATTAGTATGTTAGTGAAGGTCAGGTTTCCATAAACTTTTTGGTCATTTAGTGTATATGAGGTTGGAGTTACTCAAACAGCATGTGTGTGTGTGTGTGTGTGTGTGTGTGTGCTGAAAGATTTGTTTGGGCTTATGGGTAAATATCTTTTTTGTGATTTGTACCATTTTCCTTCTGGTCTACCAGGGCTTTGGCTCGAGCATCTTCATACTCTATTCTGACTCTGAAGGGAAAGAAAATTATATTAATGTTTTTGAGCAACATGCACAATGAAATCGAAATGATTTTAAAAAAATAATAATACCTGTCATTTTCCTCTAAAGCTCTCCTGGCTTCCTGTTCCAGTAAGAACACTTGCTTTGCTGCGTCCTTTAACTCTGATGCTTTTGTGGAGCCTCCAAAGGGGGTGCATGCAGACTAAACACAAGTCCATCTTACTATCCTTGTTAGGACTTTCCATTGACGTAAGTACTAATACTAATCAGTGTAATGCTTACACCTAAACCTAATGCTAACCTTCACCTCTTAATCGTAACCAAAAGCATGATGAAACGGTTTTCTTCATGGGGACCTGCCAGATGCCAAGACTGTCAGATCTTTCTATTCTTATGTGATCCATAACCCTGACATTATTTATGCATTTCTGCTGTGTGCAAATATCAAATCTAGCCTCTTGCATCCAATAATTATTGACTGCTAAGATTTGTTTTCCTAAAAGATCTGAAATGTAAAGTTTCACCTTGTCCTGGAGAAGTGACTGGGAGGACAGGAGTGACTTCATGTACAAATCGTACTCTGTCTGTATACAACAGATAATCACGTACAGTAGTTTATAATTAAAAGTAAGCCTAGATTAATTAAGGTCTGTAAGCCTAAATTGACATGTGAATTTTTAATTCATTGGAAATTATTTCATTGGAAAATAAATCCAGTGAGAGTTACTCATTAGTCAAAGATGCAGGTGTATGACGTGTGTGTGCATTAACAAGGCGTCACAGCATCTCACCTTGATTTCTCGGAGGATGCTGCCGAATACATGTGAGCCTTCGCACATGTCATCAAACACATCACTAAATACTGTGAGGCGCTCTCTGCAGGGACCTCCACTGGCAGGAAGCTTCCTCAGTGCCTAACACAAGCACACATTAACAACTTCCTCTGTCAGAAATGTACATCAGCCTCTTGCTGTCCTCTGAGATGACCAAGTACAGTGCAATTTGTCTGCGTACTGAACCACAGACATTAGCCGAGCCGGGAACAAGTCAGTAAAGCTCAGGAGATAACAGCACTCCAATATGGCTTCTCAGTAAAGAGAAAGAAAAACTATACCACTACTTTACAGCTTGTGTACGAAAAACGAATTCTATGTTTATCTAATTGAATTATCCTGTCGAAAACATGTCTGAAGCATAACTGCATTTAACTTTGACCCCACTTATTTTTCATGAACCTGCTTCAAATTGCTGAATGAAGTTAATTTATTTGAATGTTTACTTGGAAAATTCAAATAAATGAAATAAGACTTAATCGGGCTCTAAGGCAGTTTTGTGAGAGGTCATGTTCATGAGTCAAATGGGCCGGGATATAATTTCATAAGACTTATTAAAAGGAAAATACTGGCTTTTCAGAGAGCTGGAGAAAGGGATTAAAAGATATCCGTGTGTAGGGAGTTCAGAAAAAGAAGAAACATGGTCACTTCCAAGGAATTAAAGAATGATGACTAAAAAACTGCCAGGGAGAATTACAAAAAAAAAATCCAACAAAAACACCAAGAGGTAGGAAAAGGTCCTTAGGGACAAGAAGAACATTCCACATTTATATAAGCATTTGTTAATTTGTCCATTTATATTACTTGCATTAATAAAGGAACATGGAAAAAGTAAGATTATGCAAACTTTTTCACTCAGCTATAGCTGTAATTCTAACCTGCTGAAGCCTGCGCTCATGCCGCTCCGCTGCTTCTCTACCACTCAAACACTTCCTGGTGGTCAGGTCTTTTGTCCTTAAAACCTGTGTGTCAAAGCGCTGCCTCTGGCGCAGTCGATCGCTCCGGGTAAGCCCAGCTTCATGAGAGTGTGTGAACCAGGAGCTGTCCTGTTTCACCATGTCAGACACTACACAACGTTCCTGCTTTGCTTTTCTCAGCTGTGTTACCTCCGTCATGCCCAGAGCTCCCCTCGGATCGGCGGTCAGCAGTTTCTCAGTGGAACTTTCTGGCTGTTTCTGGATCCTAGGCTCCTGCAGCATTGGGGCTATAGTGAAACTGTGTAGGGTATTAATTGTTTCTTCCACGTTAGCTTCCATTTTGCTTCTTTCCTGAATGTGAGAAGGGCCCATGTCTTTACCCTTGGGCTCGTTCCAGGTGGGCTTGTGTGGCCTGCAGTAGAGGGGTTTATGAGTGAGACTGTTCGGACACAGGTGACCTGAGCTGTAGGTCTGGATGTCTACTTTGTGTGCCTTTTCCACACTATGAAGAAGTTCCTTCAACTTGCGCCGCATGTCTGAGCGCCTCGGAGTTTGGCTCCCTGAGACAGACATGTCTAAAGCTGCCATAAAGTAAAGAAGAGAATTCAACTTGTGAGTGGATCATCTTCAGCACAGGACTGACATAGTAATGACTGATGCACTGGCAAGAGTTAATTTTAAACCTTGTGTAATTACAGGTTATTTTATTAGATACACATACTTTCGTGGTCCACCAGGTTTACAGTTAGAGACTTAATTTTTTTTCCATGCACATGCTGTGTCAAACTTCTGCTAGTCGTTTTCCTGGTAGTGGCCATAGGAATTCTGTTAACAGGATGGATAAAAAGGGGGTTAAAACATTAGCACAAATCAGTGTAGTACTCGATACACCATAATGTCAGTGTCACTGATGTGATGAATGGTCCAACGCCCAAATAATGTCTGGTCCGTGGTGGTTATATGGTGGTTTCTTTCCACGTAATGGGGTTGCTGGCAGGCCACAGTCATTATTTATACACCTTAATGACTGCTTTACTTGATAAACTGATCTGTGAAGGTAGAGGTGGGTGGATTGATCTGTCTGTCTGTTTATAAATCTTATTGTATCTTATTGTGTTTATTTTCTGTCCAAACTGCCTATAGGTGTGAATAAGTATGTGCATGTTCTGTGATGGACTGGGTGTGTCCCTGCCTCATGCCTAGTGTTTCTAGAATAGGTGCAGGAGCCACTGCGACCCTGACCAGGATAAAGCATTTCCTGAATATGAATGACTGACTGACTGAAGTATTTCATTACACACTGAGTGTTACAGTGTCTGTCACTCAAATCACAGTTTTTAATATGATGGCAAATCTGGGAGAATGTTCTCTTTTGGATTATAATACATCATCAGCCTAGAATTTATTAATATTTCATTGTAAAACAATACATAATCATATAAAAGGCCAATCTGTGCAGTGTGAAAATGGGAATGAGAACCATTTTACAAATATATAGACAATTATTCACAGTATGTTTTTCATTTAAAAGTTGCTAATAAAGCAAAGGACAAAGTAAAGGCAATGAACAGCTTGTTTACTTGCCTGTTGAACTACGTCCAGCTTAACCAGCACCTGTGGGCTCTAACACAGGTTGCTATGGCAGCGCGTTCCGAATTGTTATTGGTTACTTTCAAGTCACGTGGAGAAAGTCGGAAACGCGATGATTTTATCTGTTTTTCTTTTTTTTTTTTTTTATTAAATTATTTTAAATAGTACATTCGGTTGTGGGTTCTGTAGTTCTGTTTTAAAGTCATTTATCAGTAGAGTAGCTCCACTGGGAGAAATTTTACTGCTTATATGCCCAAGCGGATGTAGCTCAGGACCCCGGGTGAAAAGGGGGCGGGGCACAATTTTAATCAAAACAATAAAACAATTTTTTAAAAATATTTAGATTTTCAGCATTGTTGCTAGCTTTTCTAAGTTCATTACCTCTTTGAAATTTGTGCTTTGATTCGCTTCATTGCAAGTCAGTCATATTTGTCTTGTGTTTATTGGCTTACGTTTTGCACGCAGGTGCAGTCACGTGGGCTTTGATCTCAGCTGGTGTGTTAATTGAGTTAATGTCGGGAAAGAAAAAAAACCCTGCTAAAAATAACGATAGTGTAGCGCAAAAAATTATTATTTTTTGCTGACGTGGTGTTTACTGAGGTGGGTTTTTCAATGATTTGATGACGTAACTTCTAAAAGGTAAGTGCCTACTTTTGTATTTTATTTTAGGCAGAAAAATATTTGGACTAGCTTCCTCGCGGCTTTTGTTTGATGGGCCAGGCTGCTGTTTGTTTACAGTTGGTGTGATATAGTGTGTGTTGTGTGGGCTATGTAGAAGTTTGGTTTAGTTAACTGTGTGTCTCTTACTATGATTAAAAAGTTTAAGTTTCAGGATGTTTAAGGTATTTCTGGTGAACAGTGCACGAGCTGCACGCCAACCTTTGGTAAAGACTTGGTTTTACTCTGTTGGCTATTTGTTGCATGTTTGTGTCTTCTGTTTCTCAAGAAATGAACACAAAAACAACGATAAAAACGTGTATATTCTCACTCTGGAGTGAACGCAGAGCTGACTGCAACTGAATGTTTTTATAAAGGTCACCGTTGCTTTATATTAATGGCGTCAGTAAGGGGCCGTTTAAAAAGTGCATGACTGAGACAACTATGTAAGAGTCTGTATATCTAACTTAATGTGGCATTAGATTAGCAATACAAAACAGTGAGATTCTTGACTCATTACAGTATATTATACTGAAGTGGCATAGTATTAGTACAGTAATAAAATTATTTATATATATATATATATATATATATATATTAAAAAAAGAAAAATTTCCATGTCTTTAAAATAGTGAAGATTGTAACAGTTGTTTATATGGATGTGGCTTGCAAGTGCAATATAGCCTTTAGGTACAAACAAGTCTTAAAATATGAGTACAGAAATAAATATATATAAAAGAAAACAAATGTTGAACGTTATAGTAGTTACGTCGTGTGACAAGTGCTATATATAGAGAGAGATACTGAGTCTGTTCCTGTTGCGAATGAACAGAGCAGGGAACTGTCAGGCGCGTGTAGCGAGCGCGAGCAGTATCATTCGCGAGTCAGTATGCCACGTGACGTCTTGCTGTCAACATTGGATCACGTGTTGCACGCGTTTTTGTGACGACGTTCATATGCTCATTTGCGATTTTACTGTGCACCCTAAAACTTGAACAGAGAGCAAACGTCGAATTCTGTGTCAAACTCAGGAAATTATAAACGGAGACCCTTGAAATGCTTCATGAGCACAACCCTCGAAAATATCCACACAAGAAAACCTGCCACACGCTTGCAGAAGCTTTTCAAGGGCCTCCGTTTCCGATTTACAGAGTTTGACACAGAATTTGGTATTTGCTGTCTGAGTAAACTCGCAAATGCACACGTGTAGGTTGTCACAAAAACATTTAACAAGGTCCTTAGGCAATGCTGTGTGGCTTACTGACTCACGTGACCGTGCCACGCGCTGTGCTTTCGCAACAGGAACAACGTCTTTGAACGTTTAGATTGCACCTATACTATGAAATCGTTATGAAATATGGCAGTTGTTGATGCAATTCATCCTGTTAGAACATTTTAACATCTCAATTTTTTGGATTTTCAGTGATTTGTATTTTTTATTTTTATTTTTTTAAATACATTACTATAAAATGTTTGCACTTGTAGTAAGTGATGGATTCCACTAAGTAACAAATACAACTTTCCATATCGTAAAATCTGGATTGTTTTTTGAAATTATGAATTATTGTGTGCCTACTGTAAGTGTGTTATGTAATATTGCACTGCTGAAACACCCAGCTTGGTCTCACAAGCTGCCAAAACACACACCAAGCTGGTCAAAAGGGTAGACTGCCTTTACCATCTTTCCTTACTACTTGCATAAAATGATCAGTAAATGTTCTTGACTAATTTCTTTATTTTTATTATTATTTTTGAAAATATGATATATTTAGTACAGTAAAAAATGTATGTAATATAACTCTCGTCATACAGCCTAGTGGGGAGAATAACCACTACAATCTTCAATATCTTAAAATCTCAGTTTCTGGATTTGTTTATTTTTCGGTATGATTTTATTACTCTACTCAGATTTTTGTGATCTTGCACTTGTAGTAAGTCATAAATCCCACTGAATTGACTCCATATGCTAAAATTATAGAACGTCAGACATCCTGCAACAAACTACAGTCGTGACACAAACTTGCATAGTTGCCTGTCATGCATTTTATTACGATCCCTTGCTGAGGCCATTACTTTTGCATAAGTGCTAAAAAAGAAAGAAAGGAAGGAAGAATTAGAGTCTCATGAGCTATGAAATGCGAATCATCTAATTGAAACTGGTAGTCAGATGCATTTAAAGTATCAGAGTGGCTGAGTAATAGCTATTGTATTATAAATGATCTGCTAACGAGCAGAAAGAGGTTGAGGCGCTTAGTTGATCAAGGCAGCAGGTTGATCTTGTACAAGTCTGATCTGAAGTTCTCCCATGTTAGACGGAGAAGGTATAACAGGACTGTTGTCATGTCAGACAATTCATCCAGATCCCCATTCCTTGATTGACAAGAAATGTACATACTTGAGAAGAGGTCAGCATTGCTCTTCAGGGATGAGATTTGGTATGAATTTCTAGATGACTTCTTGCTTGAGGACTTCTCAAGAGGCATGTTATTCTTGGGTATTATGTCAGGGACTGGGGTTGAACACTTATTTGTTTTGGACTCTTGATAGTATGGACAGACGTCACTTTTTCTTTTGTCATGACTTATTTTATGTCAAGAGCTATCAAGTCTTGGCTGTCCTCAGTGAATGTGCTTCCCATGCCTAGAAATACAGCAACTGCTGACTTGATCTCTTGAGTGAACTGAGACTGTAGAGGCTCCCTGGTCATGATGAATATTTGACATTATGTGACTTGATGCTTTGTCATTGTGATTGTTTTTTTTTTTTCTGCAAGGTTGACCGTGTTGCTCTAAAACTAGTTGGACAGTATTATGCATCTTCTCTAGAATATATGCACATCTTTGGACAATTTTATGTTTTTTGATTCTCTTTTGTGCAACTACTGTCTGTTTTCTGTTTTTGTGCTGAATCAGTGGTTCAAGCCAAGGAGTGTGACCCTGTATATATGTGGCAAAACACTGGCTGTGTCCCAAACTGGGTTTGACTAATACCGAAATATGAATAATAGTCTAGTAGATAAAGTAAAAAAATTTAGGAAAATCTTTCACGTTTAGCACAAGGGCTAAAATTTGGTTACAAGTAGTTTTTTGCTTGCTCTTTCACGTAAGGTCATTATCTGGGCTAAATAATGCATTTTTCAAAAGAGTTGCCTGAAATTTATATAGTGCCATTATTTGGACATTAGTAATGCTGTGACAATGTTCTTGGTGAGTAAATGTGTATTAATTAAGGCAGACAAATCAATTGCAAGCACCAACAGGTATGCGCATTTACATGTTTAAGTTCTAGTGCTATTTGACACCTCAATTATAGATAGGCATGTTTGTAGATACAAATAAGAATGAAGAGAAAAGGGTCATTGACCTCAACTTTGTGCTTGTATCTTGTATTTCACAATTTTTAATTCTCAGTTCTTCATTTCATAACACTTATGTGTAATATGCAAACTATGGATAGAGCAGTTATGCATTACTGTGACTTTGAAAGCCTGATCCTGTGCACTTCGACAGATCTGTGCAAGCCTCTGAGCATTTGCATGGCGCTTATTTGCAGGCACATTCGATTATTTCCTCACACGGCTTTACTGCGTCTGGAAGTGTAGTCCAGAAAGGCATCTGTTTGCCATTAAGGTCTTTTGTCCATCCCCAGTCTACAGGGCTTAGCAAACGTTGCATTAGCACTAACCACTGGCCCCTGCAATGGCCTCCTCCTTGACCGACTGCCCTCTTGATGTGTTCGGTAAGTGCCGTCTCTGTTGTCCTCCAATGCATCACCGTTGTCTCCCCTTCAGCAAACAGCACCCTCATTCAAGTGTGTGCACTCATTTGATCTCTCATAGAGAAATATAACACATCTTTGCAAAACTTAAAAAAATCTTTTTCAGAGATCGATGAAAGGGATTTTTAGAGATTTGCAAAGGCTTTGGTAACCTCTGAAAACACTATCCAGGTGTCGTATGCAGTTTTTTTTGCCAGTACTCCTGAATGACGTTCATGGAAGAAGGGAAGTACGTTGGCCCTTAGTTCCCTTAAACTGCCTGAAATTGTGTGACTTGGTATTAATCTGTAGTTTTTTTTTTTTTTTTTTTTTTTTTTTAAATCTCAAATGCAATCAAGTTCACCAAGAGGAAAGGAATGGTAAAGGTAGATATGTGTCCACAGTTCTGATTAAAACTGTGATGATCGTAACGTGCGCTGTGCAACGCGTGAAGAAGCAATCAGTTGTCTGCCTGTTCGTGTTTAAATAGGCGCTATGTTGCTTTCACTATAACATCTGTGTGAAATCTGCTGTATACCTCATTTTCTGTGTAGGAGCTTGTGATTGAAATACAACTGTGATTGTTATAGAAATGGTACGGATCTGTCCTGTTTTCCTCGGCATGAAGGAAACTGTCTTTTTTTAGGGGAATGGGTGTTGACACTTGAACTATGATGCAGCTTTCTGATCCCCTTTTGTCTTTTGCATAACCTTTGAGGCTTTCATAAACGTATATGCCCCAAGTGCTTTGTTGATTTCATCATCATCTCTGTGTATAGCAAGATGATTTTATCGGCATAGTCCCAAAATTTTGAGCTGGCTCCTGGTGGCAATATGTTCACTATTACTGATCCATCAAGGATTTTGGCATCAACAGAAGGTTTTTCTAAAGAGGTTGAGGTGCTTAGTTTATCAAGGCAGCAGATAGATCTCCCATGTTAGACAGAGCAGGCGTAACCGTACCGTTTTCATGTCGGAAAATTCGTCCATATGCGCATGCCTTGATTGACAAGAAATGTACATTCCTGGGCATAAGAAAGGAGGCAAACCCAATATTGCAAAACATTAAGCTTTTAATGGTCTCAACGAAAATCACTGAGTAGAGAATGACCAAGAACTACAAAAGCACTCCTGAGACCTCGGCCTTCTTTTGCTCGTCAATGCTCATTGCTGAAATTGTTGTTGGGGGGGAAAAGCTGGAAACAAGAAGGTTCACTTGCGTAGTCTTCTGGTACACTGGGATATAAATGATACAAAGTTGAAACTAACTTGTCTGGGTATTCAAAATTTTCCAAAATATTTTCTGTTTGAAGACTTTAACATTGAGGGGAACAACATGGATTCTTCTTTCTGTAAAAAGCCGTCTGCAAGTTTACCCACAAGACTTCAACATTTAAAGGAAATCGAGGGAAGGGCTGCCAATTTACTACACCAGGCTACACCAGGGTACGAGGGAAAGGCTACACCAATTTACTTTATCTATTTGCTTCATTGTTGCTAATTTTCCTAACCAATGATTTGCTGTTGAGACCGGTAAAAGCTTCATGCTTTGCAATATTGGGTTTGCCTCATTTTCTTTTGCCCAACAGTGTACATACTTGAGAAGAGGTCAGCTTTACTTTGTCTTTTGTGGTGACTTGTTTTATGTCAAAGGCTATCAAGTCTTGGCTGTCTTCAGTGAATGGGCTTCCCATGCCTAGAAATACAGCAACTGCTGACTTGAGTGAACTGAGACTGTAGAGGCTCCCTGGTCACGATGAATATTTGACATTGCGTGCCTTGATGCAAACTCCTCAATTATTCTGTCCGCTTCTGGTCCACCTTTGCAGGCCAGTGGGATTATCAGTCAAATTCTTTGACCCCTTTACCCTTAAGCTTTTCATTCATTCGCTCATGGGCCTTGTCCACAGCCATCACTGAGAAGATATGAGCTGATTTCTGAACAACAAAATGACCCTTATCAAATTCCTCATGCATTCTGCTGTTAAATCTGCACCCTATCCTTGATGTGGATCGGCAGCCATCCGGCACGGTTCATGTGACCAAGAGCGAGCATCCATGGCAAAATCTGGCCAAGGCAATTGACGTACAACTGAAAGACCCAACAAACTGCAGTGCAAGAAGTTCAAGATCTTGTACCATATTTCAGTACAGAAACTGCTGAATTTGGCTGGCCTTTGTTGACGGACGTGTTGAAATCCATTTGTTACATGGTGCAATGTGAGGTGATGCTGAGGTCTGCAGCACATGTAGGGCAGCTGCTGTAACTCGATGTATAAATCTTGACCTAGTGACATGAGATCACTTGAGAATAGCTTCAGCACATCTGAAAATAGTGGATTTGACTGATTGAACAAGAATGCAGGTCTGTCCGCTTCTATTGAGCACATATCCCAATAACTTCTAAAAGTCTTCCCATCATCACCACAATCTTGTCTTCACTAAACATTTCTGGCCATGTTCACTGGATTCTTTTAGCAAAGGAATACAATGTCTGATCCATTGTGGGGACAACGGGGATGGTAAGAGTCACCGATTTGCATTGGTGCACTGAAATAATAGTTCACAATACGATTGCCCCAATTAAAAAAAGTGTGCACTGATATGATTTGGGATGAAATTGGGATTTCATTTCAAAAATAAAAGTCCCTTCTCGCACCAGACCCTCTTTGAGTCACATGGAGGATTATAGGAGGAAGAGCTGCCATGACGAATTGTGTAACATCCTATTCTTTCGCATCGCATCATATTGCATTGAATCGTGTTGTGTCAAATGAAGTTGTCAAATCACACTGCATTGCAATAGGGTGAATCGTATTGTATCGCATTAGTAGTTGCTTCACATGCATCTTTAATGTATCGTTGCCAGTGCGTCGTGATGTGTATCGTGTTGGCCTCAGTGATGGAGATGCACATCCCTAGAGGACAGGCATCAAAAAACTAATGATCAAGTTGATGTTTCAATAAAACACAGGCGAGGTTAGGTACTGTCAAGTATGAATTCCATATTTCAATACTTTTCAAGGATAAAAAATGTTTGTTGAAGTGAGTCATTAGGAAAAGCAGTATTTAGCAACCTGCACATCATGCAAGCCATGCTAGATCTTGGAACCAAAAATATATATCAAGTAATGGATTTATGCAATAGTTTTCTATGCATCCTAAATGTATATTTGGATGCCAAGTATGTTGCTGTAACTAAAGAACTACCTAATTTACAGAACGTTATACATTTCATACGGCCATTGTGAAATATATCATTTCTAGCAGTGATTTATGACCTTGGATCATCCGTGTCATCCTCTTCTCTGAAAGAGCACCTAAAAAAACAACAACAACAAAAAAAACTGCTAGTAACCAAAGTGAATGATTTTGACCTGATCTACAAGACTATAAATGATACTTTAGAATATTGTAAATATTAACACAGCATAACAACGTACCATGGCATGTACAGTAACTTATGACGACCTACTATTTTGTCATGGGCAATTTAAATTTCCCTTGTAATACTGCGCTCATACTGCTGAGCATGTTAAGTTATTGGGGTATTAACACTCGTATATGGGAAGGCATGTGTCTGCTGCTGCCTTTCCCTGTATCAGTGCTGAGTGTATTAGGGGCCATGGCTAAACCCCTTATACATACTCATAACCCCAAATACCAATGTCCTGATCAGAAAAGCAACGTTTGAGGGAATTTATAGCCATTTTCTATACTTTTGAGGCATAAGCAAGTAGAAAATAACACTTATTACCTAGGAACAGCAATTGTTACAAAGTCTTATAGGTTGTGGTGAAAGAGTTTAGTGTTTTTGTTTCTGAGATGCAGAATTCCAGTTCCATATTTTTTCATTTGTTCCTGTTCATATAGGAAACTGATATTGTTGCAGACGAGTCTTTAACCTTGGCGACATTTCTGAGCAAGTTGGTTGGGCGTTATAGGAACAGTGTCGCATCATCTCCATGTTTTGATACCCATAATGTTGTCATTTTGATGTACTATTGTTCTGTGTATAAAGGAAAAGGGGCTGTAGAGTGTACACCTTTCTTGCTGTGTCCTGATTTGTAAGGTTCTTCTATTAGTAATTATTGTGGCCCTGTGCAAGCGATATCCAGTGAAGAATTTATTTCCCGAAACCAAATTTCCTGTATAGCAGCTGTGAAGAGAAGAATCGAGTTCACGCTGTCAAAAGCCTTTTCCCCATCTAGAGATGGTACGGTCAGGGCCATAAATGTTTGGACATTGACAGTTCTGTTTATTTTAGCTGTTGAGATAAATAATGAATAGATCGATATCAGGTGAACACTGTAGGAATTACAGCACTTTTTATATAGTCCTGTGCATGGCAGAATTCACCCTGCTGCTTTTGTCTGCAGACATTATTCAAGTACAAGTTGATCTCTGCCTCATCTGTCCATAACATCTTGATCCAAAACTGTGCAGGCTCTTTTTTTCATCCTCTTACTCGGGCTTACCAATGGTTCAATTCAATTCAATTTTATTTGTATAGCGCTTTTAACAACAGACATTGTCACAAAGCAGCTTCACAAAAGTATATACAGTAAATTCTGACTATAAACTTATGAATCTATACATTTATACGATGATTACATACACACTTCATCACACCGTGCAGGTTCTCTTTAATATTTACGATCTTTAACCTTTCTCTGTTTTGCTATTTATTGTATTCTGTTTTTATATATACTTTATTTTATTTTATATTTCTGTATTATTTATTTCCTTACACTTATTTTTGTATTCATATTTTCACTTCATATTTTTTTGTTATCATGCAATTACTTTTGATCATTTAATTTTACTTTTGACTGTGTAGAACTTTGAGCTACCATGTGTGTGGCAAGTGCACAATGAATAGTGTTATTAACATGTGTGTGTGCGTACTCCAAAGGTGAAAGCGTTCGGTCCTGGTCTTCAGCCCACTGGAGTGGTTGTGAATAAACCTGCAGAGTTCACAATCGATGCTCGACAGGCCGGAAAAGGAGAGCTGAAGATTTATGCTCAGGTCAGAAACCACACCATAATCAGGAGCCGAGATGAGAACTCTAATGTGCCATGTTGGAAAATATTTTAGTACTTTTTTCAGGAGTGTGATGTAGATCAGCTTTTTAGTGCCTCAGTGTTCTGACCTGAACATTTCACTTATATGTGTATGTGTGTGCATGCGCATATTTCAGGATGCTGAAGGGTGTATTATTGACATCAAGATCACTGATAAAGGCGACGGAACTTTTGTGTGTGTGTATGTCCCCACAAAGCCAATCAAACACACCATCATCATCAGCTGGGGCGGAGTTAACGTTCCTAACAGTCCTTTCAGGGTGAGTATATCACAAAGCACACACACACACACACACACACATACACATGCACACACGCTATCCCATTATCTGCTTACATTATTCAATACTTAGTTTGCAGCACTGTAAACATTAAAATCCATTTAATACAGTATTATATATTCCTGCATATAGTATAATGTGTGTGTGTGTGTGTGTGTGTGATTGTGTGTGTGTAGGTTCTTGTAAGTGAAGGCTGTCACCCTGATAAAGTGAAGGTTTATGGTCCTGGTGTGGAGAAAACAGGCCTGAAGTCGAGTGAGCCGACATACTTCACTGTGGATTGTAGCGAAGCCGGACAGGGTGTGTTTCATTTCCCTGTAGAGCGCACTTCTTTTACATGCCCCTGATCCTGTAGTGCACACTTCTCTTCTTCTTCTCAGTGTAAATACTGCTGATAAAGCTAGAGTGCTGATTTCTCACTGTGTTCATTACACCTGCTCCCTGGTCCTCGTTTATCACACTGCATACAAACAAAATTTATTCACAGCAGCGTTTACACACAAATGTTCATCCTGCGCTTCTCTCCTGAGTTTGCGTAGTGTGTATAAGGAGCCTCAGTAACAGGAACCTCGGCTGATCTGCAGAGCGAATCACACTGTGATTTTATAAATGATTTACTCTGTCAACTTTAAACCTCTTATTTATTTCACTTACACAGCAGTTTAATCAGTTTAATTTAAATTTTAGTTTAATTAGCACCCTATAAAAGGAGAAGGTATTTGTGTGTTTCCATGGTAACCGACACTCTGCAGTGGCTGGGCTGCATTACTGTAAGATTTAGCACTTGCTGCATTTAGGAAGCGCTATTTTTGTATTTTTGTATTTTCAAAATGTTCCTCTGTGAGCTTTTCCTTTTATAGCATGCTTGGGTGTCACTAAATGTAAATCTGCTGTTCCATAGGCATGCTTCATGGCTGATTGATTTGATTTGACATGAAAACAGTTTACGCACAACTTTACTAAGAGCTGATAAATGAGTCTCCATTATAGAAATAGAATTTTAGTAGAAAAATTTCCACATTTATTACAGAGTTCGGTTTGATACTGATTGTAAATGTTTGTAGATAAATGTTGTGGTAATGTTTCTACAGGTGATGTGAGTATCGGGATAAAGTGTGCAGCGGGTGTGGTCGGGCCGTCCGAGGTAGACATTGACTTCGACATTATCAAGAACGACAACGACACGTTCACTGTGAAATACACACCTCCCGCTCCGGGACGCTACACTGTCATGGTGCTCTTCGCTGATAAGGTAACACACAGCAACATGCTAACCACACGCTAATAACACGCCACAGGGCAGGGTTTGGGCACAGTGTTCTTGGGCTGTAGTCGGGTCACGTTCAAGATCGTAACTCTAAGTTGAAGATATCAGGTCTGGGGTTTAGGGGTTTCTAACCCTAATCCTAGGTTTAGAGTAAAGGATTGGTTTCTAAAATCTAACAGTTAATTTAGAAATAAATGGAAATATGTTTCACTTATCATCATGCAACACAAAATCCATACATCCATCATCTATACCACTTTATCCATCTGGGTCGCAGTGAAGCTGGAGCCAATCCCAGCATCTTCGTGAAACAGGCAGGGTACACCCTGGGCAGGTCTCCAGTCCACCACAGGGCCAACACAAACAAACAACCACACACGCTCGCATTCACACCTATGGGCAATTTAGAGTAGCCAGTTGACCTAATCTGCATGTCTTT
>JAQMYM010000038.1:24141139-24187608 GCA_030014255.1 Parauchenoglanis ngamensis | reverse complement strand
ACAAGAAATGAGAGCAGCACCTTCCCGAGTGGGATGGATACCGTCCCGCCCTAACAGGCCAGTCTTGCCCTCAAAACTACTCCAATTGTCTATAAAGCCCACACTGTTTTCGGAGCACCACCTGGACAGCCAGCAGTTCAGCGACCATAACCTGCTGTACGCTACATCGCCACGCCGCATTGGGATGGGGGCCAGAGCATATTACTGCATCGGTAGACAATTGCCAATGGTCTAATCAATTCATCTTTAAACTAACAGTATTTACTCAGGTGAAATCATCTATTGATTGTTGACTTTGACACAGATACGTGTACTTCATGGAGCGTGTTCTTGAGACGGTCAACTGTTGTGAACGTGTTATTATTTACCAGGGGAAATAATTCTTCGGTCATTTACTACTATTGTTTTCCATAGTCTTCTGGGCCTTTTGCTATTCCTGAACTCTAAATGCATTCTTGCTTTTTAAGAAAATAGATAGTATTAGTAGAATGTTTGGCCACAACTAACTTTTGCTGTTTTTGCTGTCTCTCTGATGGGTTTGTTTCGATTTTTCAGCCTAATGATGGCTTGCTTCACTGGCATACTATAAAATGCCGTACTTGACCATCTGAGCGGCCAATTGTCTATTTACTTTTGGTCTGTTCAAAGGGGCAGGGGGCCCACATAAACATTGCTGTAAAACATTCCTCTAATGTTCACTTTATTTGAACATAAATACCCTTAAATAACATTCATACTTTAATTTCAACACTTGTATACTGTGGAAGACTATAATAATAATTCACATGACTGTATAATAGTGTTTAATTTTTTTTTTTTTACTGGATTAACAGATTTGATAGTCTGAGATAATTCTTTGCTGATGATTTTAACATCATTGTTGATTTAATGAAATGGAGTGGTGGCTAGTTGAAGAGTTATTCAAATGTAGTTGGAAAGATGATGCTGGGTTTTTTTTTTTCTTGTGCCTTTCTGATGGAGTGGTGAAATTGTTGTCCAACAATATTTATGGAATTAAACCAGAAGGCCATTCGTTCCCAGTGATTTGTTGTTTGGGATTGTAAGGACATTTTGCATATTCTTTTTGTACATTAAATCTCTTTTTGCTCATTTATTGCTTAGCATGGGAAGTGATATGGTATTCGAGATTATTTTTCTATACTTGCATTTGTTATCTGAGGTGTATAGATTGCTTCAGTAGTAGGTGCTGTTTATAGCTACTGGGTCATGGATAATATTTCCAGTTGTGTCTTTAATTGTTGATGCAATTGATCTTGGTTAAGTTGATTTTCTAGGTATTTTCCTGAATTATCATCATCTATGACTATATATGATAACTGAGCCTTTGTATTAAAATGTTATTGTATTTATTTTGTTTAGTATGGAGTATTTTTTCTTTGTCTGTGGGATTCATGTTAGTGTCTCAGTTTCTGTTCTTGCTCTTTTTTTTTTCTCTCTTCTTGTTTGTGGAGTATGAGAGAATTTTCTCTCTCACTACTGCTTTTGCTGTTTCCCAGAGAAGAGTGGGTGAGATTTCTGGGGAATCGTTGGTTTTGCTTTCAAGGAAGTAGTTTACTGGAGTGGTGAGTTGATGAGAAAAAATGTGTATTCTTCTGTGGACGTATTTTCTCTTCTCCAAAGTTGGTCATGTAATTGCTTCATTACATCCAATAAGTGCTAGTATCTTGGGTTGTGTTGAAGATCAGTCTGGTTTTAAGGAATGATAATCCCCTTGATGATGACCGATGCTGAGGAGAATTCTTGTAGTATGGAGAAAAAACTGGAAGAAAAGAGTGATCATCTGGGCCATATATGCCTTCAAGTGTTGTGTGGTAATTACTTATTGACACGTTAATGATGATGAATATTGCAACGCCCCTTATCTTAGAGTTATATAATGCATAATAGAAGGGATACATCTCTCATTTCCTGTGTTCAATATCAATGAGGATCAACATGGGGAAACTCATGGAAACATGGGAAATGAGACTTCTTACTTGAATCATACAACTCTAAGATGAGGGGAGTTTCAATACTTAACACAAGAATTTGAATCCGTTTCCTTTTATTCTGTTTGTGGGATGATGGGTCAATTTCGTGGTCTGGCTCAGAGACGATGGACACCGTGAACTCTGATGTCTGTAACTTCCTCTGATGGAAGCTTTAATTTGTGTCGTGTAAAAGTTTTGATCATATATTTCAGGCTGTCAGTGTGGCTTTCTGGTATTCCTGTTGATATTAGGTTCTTTCTTATGCTTCACGTTTTTATCTCTAGGACAATCTCTTTAATTTCTTTTATTAGAGTTTCCATCTGTGTGGTGATTTATTTGTTATGGAGTTAAGTTATTTATTATAATATATAAAGTCAAGGCTAGGCCTTCTATTTGTTGTCTTAATGTTCTGTTTCCACAATGTCACAAAAATAGCGGCCATTGTATTTATCCAGGGATTCAACAGTGTGTGAATGATGTCCAGATGACTGGAGAGGTCTTTACCTTGTACTAGTTACCAGTGGTGTGTGTGTGTGTGTGTGTGTTTTTTTTTTTAAATCTGTTTTTATTCCCTAGAACAGCAAAGGTTATATTTGGTGTCTAGCAGCAGGGCGCTGCCATGCTGAATCTTGCCTATGTAAGACTGTACCTAAACCTTAAGCTTCACAGTTGCGCCATGCGTGACCTTTTATAGCATAAAATATGTTCACAGAACCGCAGTTGGATATGAAGATAGCAATTTAGCGCTACTTTTTTTTAATAGTGTGTTTTCTTGTTTTAATTTAGTGCTGCTGAAAACATGTATTATATAGTCTAAACTAGCTCATGGTGCACCATTAGGGGGTGCTAAAACTTTTGACTCCCTAACAAAAAATAATGCCAACGTCTGCTTGCATAAAACGATGCGCGTACAGTTCCTCTAAAGAACCGACAGAAATCTACTCAGGAAATATTACACAGGGTATTTTTTTTTTTTTCCAGAAATATTTAATAAAATTACTGCTCTTGTATTTACAGTCAAGACATTCCTCATTATTCTCGGGCAACAGTGGGTCTACATGACCATTCACTTAATGATGCACAACTTTGCTCTGTACAAAACAAAAATGCTAAGATAGTTTTTTGTATAAAAAATATAAGTTAATTTAAAATTGAACTCTAATTAAGAAAATAACAATGCTAATAATCCTTGATAGTTGCAGTAATCATAGCAATATAATAGGAACCATAATAAAATTAAGGACAACATAATATAATAATAACAATAACAACACAATGATAGTCTCTAAACATAGTGCATGTGAAGGGAGGAAAAACAGGCTGTGGATGAGCTTCGTCACTGAGGTGGATAATGCTGTGAGGTTCCTCTTAACTCAGATTCTTGGAGGATTCGTTTTGAGGGGTTATGGCGCGTGGATGCGTGCGCACATACACACACACACACACAAGATCAGAAAGTGCATGGCTGCCTAAGACCTAAGGTAGCACCATAAGAGTGTAGCTTACGTCTCTGAATACAAACACATTTTCACGCAATCGCATTGCACATGTGCCAAAGGTATGGAGGGGAAAAAAAAAAAAGTAGAAGAAGAAAACAATGAAGCACACACATATGATCATATTTGACTGAGTACTCCTTTGTTACCCCAAAAAACCCAACAGGCATGGTTAAGCAGTTTGCCACTGTGTTGGTTACATTCACTCATCAGTTTTGCAGGATTTACACGAAGGTGTTCAGAGCTCTGGCCATGTCCCAACATATTACAGGCTGAAAACAGAAATGCAAGCCAAATCAAACCACACGTGACACGGATCTAGTTTCATAACAAACCATTTAATCAGAGAACTCGCTATCTCCATTTTATAAGTTCGGATTTATCTTTGGCCAAGTTTTTCAAATGTCGCATAACTAATCATCTTGCTTGAATATATTGTTTTAAAAAAAAAAATTACAAGCACAGTGTTTCATCCTGTATTAGAATTATTCTAACTTAAATTCTCAATTTTAGTACTCCTCACTATCATGTCATACCTTTAATTAATGTTTCATAATGATTTAATGAAATATTAAGTTATTGCTCTAAGATGTTTTAGACATGAACCTTTTAATAATCCAAGTTTTTCATGTGACTATCATTTCTATTTATTTTAACATTAGTATTATAAGTTTTTGTCTCCTATGTATTCTTAACCCAGATAGAACCTTATAATATTAAGGTCATGGAATGTTTTGGAACAGTAATCATGAGTGCCATGTGCTGCTTTTAGGGAAAGAAAATACCGTTAAGGAAAAAAAACCCGAACAATTGGGCACAAATGGTAGCAAGCCAGACTGCAGTTGTCATAGTGGTTGTTTACTTTCCTATCCTACATATACAGTAGTATTACTTTCTCCAAACTCGGAGAACTAGGCGCAGTAAGCACTAATGAGACATATGTAAGTTTGAACTCAACTTGTGCAAAAAAAAAAAAAAAGGCTTTATATGAAAGTAATAAAAAATGAACAGCAAACAGCCCTATTTTAGAGAGTGCAATGGACGTTTTGGAAGTCTATCATTACTAATTAAATATTACTGTTCATGAGACTTTATGCTTTACTTTTGTGTGCGTGCCACTACAGCGTCACAATGCGCCGCATAGAACATTTATTACTGTTTGCCTCAAAAATGAGTGGATTGCCCAAGGTTCAGCACTGTAGGACAAGAGGATCAAAAGCTGATTTGTACATCAGGTTGAATGGTCATAGATTTAAGAGAAGAACATTGTGACTCTCGTGTGACTACAGAAAGCTTCAGAACGCTCTGGCTTCTTTTGTCACAACAGCTCTCTTACCTCAGACAGATACACTGCAGGGCTTGTTGTTCTCCATCCCTCCCTCCCTCCCACATAGAATAGGCTGTATTTCTTCATTCAAGTACTGCAAAACATCTTTGCGCAAACGAACAGAACACATCCACAAGACTGCCACCGTGCTTGGCCTCGCCTCAAGCACCCTTACTGTGTCTCTGAAACTCCCAAGCAGGTTTTGCGTTCAATGTTTTGATCACAGCAGGAATTAAGGTACCATTTCAGACGACCTGAACCCTCTCCAGTTACAAGTCATATTAGTAGGAACTGCAGGTTCAGATTTTAAGGCCTCTTCAAATATAAGACCACAAAAGAAACCATTCGAAAAACAAAGAATTAAGTTTCACCTCAAAACGAAACATTAAAAAAGCGACCATCCGAGGAAAACTAAAGAAGTCCGTTCAGACCGAAGGCGGTCCCACACGGAGCGGATTTGAGGCGATCGAATCCTGCTTCCCGGGAGGGCCGTTATGATTTGAGTCTGTAGCTTCCGTCACCCACTGAGGTAACGCTTGTTTTGCTTTGTCTTTTTTAGATTCTTCCTTTCATTGCTTGGTGAATATCACCTCTCCTGCCTGGCCTCTCTGCTCCCTCCCATCTCCAGAGGAAGTGGGACTGTTCTAAAGGAAGTGCAGTGTCCCTGGCAGGGTGTGGATGGTGTCCTGTTCAAGGCTGAAGGTCTCGGGAAGAGTCAGTTGTCCACTTTGACTGGTCCAGTCTCCAGCAGCTCACTCTGCTCTGGTTGCTCGCACGGAGTCCACGCACACGGCTCTTCTCCTTGAACTATCCGCTCCCACTGGCCCAGGTTTTCCCTGCATACACACAATGTATAAACTTTAGAAAACATTTACAAGAACTGGTATACGATCACTTACTCCAGCTCATCTGTTGCTATGCTATCGTCATGGTCACTACTAGATTGAGAAAAGTCCTTAACCACTAATATTCAGCTAAGACTGATTAGCAGTCGTGATTGATTAACACACTGCATACTTGTGCATTGCTTTTACATCATCTGCCGTAACATTGCTAACAAGTGAGCCGTTTGCAATCAGTCACGTAGTTTAGGACCGTGTGGAATGGCCGGACACGTAAAGGCCTTTGGGTCTTGCATCACTAAAATGCTAGTTACAAATGTAAATGGGGTTTTATGAACACCAGCTATATAGAGGACATAAAAAGGCTACACATGTCTGTTAAAACCGGAGGTTTTTGTGATATATAAATGATACCAAGATGGATCATGTTCCATCTTTTTCCACCTTATAATATGATACAGCAAGCTCAGGGGAAAAATAAATGGAAACATTTTAGCGCATTTTGCGTGTAACACGCAGTCTTTTGGGGTGTGAGTTTACCAACTTGGTTTGGCAATTTTATATTTCTTTCTCTTAAGTGTCCTGCAGCCCGTTTTTATGCTCAGGGTCATTAATGTGCTGGAAGTTGGAATTTTTTTTACACAGTGGTGTCCAGGATTCCTGGCGTGCTACAGCCCTTAATAATGGCCACAAGGGTGAAACACCTGTTTATATGTTATGGTGATGACTTCTGTCACCCAGTGGGCCTGTCTCTACTTAGATATGGGAGCATCTCATCACTTCATAACATAGGAGTATGTATTGATAAATGAATAAGTAGGCTATGAACAGTAGACCATGAAGATGTGGAATGCATCTTGTCCTAGAGGGCCATTTGGCCCCATCGGGGAGAACCCTGTTCGATAATGAGTTGACTACACATCTGAAAAGGTGAGGCACCGAATTTTCTTATACCTTCTGCAGCACCTTTGGGTGCAAGCGCCTCTCTCCTGGGCATACATTATGCCCAGTGTCTCATTATACTGACTTGGGGAGCTTCAGTGTGGGCCAGAGAGCATTTTTAACCTTGTATTGCACAGGTGATTTATGCATCTGTCTGAAGGGATCAGGACATGGCTGTCACTTAGAACAGGTAGGAAGAACCACAAGTTCAGCCAGGCCACACTCGGCTCTTTTCTGAAATGCAGATATGACCTTATGAGCTCTCAATGAGCTTCCATGCCCTGTGTTGTGCTGGGCCTTAACACCCACCACATCCACCTCCAGCATAGACAGGAACCATCATCAAGCAGGCCTGCAAAAAAAGGTTAGCGTTTTACATGGGCGGAGTATTGGGTCCAAGCCATTGGGCGCACACAAAACCGTCCCAACCAGTCCTCAGCTGTTCACTGCTCTGAGGGGCCAAACCGACAAATGTTCCTGGCAATGTAAAATGGGTGTACCATTAGTAGAACGCTGTGGTTTGATTGCCCACAGATTTCACTTAAGGCCCTTTTCCACTGCACTGCCTTGACGCGCTTTTGATGTCTGGTACCTTGTTTTCCATTGTAACTGGTTCTCATAGTGATGCCGCATTAAACTGCCATGACGTCATCTTCAACACTACACATGCAGGAACATTTTTATTATTACTCCTCCTGCACTTAGCCACTGTGCTCTGTTTCGTACGTTGGCTCCATGTTTATGAAATTAAAGTGGGCACAAACACCAGCTTACACCATGTCAAGCTGTCATGTCAAGTTACCACAATTTGCCACGTCTCTAACATGTTTTGTTAACTTGGGTAACGCATTCAAAATTAACCAGCCAGTACTGATTTTGCCTAACCCTCTACTGGTAAAACAGAAGGTACTGGCTAATGTAATGGGTTGACGGTGGTTTTGTAATCAATCAAAAGTTATGACGTGACATTACTAGGAACAAAGCAGGATTCCGTGTGCCTTACTAAAAGTTAGGGTCTCGACTGCTTTCTTATGAGGGCCAGGAGCCTTAGGTCTGTTGTTTGCTTGTTTAACATTTTAACTGACTTCATAGCACAAAGGCGGAGTGCATGTATACTCATCAGGTTTACTGGGGTTAGGCAAAATATCAGTACAGGCCAGCTAATTTTAAATGGAGTTGCCTGCAGCAAAACTTTTTCCAAATAATATGTGCTGAATGGGAACGTGAACCTGGACTCTGATTGGTAGGCCTTTTTTTTTTCTTAACAAAAACATTAGAAACATGAATTGTGGCAACTTTGACTTGCCATAACAGTGCAGGTGAGCAGTGAAAACGCGCAAATATCCATACATATAACCAACGTAGTATAATAAATATGATGCTAAAAATAATGGGTTTGTTCAAGACTTGCACAATGATGATGCAGTGAGGAGTCCAATTGGTGGTCTGCAGCGTTTTCATGTCACCTTTTGTTTTTGCCTCAGCCGGTATCATGCTGTGGAAAAGGGTCATTGCATGGTAGCGGTACAGCAGCTATGCATGGTGCCACATGTAAAATGGAATAGGGGGGAGTTTTTCTCCTGTGTTCGGCTGTCAGGAGCTATAGCGGAAGGGCCATCTACTGACTGCAGTGCTGGAGCGTCACCAAAAATGACCCATGCATGTCTGATCTGAACACATCTGAAAGACACGCATCGCAAGTAGTCTTGCCACAGGTAGAGAAGGAACTGTAGTAACTAGGTAATTAGATTCAGTACTAGGCCTTTGTCATTACATGACTTTGTTTTTGGTGTAATGCACAAGAGCTTATTTAGGTGTTAAACAGTGCCCCTGATGGTAAAGCGCGGGCAAAAGCAATGACCAAGACTTGGAGAAAGGAAAAAACATTATCTTCTGTCTCTCTTTTATAGGACACTTGCTATGTTAACCGTTTGGTTTGTTCATGAAAATCATAACCCCTAGCATAATGATGTTTCCCTTTAATCTCTCACTCATCTATATTTTTGAAAAATATTTCGCTAGTGTGTCAGTAAGTTACCACTCAGAAAAATCATCCACCGTGTTCTATTATAAACAATTAAGCAACATGAACGCTTTCCTAAAATTAAAAATAAAGGTTGTTTCATTTAAACCGCATTTACAAACCACTCACCCTTTGTGAACATCTCTGCATTTGTTTGTGGATTTTTGAGATGTTTCTGACGCACCTTGGTTCACACAGTCATTTTTTTTTCAAAAATCCATTTTCTGCGACCTATCAGAGCTCTTGTAGAATTTCAGCCAATCCCACGAAGGTGTCATTCGAGCATATGAACGAAACATGGTTGCTTAACATGGTTGCTACACTTCACAGGTAAGTGAAAATATGGCAAGCCCGTTACTGCAGTGCATGATTAATATATTTAACTCAAATATTTTTTGTTTTGAAGGCCTGCTTAGTCAGTGATGTGGTACTACATGTGTTGGCTATATGATCGATAACTGGCTAATGTTGCTAATTGGAAATGTTAATATTGCAACTGTAGAAAAAAATGTATATTAAAATGTTTTAAATATGCCATATATGTAGCAAACCATTACAAATAAATGCATAATTGGTTGGCGAGATAGGACTGCATGCATAGGGTTGGGAGACCCTTTATCCCCTTTAGAGGTAAAGGGGTGACAAAATTGAGACATATTTGCAACCGAGTTAAGATGTTAACATGTTGTCAAGTAGTGATAGCCACTTATCTTTTATAGTATCATATAGCCGACTTTCAGCTAACACTAGTTGCTATATGCCACATCACTGACTAAGCAAGCCTTCAAAACTCTAAGATATTTAATTCTAATATATTTAATCATGCACTGCAGTAATGTGCACTTACCTGTGAAGTGTAGCAACCATGTTAAGGTTGAACCATAGAGCTCCGAGCAATGTCCGTTAGGGTGTTCCAGTCAGAATTGCACAGATATAATGTGATGTGGCCACATTCATTCATATGCTCGAATGACACCTTCGTGGGATTGGCTGAAATTCTACGAGAGATCGGATAGGTTGCAGAAAATGGATTTTTGAAAAAAAAAATGGATGTGTGAACCGATGTGTGAACCAAGGTGCGTCAGAAACGCCGTGGTAAGGTTGATGTAGAGAGGCGTGAATGTGGCGCTCTGAGCAATGTCCGTTAGGGTGTTCCAGTGAGAGAATTGCTGCACATGAACGCGCACTGTGGTCACGTTTAATCATACCCTCCAATAACAGTAATGGGTATAATCAAACATGAACTAAATGGTGTGTTAATATGATCTTCATGTTCACGTCAATTTCGTGTGATAATTTCAGATATTGGTAAGACTTTCAATTACAGAAGGAGAAGCTAAGAATTAAGGAGAAGCAGGTAACGCTTGCAATATATTGTAAAGAATGAGAGCACTGATTAAAACAATGAACTACTGATTAACTTACCATATTACCTACGAATTAATGTCTAATATGCGACTCCCAATATTCAAGTGTTTCCATATCTGAGGTTACTACTTAATGTAATAGCAGTGTGGAATGAGGTGTGGAGGTGACTCAGCTGCTGCCCAAGTAACTTACCTACAGGCTCTAAGAAGAGGAGCAGATGGAGGGAACATCTCCGACAGCGTGGTGTAGCAGGGAACGGCCACTGCGTTGTAAAAGCCCACCTGCAAGCACAGACGACATGTCACACAGCTGCAAGACTGTAAGACGGTAAAAGTGAAACACAACTACAGAGTAACAAGTGTGTGTGTGTAGAGGGTGTCCCGAAAGCCTGGATCCGTAGTCAATTATTTGTTTAAATACAGACATTACAACAAATGCTCAAATTGATGGCCTTGGACTTTTCAACACCTGTGTATACGCTGAATACAAAAACGTTGAACATTTCAGAACTGATATTGCGTGCAGAGATGAATTCCTCTTAAATTTCATATAAGGAAAATGCCTATGGATCCAGACTTATGGGACACCCTGTATAAACATCTAAAAATGTACACTTTAAAACCTTAGAAGACATTTAAAAAGTTCTGAAGCAGTTTTCCTTTTTTTTTTTAAGGTGTGGAGGTACCTGTCCCTGTGGAACCTCATCCTTCTTATCCCTATCCATCATCGGAATTGGTTGCATTCCTATCTTCTTCATCTCATCACCCTAATAAAGAAGAGTGAAGTATTTTCCTGTTTAAATTGGTATTGCTGGAATATGAATGTACTTAGGATTCTCACATGAAACAGTAATAAAGCTTACCTCAGCCCAGAACTCTGCATAGATGTCATTGGCTGTGAGGCGAGTGACCGGCCACAGTTTGGTAACAGAGCAGAGATCACACGCAGTCATCATCAGACCAATCACGCGGTCCCTGCCATGGACGAGCAATTGTGACATTGATCAGCCCGATACCAGACTCATGAATAACGTCACCTTGCATTCTTTTGACATGTGCTTAGGTGTGCCGGTGCGTGACCTCTGACCTGTGGGCGTGGTTGTTCAGGTCCAGTGCGCTTGTGCTCAGCAGATCAGCAAGCTGCTTGCGGTTGCCAAAGTAGAGTGCCAGGTCGGTGGCGATGATGGCTTTGCGGATGATCTCTAGCACCTGCTCGTACTCGCTGGAAGTCAGGTTGGAGAAAATATTGTGCCCTTCCAGCTATGGGAAACAAAGAGATCAATAAAAAAGCAAAAGCTCCACTTAGGAGGCATACGGCTCAGCTGGAGGACAGCAGCAAAGCCAAAAGAAAAGGGTCCCGAGATTGAGCAAGTGAGATGGGGGTTTACATAAACAAATTTGAGTAAGCAACCGGAAACTGGGAAAATAATGCATGGGTCAGGCTTTGGGCCGTGACTTTAAGGCTGCTAGTGTCAATACGATAGCTGTTCTAGATTTTCTTTAAAACAGAATTACTAAATTCTTAGCTTACAATGTCAGTCCTAGGTGATTTTTCTGGTATAATGCACACATTTACAAAGTGCTTGATAATTACCTAAACACGAGAATCAGCTGTGACCACCGCCTGCCAACACCAGACACCAGTGTGTTACAGTGGACAGTTTGTATATCTACCTAAATCTACAAACAGAGAAATTGTCCTTAACGGTCCACTAGCAAGAAAATAAGCCCCTCTCTGACCATTTCACATTCTTCATCCAAACGTGTAGAAATTCTGCTCATACACCCTTAGGTGTTTTGTTAGGATAAGAATCTACCTCATAACTGTACACACCATTACTGTGGAAGGATCAAAGAGGGATTAGTTTCTTTGAGGAGTGATCTAGCACTTTTCCACGGGACAGTGTGGCATGGCTCAGGATCCATAATCCACGATGTCGCTATTTTCAAGCGAGCTGCGCCGTACTTAGATGCCAGCCAAACGGGGTGGAGCTAAGAGTAGAAGTCCTATTAATTTATCCTTACCAGTAAAAAAAAAATCTTTAGTGGGCTAGGTGTAGTGTCAGCCAAAGTTCTCACTCTTTTAAAAATCCTTTTTTTTTTTTTTTGGCCAGCAATTTAAATAATTCAACCAGCTTAGTGTTTCCGATTCATTTTTACTTATTGACCCATGGTAATATTTAAATTTTTGCTTTTAGCTTGATCTTACATTACTTCCTTGGGATCAAAGTAAATCTACCGACTCTAGTAAGGGAAGATACAAAATCAAGTCATCTGGTAAAGGTTTGAACTTGGTTACGTTTCTGCATATGGGCAGCCACTATGTGACAGTTTCTTCCTCTTTCAATAAATATTATGGTATTAACAACTGGCTATGTTTTTTGCTTATGAGAGAAACGCAAGAAGGCCACACTGAATCAGATATGCCTGGCTTCATGTCGAAATAATTAATTTAGAGTAGTATTTTACCGTTTGTGGCTATCAAGTCACTACCTGAGAATTTCCAAGGGAACGTCTTGCTTTCATGAATAGAGTTATGTAATGGGATAGCGCCACACCCTTGGCCAGGATACAGACTGTCCCTGTTTCTGAGCAGTGGTGACGTGCTGTTCGGTGGAAAAGTGCTAACAAAGGCGATGAAGTCAGGAAAGAAAGCCAAGGAAAGAAGCCAAGAGTATGTAGCTACAATGTGAGAGCTCTACCTGCAGGATAGACACCGTCTGGGAGAAATGATGCTGTTCCATGGTGGACGTGGAGTACAGTGCCGCCAGCGGGTGGTCAAACTTCTGTAGGTAGCTGTTGCTGTAGCCTCGGTGGTCCAAGTCATGACACAAGCATGCTATAAGCAGACCTTTTCTCTGGGTGAATGTAAAGACTACATGAAATTGCATGTAAGAGAACAATTTTCGTGTAAAAAAACAAAAAAACAAAAGAAGTTTTGGAGGAATGCGCTGACCTCCAGTTCAGTGAAGATTCCGGAGGTTTTCTGAAGAATGACGTACATGCAGTGGGCCACCGTCACCGCATGCTTCCAGTTGTGGTATGGAACCCGTCGGTAATTCTTTCGCACCGACATGGTGAAACGACACAACTTCTCCAGCTCAAAACTTTACACACACAAAACCACCAGTATAGAAACTTTTCACAAACACCTCGTCATTCTATATGAGCCACAATACAACCAGCAAGCAAGGATAAATGAACAAGTTGAACCTGTTTTTAAATGGTCCATTTTCACACAATGCACGTTAATGAAGGAGTATTTTTTTAAGGGCAATTAATTAATTGCTCACAAAGGAGTTCATGTCCTTATGGTATACACACACCGTTAACACACTATTATTTGCAGTTACACTGAAAGAAGCAACTTCTTGTAATCTTTTGTATAATACAGTAACTTGTAATCTAACTTGAGAAAACTTGCACATTTAAGGAGCTACGTTCACCACTGTTATACCACATGTAGTGTACCAGGTAGGGTGTACAACCATATGCTAAAGCCTTGCTAGAGTGTTTAAAAAATTAGGAACTTGGCCTAAGTGCATGTGAGTGAAGCTTAAATAAATTTCCATGGTGAAAGCAAGATGATGGAGCACGTTGAGCCGTAGACCTAATATTTGTGGAATATTGTGTGCTGGGAAACCGATCAGTGCTGTAACTGAGGTGACTCTTCGGCGTGGAGTTAAAATATGAGAAGAAAAAATAGAAAAAAGCATACAAGCCACAAAAAAGTAGTAGGAAAAAAAAAAGTCTGTGAATTGGAGAAAATCAGAAATGTAGGAAGTGTTGATGATTCACACTAAGGAGAAAACTGTCTTAGTGGTTAATGCTACAGTACAGGCTGCATCATTTTTAAGTGAATCACTTCAACACTGGCATAAGTACAGAAAATGTGATAAACAAATATCAGTGTTTTGAAACATGACTCCCATTTCTCTATATCACTCATTGTGTAACGGGACATTTATAGGATCGGTTGGTTAAAGGCTATAAGTGTGAATGACGCAAAACCAGAATATTATCTGTAAAGGCTGATGAAGCAGATATGCTTAAATACGTCATGGGTTACGGGCGTGAAAACAGAGCAAACAGGGTCTGTAATGATTTTTTCCTGAGATGCTTGAGTGTCATTTACGCCTGCTTTTAATTTCTGCACAGATGAGTTAAGAGGTGTGGTTGTTTTTCTCACCTGTTTTTCCCACATGAACTGTGAATCATGTACACAAAGACTGCAGGCCAGAGTTCCTCATATGGGCTAATGTCAAAATGGAACCTATGAAGACAAGTTGAATGAATGAAGTGCATATGTTCATACGAATATGATAACCTTTTTGTGAAGAAAAAAAAAAAAAACCTGTGTAATTTTTTGTTTTTTTATTCAGCTATAATCGTTTCCCAGTCTCACCCATTAATTCAATGTGATGAGCGAATGTGAAGCCTTCGACATAAACCTGAGAAAACTGCTCTTCTGATACAACTCAGACTGTTGTGCTGCAGCACTAATCACAGCTCCGTATTAATGCACTTGTTAGCCTCTCAGATGCCACTTCACAGGGATTTGTGTGGCCAATGCTCCACATAATCTAAATCCAATAATACCGGCTGCTGTTATTTTAACAAGAGAACTGTGATATGGTAAGGCCTTCTGTAAGGAGACTAAAAATGATTACAGGCGCCAACTTGTTTTCTGGACATTCCTTAACATGTCCACTTTTTTTTCTACCCTACAACAGTATGTCCTGTAGTGTTTTAGTTTTCTAACATCAAACTTGGTCACATTATTCCTCATTTTCTCAGGTAAACCTATTATATAGGTCACTTTTTAAGTATATAACTAAAAAAAGCCTAACTGTATCTGTTGCTACGTAGAGTTTTACATGAACAGCCTGGTTAATTTTGAACTTTGGGGGGTGGAGGGAAAGAAAGGTTAACCTAGCATTAAACCAAAAACTGGCCTAACAAGTTGGAGAGTCTAAGGCTATGACCACAGCAATACAGTTTGTTTTAAAACGCATCATTTTAGCTGCGTTTACACCTGGCGTCCATACTACTACTAAATGTTCGAGCCATGAATTGGGAGAGTTTTGAAAACTCTGCTGGCCTCGTTTTACTTCCAAAATGTTTTAGTGTGGATGAGGGAAAACGGGGGCTTTTGGAAACGATGAGGCAGACACCTGCGTTGACTTCCTGATCGGGTCTCATTAGTCACAACGTATTCTTCCCTGATTCACTCCTATCACGTAAGCCTTTTCCAGTAGTAAACAAGCTGCATCAGCCTCGACGACCAGTGCTGAATGCCGCATGGATAACGAATTACACGTGTTGCTGACCTTGTTGTCTTTGCTAGCAGCTGTTGTGCAGTTAAATTCTGCATTTTATAATGCTATAGCTGCCTACATGTGCAGGAGGCAAGCTATTATTCAAGTGATCTGCAACTAAGCAATCAACTACAGAGTAGACAATCTGCTTCCTGTTTATTCCGGCACCTCCTATACCACAGCCTTGTTGAGCACCGAGCTGTTCGGTGCTCCAGCGTATACTCACAGTTCAATCTCTTTGTATATGGGGGTAGGAAGGGACAGCTGTGTGAGGGTCTTCCACTCCTCAGATGTGCAGATGCTGTGGTATGAAAGTTTCTCCATAGTCACCCTGTAAATGCACTCCGAATGTCTGATGCGGTGATACATCTACCCAGACACACACAGAGAACATCTTCAGGACAACATCAGTCTATTTGGAGGCTTTTTCTGTACAGACACATTAGGGTATGTAACTGAATACAAATAAATTTTTCGGACTCGACACGTGACGTTTCTAAACGGATACAAATACGGATATGACTAGGACATCTGACTGACACTAGATACGTGCGTGAGCTATGAGCTCGAACGACAAAGAAAGACCACACTGACCAAGAGGAAGCAACTGAAGCTGTCGGGGCAAATGCAAACAAAACTAAGAACTACATGAGGGTGATTTTTTTAAAAACAAACTGAATGAATATACAACTAAAAACCCTCCTGGTTTAGGTCAGGCCCGCTTCGGTTTTACATCTGAATACAGATACAAATATTTGGGGCACAAAATAGATTGTGGCATTGCTTTAGACCTGTAAGAGAGACAGTCAAAAATTCCTATGGGTGATGGTTTCTCCACAGATATTCACAGAAACATACACTTTGTGGAAATCTATTGTTATAAGTGTTATACAAATAAAACTGAATTGAAATCCAGCGGTTGTGGCTCAGTGTCTGCCAAATAAATATGTACACGTAAAATTCACACCCAAAAGTCACCGCACAGCTGTGAAGCAAACGGCTTCAGCAGTGGGCATGGAGGTCATTATTTATTGTTTTTTCCTCAGCAACTGTTTAGCCACTAAACCTGATGCCTGTCAGAGGAAAAAATAACCCTGAAGCCAAATTTCCAAACCTAAACCACATTTGCCAAACCCAAAGAACAATTGCTACTCTGTACATAAGACTAAACACCACTTCTCTTTATACACACCCGCTAAGGCCCAGTCTGTTTGTCTTCGGACTGTTTATCAGTCAAATGTAAGAGGAGGCTTCAAGGGTTTTTTTAAATATTGTGCAACTTCGTCAAAGAGCCATTCGAGTAAGCTGCGAGTTTGTCGAAAACAAGAAAACCCATTAACAGTTGGGAAAACACACTACTGTTATGATTTTTTTTTTTTTGACGTCTTCAAAATTCAAAGCAACTCATGGTACACTGATGATAATTTAAAAGAAATCTAGAGTCTTAGACAAGCACAGACGTATAGAATTTGTGGAAATCGGTCAGTGGTGGTTGAAGGATTTGCGTCTACATCAGAAAATCATTACTGATGAGTAGCAAATGTTTGCGGTCATTAAATTTGTTAATTACCGAATGCCATATACAGGAATTTAACTCTGGAGAGTGACTCGTACCCCCCTGAGAGGTTCAGATAAACACGCTGGTCTGTTACTCACATTTGCACAGTGTAAGGCCAGAGCACAAAAGACAGCGAACATCTTAAAGTTGTTCTCGTCAGTTTTAGTGAAGGCACTTCCGTTCAGCTTGTTCACCATCTGTACGACGCCTATTACGGTCCCCCGGCTGACGATGGGCATGCACAGGATGTTCCTCGTCGTGTAGCCGGTATACAGGTCCACTTCTCTGTGAAGAGTTGAAGACACAAGTGGAGGAGGAACCCAAGAAAACCCCCACATTTAATCAGGTATATAAAGCATTTGTGTTCTGTGCACCTGGAACCATGATGCATCACAAAAGCCTTAAAACAAAATGTTCCTTTATATGAGAGGTGAACTGTGAAGTATAAAACCGACTTGCTAAATAATCTGTTTCTTTTGATAGTTTTAATGGATTTCTATCGAGTTCATGCTTCTTTAAGCAAGTTTTTTTCATGGTGTGTTTCACAGCTGTTGTGGCTTGTACTACTGTTTTTAGGTAGTACAGAATTATAAATTACACTGTTATATATACTGTGAAATAACAGAGAGAGAGAGAATCGAGTGGTTGGCGTTGCGTCACCTCACAGATCCTGGGTTGGATCCTGAGCTTGGGTTATTGTCCTTGCGGAGTTTTGGAAATTTATACATTGCAAACTAAGATTTGTGTTACCTGTTGAACCGTGGGTCTGCATAGGCATCTGGAATATTCAAGACCTCTCCTGTTCGTGCCACCTGACCTGCTATGCCCTTCTCTATAGAAAACCTAAATGGAGACGGACAGAGTTTTACAATTAAACAGAACATTCATGCAAAACAGCTCTACAGATTTCGTGGCCCAGATCCAAAACATATTGTAACGCTTATGAATATTACAGTACTTCATTGCATATGGCAGGAGAGGCACTTATGCTTCGTAAAGCATGTTGGATGATTAGAGCAGTCATTAGTGAACTGAAATCATCAGTGTACAGATGAAGGATTTTCCAGTTTACTGTTCTGTTTACGCTAACTGCATTCCAGAGAAGGAGTCTAGGGGCTACCCATGTCCCATTGATCATGATCGTAGACAATACTGTGACATACATGTCCATGCCACATTGCTGAGGCTCTAGTGCCAGGGTAGCTCTGGAAAGGACCTGTTGGCAATATATTGCACAGTATATAGTAAGAAGTAGCTAAGCATCGATACTGATTCTCGGAGCATGCACATCAGCGAGTATGGTCGTTAAAAACAAGTGCAAAGTGGCATGGATTTGCGCACACAAAGATATTTGGAAGCATGGAGGAGTGAAGTGAGAGAGTTTGTGAGAGCACTGAGCCACGGATGCTCTCCAGGGTCCACACTTTAGAGTCAGTCTGAGAGAGTCATGGTACAAATCACAGCACCTTGTGCTCATGTTTGATGAATACGCTCGCTGATGCTGCCCCGAGTCAGCCGCGCTTGCACTCTCTAGTAAAGACACTACTTTTAAGCCATAGAATCTTAAAAATGAAACTTGGCACGAGTCGTTCCTTGCTAGCAGTACAATGCAGCAACCAACATAAACAGAGTCAAATAAAACATTCCATGTTGCCCTGGATCGCGTAATACTAATTTGGTTACTCTTTTCGCTATAAGGGTCAGTATCAAAACCATGTACTCGTACTGATGCATCCCTAGTAAGAACAATGATCAGTACATACAACATTAAATCCCAAATGCTTACTGGTACTCACCTAATTTCTTTGGTTTTCTTAAATACCGGTTTCCCTTCATTCTCCTCACCGATATCAAAGAGGTCAGAGTACAGCTCTTTGTTATTGTGATCGACCTGGAAGAGGGCGCACCGGTCTGCATTCACCAGGTTTTTTGCATATATCTGGAACACAAATTAGCGCAGCTCTTACATTTCCTGTTTGACAGTATAAAATGTCCAACAAAGTTCAGCAGTATGACTCATGCCTACTGAGAAAACGCTGCATTCCCAGTCATTATAAATACGTTTCTAACATTTGCGCTTATATCTGAGCAGGGATCTTTGATGGCCACATGGGAAGTATTTCCCTGCTCGCTCAATATTTTTCCGTTGGCTACTTAACAGGCATGCTTGTGTTTGAGAGAAGCACCAGTGGGGAAACTATTCCTTCATTTTTGACAACTTTCTGTTGGACATGTTTCTAGCATCGTTTATCAGCAGAATGGAAAGATTCTGGCAGATGCCTCCACAACTAGTCAGGCTTTTATTTGTGCAGGTACGTTAAGCTTAAAATGCAGCCAGGAACAGACTGACGCTGATAGAATTACAGCTGTTCGATGCTCTGACTGTGTCTGCTCCTTCTCTGACCCGTCAACATCACTTCCTGTAATGCTTAGCTCAGCAGGAAGAGAGACAGACAGGAGTGGGTCAGTGATCTGATACGTGGGGTGTGCTTGGTGTCTCTTTAAGCGGCAGATAAAGGAGAAGAACAAAAGAACTAGAGGATGAGGGAGTGGAAGTGTGGCCTGATGGGACAGTGCTCAAGAGAGCAAGAATGCAAGAGAAATATCCTGAGTGCCAAAAAAAGAAGAGTAAATGGAATAAAGCCTAAGGGAAATGGCATGAGCAGTTGCAAGAAAAGGACTTTCACTGAACCCGAAAAAACAACAACAAATAAGAAGAGTTCTTTCATTGCTCATATTTCTTCACTAGTGATGTTAACACACACGAGCGACAATAGTACAGCAGGTTTTCTCCTCATGACCGGGCGTGTGACCCTGCTGAGAAAAGCAAAAACATACTCACCATGATATGTTCAAGTAGAGAATCTATTGCCACAATGTTGTCGAAGTATGTTCTGTAGGAAGCAGGACGGCGGGAAAAAAAATGCCATTTTAAATAGCTATGGTTGTTGTCCAAGCAAAGTTTTTAAATAAATGAAATAACACTGAAAGAAACTATACAGCATTAATTAAAATTAAACGTGATGAATATCAGACATGTGTGGTGGTCTGGGAAAAGTGGTTTCCCAGGCTGCTATGCTTATGAATGTTATTCCACATGAAAAATAAAAAACACCCATTAAAGTTATACAAAAATTCTAACATTTTTAAGATTTCATCTTCTAAGCTTATTCTAGCCAACGCTTTTTATTAAAGATTAGAAGCATTCTCCAAGGTTATACATCCTCCCATGTAGTCACTTACTTTGACACGTCTAGGAGGAAGTCGTTGAGCTCTGTCTGCTTTGCTAAACCTCTGCAGACCTGGAATGAATAGAAAAGCAGGAATGTATTATAGACATCAGGCAGTTTTGTCATCTCCCCTTTATTAAAGCTCATGTGTTTCGGGGCACGTGTTTTTCCTTGGTCCATCGGATACGAAAGAATCTTCCTCAGACTGAAAACTAAATCCACTTAATGGTAAGATTAACAACTATTTATCTATATAATAGTTATATACAGTATATAATATATACTATAATAGGATATATGATCTATGTAATTGAACAGCGTTCCAAGAAAACATTCCCCACACCATTACACCACCTCCACCAGCCTGGACTGTTAACACAAGGCAGGTTGGGTCCATGGATTCATGCAGCTGGTGCCAAATTCTGACCCCACCATCTGTGTGCCTCGACAGAAATCAAGATTCATCAGCCCAGGCTACGTTTTCCAGTCTTCAACTGTGTGGTTTTGGGAAGCCTGTGCCCACTGCAGCCTCAGCTTTCTGTTCTTGGATGACAGAAGTGGAACCCGATGTGGTCTTCTGCTGTTGTAGCCCATCGACCTTAAGGTTAGAAGTGCTGTGTATACTGAGGTCCTTTTCTGCTCATCCTATTTGTAAAGAGTGATTATGTGAATTACTGTAGCCTTGCTGTCAGTCTGGCCTTTCTCCGTTGACCTCTCCCATCCACAAGGTGTTTCTGTCTGCAGAAATGCCGCTCATTGGATGCATTTCCTTTATTGCACCATTTCGTAAACTCTAGAAACTGTTGTGCACGAGAATCCCAGGAGATTATCAGTTACAGAAATACTTAAACCAGCCTGTCTGGCACCAGTAATCATGCCACAGTCAAAATCATTGAGATAACATTTTTCCCCATTCTGATGGTTGATTTGAACATAAAAAAATAACAACAACAACAACAAAAAAAACGCCAGGTCCCCCTAGCTTCTTTCAACTTTTATACTCGCATACCGTACAGACCCAGCGGGCCCTGAATCACCACGGGACACCGTCACCCAGGGTGTTACTGCTCATGTTTAAACAGGTTGCGACTTCATAATTGTCTCCCCTGAGCTGTATGTGTGCGTTGATTCAATGGCCAAGTTGCGTACATTGGACCTCTGAGGCTGTTCGGGCCATACACCCAAGGGTTTTTACATTTAAACGTGTTTGGAAACAGAGAAACATGGCACAGATCATGCAAAAGGAAGAGAGATCGAACTCACCTGCACTTGGTGAATAGCTACAGAAGCCCATGCCAAATTAGCAGTGGCAACCTTAAAAAAAAATCAAATAAAAAAGAGGACATGAAACCAAATGTTTACAATAGTAAAAGCAAGCAATACCTGAAGATATAACAGCATGTGCCAAAGTGATTTTATTCCTTTTATACCCCAGTAATTTGCCAACAAGTACAATTTAAATGTATCTATCAAGAACACGTCATGCATGTTTAATCAGTTATGACACAAGTTAGTTCCTGTTATCAATTAAGCTATAAACAGTTCTTCATCAGCCTCTTTTTTCTTTTTCTTTCGCAGCTTGTCATGGTAGCAAGAAACCAGAACGCAAGTCCTAAAAACTCTCCTGTTGTTGTCATAAATGTTAAATAAAAATCTCCTTACTGAAATCCTTTCATATTAACAATCATCCATTGTTCCATGCAAAAATGGACAATTTATAAATTATTAGCTTTTTAATCTGATCATTATAAGACTTAAATTATGTGAAACATCTGTCTCTGTGAACAGAAGTCTTTAGTTTGCACTAAAATACATCTTTTCTCCTTACAGAAGTTTCTAAGTGAACTCGGAATACATGCTGTTCCGCGTTAGAACGTCAGACAATGTAAAAATGATTGGAAAAGATTTTACTGAATAAGTATGTGATTGGTATAATTCCATGGTATAATTCCATTTTTATTTCTGACAGATGTTTAGCATTAAGATTAAACTAATGCAGGCGCATGTTATTCTCCTAGCTTGCCCACACCTCACCTCATGACATCGCACTCTTAAAGCCAAGTGATTAATAGCACTCTTGACATGCTCTTATTAGAGCAAGAAACAAAATGAACAACTCTCACGTTTCCCAGAGTTCCCCAACTTTAACCACCAGTATTTATCTGCAAACAGCGAAAGTGGGTGGTGTAATGTCTGCGCACCTCCTGGTGGCTGAGGTTGAAGGGCTCTCGGCCCAGGTGGCGGTGCAGCTCCAGCACGGCGATCAGGTCTCCGATGGCCGTGAGGATGGGGAGACACAGAACAGAGTGAACACGGATCCCTGAGTCCTGCCCTGTGCCATGGGGGAACCGTTCATCCTGTATGTGCACACACACGCACACACACACACACACGCACACACCCCAATTTAATGCAACAATGCAAGTGTATTTCTGCTCAACTAGTATTTCTGCATTCCAGTTCTGGGGTTCCCCTCCATTGTGCAGCTCTGCATTGTTCCTGCTCTACCATAACTGATTTGCGTCATTGCTTAATTACCTTAACTACCTGTAATCAGAGTTGAGTTAAGCGCACATAATGAGGAGTTAATACCACAATTGCTCATTCAGACCTCAGACGTAAGTACAGACTTGTGGACAGGTGCGTGTGACATGCCGAACAAAAAAAAAAAAAAAGGCTCCGTTTTTTTTTTCCCTTCTTACAATGAACTTGGGTCATTATAGAGCAAGAACAATCAACGTGAGTGCTGAACAGTATTAATTCACAAGCACTGCCTGACACTTTGTTGTGACTACACTATTTATTCCTGGAACATGTTTTGGACTGGAAACAAACTCAAAATATTCACGACCATGAAAAACATAGTTATGAGATTATGGACGGTTAATTATTGCCGTCCATACGACAGCAATGTGGTGTTTTTGTAATTGGTGAATATGCAGGAGCTCTAATGAGATGCCATGTTAACTGGAGACAGTAATTCGAAAATTGACTTTATACGATACGTTGATTCTTACAATAAATTTATGAACTCCATAGGTATGATAGCGAAATTAAGTGAATTGTTCTCTCCTTTCTGCGGTCCTGTCAACAGAGGATACAACATTTTTCACTCCTCCACCCAAAACAAAAACCCACTACAAAAGTTTGTTTCAAAAGTATTGGTATTTTGTGAATCCTGCCGTGGAGAAAAATAACCGCACTTTATCTGTACTCTTAATGCTGCAATCTCTAACCACTCCTCCTTGCAGAACATTTTAATCTCTTAAGTTTGTGCATGTCAACTTTGAGCTTTAATTCTGACCACAAGTTTTCAGTAGGGATCAAATTCAGAGACTGACAAGGCCACTGCCGTCCTGGCAGAGACAACCAGGTTTGGGGCAGAAATAACTTGGTACAATTCATTCTTCACAAGAGCCTGTGAACCACAAAACATCACTGATCCAGCACCATATTTTAAGTACACTTTCTGTTGCTCTCTGGAGTGGTAATACACACAACTATAGGTTAAATATAAAAATCTGCAAAAGCTGCATGTTATACTGTATTGCCTATATTACTTGTTAAAGGTGTTAAAATCACCTTTCTTTTTAGATTTATACAAAACACCAATGACAGGGAAATAATGATAGATGACTGCGAATATTAAGAGACAATGCAGCTTTCCAGTCAGTGTGGTGCACTGTGACTCACCCCCATGATGTCTTCTACAAGTAGTGTCTTGCGTGTCTTGGCAACGTGAGCAGCTATGGTGGTACCGAACGCAATGGGGCCGGAGGGGATGAGCCCAGGAAGCCCCTCCTTTGCCCCTGTTGGCGTAAACAAACACAGGGTCTGGCCCAGAGAAAAGGACCGCATTAAATTAGTATGTCATTCATTATGCATTATTCTTCAGCGAGTTTGACTGCAATTCTATGAATGCGAGTGAAATTAAAACCTTAAAAGTGCAACATTAATTAGAATTTAATTGAATTATTTTTCCGGAGGAAACGTTTGAACACGTTTGAACTTCTATGACACCAATTTGCAATAAACAATGCAAAATTTAAAAAATTGTAAAGTTTTCATTTGACTCACCCTTATATGATCATTGACTGTTCGTGTGTCTAAATATAATAAGTGTACAGAAATAGCTATCCCAACCCTTAAATATGTTTATCTGTTGTAGATAGGGTCTTAATGATGACAACGCTACTCTAGTAATGAAGTAAAAGAGACAAATCACTGTTCATAAATTCATGCATTTGTTTGAACTTGATGTTCCTACAGATTACAGAAGGCTAGGGTACAGAATGCCTATTCATTCCCATTCATGTTTTCTGCTTACAGTACCATCAAAGAGCTTTAATGACCAAGAAGGGTGGATGATAATCTAAACCACCCCATTTAAAGTAATGGAAATGCCTTACTAGTGGTAGAAAGATTCAATCCTTGAAGCCATGCATCACCACTGCCTCTGAATTTCTGTTACTATAAGAATATAGCAAAACAAAAAAAAAAGTTTGTAGACACTTACGTTGTTGCATTCTCCAAGGAAGTATAGTGCAAAACCATCAGCTTTGGTGGCTGTGAGGGGAAACAAAAAACAACAATACTTTAGGTGTCATGGATTGGATGATCCTCCATTTAGGATGTGGGGTTAGATATGCAAGATAGGTCAAATTATGTACATGACTGGTCTGTGTTTCTTGTAGTAAAAACTCTTGAGTCATTTGTGTGTGTGTTCTGGCATTTCTGCTCTGAGTGGTGCTTTAATTTTACATGCATGCGTGCATGTACATGAACACATGTGTACAGGTCAGTGTGTGTGTGTGTGCGTGCGTGCGTGCGTGCACGCGCAGGGGGCAGCTCTGCAGTACTGCAGTGTGCTGACGAGGCGTGGGTGGATGAAATGTGACAGCCTGAGCACTGCTCACCCAGGCAGCGAGCGAGCGAGCGAGCGAGCGAGAGAACGCACGAGAGGAGCAGTGTCAGAGAGAGAGAGAAATGAAGAACATGCGCTAGGGCAAGGCCTGCTAACCAGGGTCAACCCCAGCAGCACCCAGAACTCTCTCTGTGCTGCATCGTTAATCCATAAATCCACTGGACTGTCTGCTGCTGGAGAAAGCACTAAGGCCTTACGGAGACATACTGCAGACAGGATTTGTCTATTTAGCCAAATGACATTAAAGGCCAAGCTACAACACTGAACACACAGTGTACAAAGTCACCAACACTCCATGTCGCAGCTCTGAAAATATCAAATGTTTCTAAATACAAGGCACACTCTCAGTGGTGACAGCTATATAATATAGTCAGCTTCAGATTGATTTGAAAATACAAGATGTCAAATTTATTGACTGACTTTTTGAATTTAAGCATCTAGGTTTAATTTTTTATACAATACTAGCAATGAGCCACTTCCTGTAAGCCTTAACAAGGGTGCAGACACTTGTAGATGAATCTCGAATGACCCCTCCATGCAAAATACTTAAAGCACTTTTATATTGTTACGTTCACTCATGTGGACTTCCTTCCTCAAATCGGTACACAAATCCAAATCTGCCTGAAGCAGTCCTTACCAAACATTAATTATGTTCCTGTAAGTGTGACGTCGTTCCTGTTTTCTAATTGTTTGGCAGGAGGTTCTTGCCGGTATAGGCATTTAAACTACACCCTTTTCTCTGTTTTTCATCAATACGTTTGCCCCATCATTTTGTTTTTGTTGTGCTTTTCCCTTTCCCCTTCGGTCACATTTTCTATTTTTTTGGAGAACCCATTTTCCTCCTGTTTAAAGGCAGCAAGCAGAGGGCATCCATGTCAGATCTGCTGAAAATACCATCAACAAATCTACCAAGGCACATTAAACTTTTATCATGGTAAACATTCAGCTTATTCGGTTTATGGAATGCAGGTTGTTTAGTCATTCTTCCTTCATCGTTAGTAATAGTTTGATTTGTGATGAATGTATATTAGCTAGCTCTCTGATGGAGATGATTGCAGCATTAGAGGTGCGCATTAGTCAGAGTGAGAGCAGTGTGGTGTCTGGAGGGGAAAGTCTGGATGGCTTAGGCAGAGTTAGTAATCCCTTAGCTCTGGCATTAGAGCCCTCACAGCAGGGCAAATGGGTGATGACTCGATAATCGCAGAGCAAAAGCTAAAGGTATGGCTCGCCCACGGGAGCACCACTCCTCTCCACTTCACGTGTCTACCAGGTTTGCTCTCCTTAGTTAGCACCTGCTGAGAAACCTGGAAGAGCTCTGGTTAGAGGAGACTCTATCTTAAGGCACATGAAATTAGGAAGGTCCTTAGGGGCACCAGCAGCTATAGTTAGGTGTATATTGGGAGCCAGGGCGCCGGACATTGTAGGCAAGCTTAGGGTCCTACGCAAGCACAGGTTTTCAAGGATATTTATTCATGTACAGAGCAATGATATATACCTTTATCAGTCAGAGGCTACTAAGAATAACTTTGTAGAGGTGCTTAAAGTAGCAAAGGTGATATCCGATGAAATTTGCTCTGACCCCTCCCAATGCGGCACGGCGATGAAGTTTACAGCAGGTCATGGTCGGTGAACTGCTGGATGTCCAAGTGGTTCTCCGAAAACAATGTGGGCTTTATGTATAATTGGAGTAGTTTGAGGGCAAGGCTGGCCTGTTAGGGCGGGACGGTATCCATCCTACTACTGCATTTCTTGCAGCATAGCTTGCTTTACTTGCTTTTAGCATTACCATCAGACCCCACAGAACTTGATTAGGCAAATAAATGCTTAGTCAGCATGTCCCTTATATTCTAGATAATGTAGCTCCACTTAAAAGAAAAATAATTAGAGAGTAAAAATTAGCACCCTGGTATAATGACACACGTACCCTAAAACACATCACTTTGAGCGTTTGATTTGAACATAAATGGTGTCAAAGCAAGCTGGTATTATAGCAACTGGCATGGAAGGAGAGCCTCCTGAGCTATAGGAAAGCTCTTAGTGCTGCTTGATCAACCTCTCTCTCCATCCTAATAGAAGATAAAAATAATCCTGGATTCTTACTTAATACTGTAGCAAAATTAACTAGGAATAAGACCACCACAGATACTTTCACACCATCAAAATGTAGTAGCAATGACTTAATGTCTTCAGTGAAAAAATTGGAATGCTCGGGCAAAAAATTAAAACTATGAATTTAAAGCCAGACAATTTGACAACTAACTCGACTAACAATATAACTACATCAGATTAGCCATTAGAATGTTTTAACCCCCCCATTGAAACTAATTTCACTAGTTTCCTTATCAATATCATCAACCTGTGTACTAGATCTCTTACTTACATGTTTCCTCAAGCAGATAACTTGAACAAAGGTATGAATTCTTTTTGTGCATTTAACCCAGCCAAGCAGTGAACACACACACACATGAGAAGTACACACACACACCCACAGCAGTAGGCAGCTACATGCTACAGCGCCCGGAGAAAAACTGGGGGTTAGGTGCCTTGCTCAAGGACATTTCAGCCGTGGAAGCAGAGGGAAGGGAAAGTACTGTTCATTCACTCCCTCTACCCACACATTCTCCCCCCAGTGAAGGGAATCAAACTACCGACCTTTCAGTCCCAGACTCACTTACCACTGGCTATGTACCTAATTCCATTCAATTAGCAGTTATCAAATCCCTGAATAAAAAAAAAAGACAGACCTCGACCCCAGTCAGCTGTCCGACTATAGGCCAATATCCAGCCTCCCATTTATTTCCAAGATCCAAGAAAAGGCTGTAGCACAGCAATTATGCTCGTACCGCTATAGGAATAACATTCACGAAATGTATCAATCAGGATTTAGACTTCACCATAGCACAGGGACAGTGCTGGTAAAAGTGGTAAATGGTCTACTACTTGCCTCCGATCAAGGTCGTCTCCTTGCTTTTGTTACTTGACCTTAGAGCAGCTTTTGACATCATTGATCATACTATTCATACTATTTTGTTGAAGTTAAGGGAATGGCCCTCTCCTGGCTCAGGCCTCACTTGGCTGAACGTTATACATTTGATGATGTAAATGGTGACTTCTAGACGTAGTAAGAAAGAGTTTGGTGTTCTGCAAGGTTCTGTTTTAGGCCCACTGCTTTTTTCCTTATATATGCTTTCCTTATATATGGCTTCCACTGCTATGCTGATGACAAAGTTGTATGTTCTGCAAAGCCAGATGCGAGACGCAAGCTTACTAAAATTGAGGAACGTGTAAAGAACATTAGATAATAGATGCTTACTAACATCCTTCTACTTAATCCTGATAAGACTAGTACTGGGACCACATGCAGCTAGAGGCAAGTTTTCACATAGGCCGTACAGAGTTACTATGTACTTTCCGTTTTACCAGGTGCAGAAGTAAAAGACCTTGGTGTGGTTGTTGACTCCAGTCATTTGAAGCTCATGTAGATAATATTACTAGCACAGCCTTCTTTCATGTCGCTGCACGATGCAGAAAAACTAGTTCATGCTTTTGTTACCTCTAGGTTAGATTATTGTAATGCCTTACTGTCTGGATATTCCAGTAGGCCAATAAACAAGCTCCAGTTAGTCCAGAATGCAGCAGAGAGAGTCCTTATTAGAACAAGATTTGATCACATCACCCCTGTCTTATCTACACTGCCTTGTTTAGCAATCATATTTTGCACCGATTCTAAAAAACTACTACTGACCTAGAAAGCACTGAATGGTCTCGCACCACAGTACCTAAGCGAACGTCTGGTCTTTTATGATCCACCATGCCTACTTAGATCAAAAGATGCAGGCTATTTTTTGGTATCTTGAATAATGAAGGCTACAGCAGGGGTCAGATCTTTCTCTTATGAAGCCCCCAGTTACGGAACAGCCTTCCAATTAGTCTTCAAGACTCAGACACAGTCTCAGTGTTTAGGGTCTAGGCTGAAAACGTATTTGTTTAGTCAAACCCTTTATTAATAGTTTTTTATTAGGTAAAGAAGCAGATCTGGTGGATTCTCAGGCATAGAATGTTTAGGTAAACTGATATGCTTGGATGCTGCCCCCAATCTCATACGTTCACTCAGGTTTGTTGACGGGTGGAGTGGCTGGCCGCTTCATGTCCCAGGGTGCCCTGTGTTACACTGTCTGTGTTAACTTTTTACTATGCCTTTTAGTTGTAAGCTATTGTCGTAGCTAGTCTTGCTGGAGTTCCTGCATGCACTGAGCACATGATATACGCTGTTCTTAATCAGTATGTTACAATAAGCATACTTAATCTGTTTTACTCCCCTGTTTTGCACCCTTGGCTACCCTCTTTACACTCTGTAGTACTTTAATGTTCCACCACTTTGGAGCTGCATGGGGTAATTTTTTTTAAATTGTATTAGTGGTTAAATCTGCACCTCCTGGCAGAGGAAAGCAGGTTCTGGATTGAAATATGCTGGTGATTAGCACAATTTGTAATGCCATCAATCTACACAAGAGCCTCTAAAAACAGTCAGAAAACAGTTCCAATGCATCAATAGCCCACCCCAAATTTTACAGTGATTATCAGATCCTTGTATGCGGTCAATATTTTTCACCAAGCATTTAATTGGATTTGATTTTGGTGATCTCTGAGCACAGCGCATTATTACACTGCTCCAGTGATGCTTGGTGAAGTTGGAAACTTCTGTTTAACCCTTCCAATCCTCTTGCTGCAAAGGTGCCATATAATGTTTGATTTCACAACATGAAAGCAACTGTACATATCTGAAAACCATAATCGGCATTTTTCTATGTGTATGGCACCATTTTCAGCCTTTTTAAAAAAAAATTTTTTATACTGGCGCTAATTGTGCTTAATGGTATTTTTAACATGGCTTGTGCAAGCCAACAAACATCGGTCTCTGTTTTTTTTTTATGATGGATGAGAACGAGATGTATTAATATCCCAGAAACAACATGCCTAAGACAAAAACAGAGTGAGGGCAATTTTTTTTTTAAATGATATATGAAAATATAATTACTATGACTTAAAGGTACGTAAATTCTGGTTTCGGGTGAAAATTGGTATCATGGGTAATTGGCCCATGTTTCAGCACGTGTTCTTGAAGCAACTCATCAAGCTGGATTTCTATTATCAAACATGATGTAATCCTAATAATGGGGCTTAATCAGTGTAGGCGTGTGTGTTTGTCTGTATGAGGCCTGACCTGTTTTGATGATGTTGCACAATTCGTACAGCAGGAGTTTGTTGTCTCCACCTGTGTCCAGCCGCTGCTCCATGTAGCTGTTGAGCTCGTAAACCACGCCCTGCATATTAGTGTCCTGGTACTGCTGGACACAACAGACACACACAGCATGCAACTAGCCAAACACAAACGTCATGTACGGCATAAAAATTCTGTGTGATGTATGTTGGAACATGCTATCTTGTCAGTGAAACCCATCTGCCCTGGATACATTCAGGAATCCTACAACCACCCAGAGAGAGTAGGTCTGTGTGTTATACAACAGCAGACACGGTTTACTTCAGTCTCTTCTGTAAAGGAGTTACAATTAGAGATGAGTAGCTTTTAGCCTTTTAACCACACCCACAAGTCTCTCTAATTGCTTGTCTCATCTCATATCCTCTCTCCTGTCCAGGTGTCCCAAAGATTTGTGCCATGCAGCACTTCAGCTTCACATCAATATGTGCACATCGATAAATGTTTCTTCTGATGAATCATTTCTCATCATCAGAGGTCGATTTACAACTGCGCCTGATTTGGGCTCATATTGATTTGGGTGAGGATTTCAATAACTAAATTGGTAAAGGGGCAGCCAGTTTGGCCTGTCCTGCCTAAAACAGGGGCACGTGAGCGATAATGGAAAATGCCCTGTAGTGAAAACGTCATAGCAAATATGTGAAGTAATGACTGAAAGCTGACTAAATTATGAACCTTCTCATAACCGGATGAAAACATTAAACTACTTTTTATAACAGACTGGTTTGTGGCAAAACTCTTTACGTCCATCACCTAAATCCGTGTCAAGACAATGATGTTTCCATAGAAAAATTAATCTACTGTGACATTCCAATTTTTGGACAGTAACGGTATATCATGATTATACATCTTAAATTAGGACAAAAGTCTCACTGTCCTCAAAAGAGGTGCTTTCCTAGAGCTCTCACTCTGAAAACCTGGTATGAGATTAGTTGTAGTAGTTTCTATTCCTCGTCTCATTTGACAAGGAAATCCTGACTAACATACATGATGGCCAACAATAATCATAAATAAGCCCCTGTACCAAGTGGCGCTACTGTAATGACTGGAAACTGATCCTAGTAAAACACAAATGCTGCGCTGTTTAGCTTCTAAAGACACCTCCAGACATGCACATGCTCACAATCACTCACACACAAACACACACGCACAGCCCAACATGTCATCACAGTACAGTACAGTACAGTTAAGTAATAAGGGAGTGAGAATAAAACGAATAAACTGTGGCTGGCATTTATGTGGGTTTTACCCTTGGGTAAACTCATGGCAAAAAAAGGCTAAAAACACCAGACATGCATAGTTAAACTGTTTAAAAAGAAGTCGTCGCCTCACTTACCCTGCTTACTTCTTTAGTTGAAGGCTTATCTGTGTGGAGACAAACAAAAACGTGCCCAACTGAATGAAAAAGGTGCCATGTTAAATGATTGCATTAGTACTGCTTCTCTACAGCAAACCTTCCAAAATATTGTTGACTATTCAGGAGATAAATCACAGTTACATAGTGAGAGTACAGAACGAGATCGAGACGTTTAGTCTTGGCAGACCTTTCGGTGTCTCTACAGTAGGGAACTTGACAAAATATGAATACATTATTTGAAATGAACAGATAAGAACGGATAGTACTATATATTTTTAAAGAAAAATTCACGGGGCATCTGGTTGAGTCCCGAGGTGTGCACTGGGACCGGAATCCTGTGGTTTTTACTTTCATTCAGCTAGAAGTGAGAGGTTGGATATGAAGCTTGTGGGACAAACAAAGATCATTAACATGGACATACAGAGTTCATGCCTTCATCCTTAGTAACTGCCTGGTCAGGGTAACAGTAGGCTACTAGGTCGTTTATGTTTTGGGAACTAGAACAAACTAAGAATGTAAGAAAATCTCACAAGCGGGTACAAATTAAAACAAAAACGACGATGCGTGGGATTTAAAAAAAAAAAAAAAAAGTCCATTGTACATCTCGAAGTATTTGGAGCGCTAAACAGATGCAGATTGTGGCACGGTGTCACATCCCTAGACAGGCAGAGCAACATGCAACACACAAAATGTATACAAAATGAGTGAAAAGTGAATTTGAACATCAGCTTATCAAATTGTCTCATTTTATCATCCCAGTGTCAGACAGGCATTTGAGCAGAATCTTCTCCTCAGTGAAAGACGGCTACTGAATCAAGGCTCAGCAGAAGAAAGCACTTTTCATGGCACGAGGTGGACAGATGTGGGCCTGAAAACAAGACGCATAAGGCTCCTCTCTACTTTGAGGTAATGTGATTTAGTGTACATTAGTGGCTGCCATGGCAGACGCATCTCAGTCACTGCGTCATTAAGCAACATGTGACCCAACATGTGACAAGTCCTTTCAGGGACACAATGCACTCTCATCAAAGTGGAAACACAATGGACAGAGTACGCATCAAGACGACTCTTTAGTGACACTGCTTGAATATTTTGCAACATATAAACAACCACAAATAGCCACTGGATAGCATATGCAAAAAATAAAGTAAAATAAAAAGACTGTAAAATGAAGCTGGGGAAAAGAAATGGTACTTTTTCATTTATATTTAAATGTGCAGCAACGCTGTGTCTTTAGTGCTGTTACAGAGAATGCTGGGAAATCTGCCCTCAAATCACCTGATATATGACGCAGCAGGCATGTCCCTGCCTGACCCTGTGTTCACACGAGCAAGCGACAGACAACAGGCGACAGTTCGTTTTCTATGTAAGCGCACAACCCGGAGCAGTGATTCTGATGACGGCAGAAAGTGGCACAGCAGCACAGTGACCTCTCAATAGACATTTCTCAGTTCGGTGCAAATGATTGGCTCTAGTGTACCGTTTCGACAAATTCTATGACGCATCCTGTGTCTGTTCTACTCTTATATAGAGATTTGGTGATACCACTTTTTTCTTTTCCAATACCGTTACTGATGCTGAAAACCTGAGTATCAGACGATATCGATGCTCTTCCAATTATGTTTTCTTTAAAAACTACTAAGCTTTCAAAAAATTTTATTAAGCACTTAATCTTTATTTTTTTGTTTTATTTTTTTTAAAAATGACACAAAGACGGGGGGAAGAAATCATAGTTAAAAACATGACTTGCACAAAACCGCAGCTTTCACACAAAAATTATTTACACTGTAAATGAAGTAAATATTAGAAAATGTTTTCCTAATCCAACTAATATCTCTTCCATTTGTTTCAGGACAAAAGCAAATTTATTTTTTCCCCCTCAAATACCAAATCAACTCTTTCACCATTGTACTTAACTTGTCTCACACACACACACACACACACACACACGAAATGTCTCATATCAAACAGAGAGGGCACGGTTGTGTATACAATTTTCAGATAAGATAAACTTTATTATTTATTTATTATTACTGCTTCATTGGGAAATTAATGTGTCGCAGTGCCGACAAGAACTGCATCAAAGAAAATAAATAAATAAGTAAACAAAAATCTTTTAGACAAGGGTATACATTTTGGCTTTTACTATGTCTTATAAGAACTGAAAGAATAAAAAAGGTGCAAACCACAAAGTCAGTGTCTATGTTTCTCTCTCTCTCTCTCGCGCACGCTTTTAAAGTGTAATGTGATATTACACTCTGGTAAAGTAGCTGTATTGTACATCAATTACAGGATAAAGAAAACATGAACTAGTTATTTACGTAACCTCACATTATACACAAAGTGTAAATATATTTATTTTTAATTTAGTTAGTCAGTAACTTTTCATTTTATGCCATCTGCATTAGTGTTCCAGCAGTAAGAAGCAAGTGAGAATCTCCAAAAAATTAAAATGGTACAAAGATTTTAACTTTGCATAATTGTCAAGATCATTAAAGAATGAACACGTGTTAGTAGACGACTGGTTCAAACAACCAACCAACCAAATGCAGGCTGCAAAATCTGAAGCCACTGTGATGCAAAGTCTGCGGAAAAGTGTCACAAATGATACCAAAACAGTAATTTGATTCAGTATGTTTCTGCTTATTGCTCTTCAAGGACATTTTTGTCTAAACATTTCTAATCGTGGCTGTACGATGCATCAATGAACCTCTAATCTTTGATCTTGCAGGTAAACCATGTTGGCCTTATCTTCCCAGGCTACCAGATTCCACTGCACAAGCTGATCTTTGTGCTCCTGTGGCTAGCGTCCAAACACCGCTGACAAGCAGCATCAGCTGCCTCGTAAAACCCGACGCACCACCCAATCCCCCTGCTGCCTTTCTGTCTCATCCATATTGTTGGGTGACGGGAGCTCGAAGGCAGAGTGCTCAGGCGGAGGGCGCCACTGTTCTATCTGAGAGTGCGTGTGTGTTTGGCTTCGAGCTCGGTGGAAACATACTTGGTAAGCCAGGATCACAGCGTGAACCTCACCACAGGCTTCAACAGGAGATTCACCTGGGAATCCCAAAACAAATGGCGGGATAAAAGACGACACCTTGCACTGACCCTTAAAATGCGTCGCGTATCGAGCCAGATTCGCGGAAAAGTCAATCAGAGGTCATCTACTGTCTCGACTCTAAGAGCAGACGTAGTAAAATACTGCTAATATTAAATCTACATTATTAATCTAAAATACTGATCATCATCAATTAATCAAAACGTTCCTATGGACAAAACCTGGAGATTTCTCACTATTCACACTTATGCCAACGGCTCTTCTCTCTTTTCATGCCTCTTCCATTTTCTTTCCTTATTTACATGCATGGTTTCCTTTCTTTTGTTCTGTTTAGTTTCCTTTTTCATCGTTCTGCTTTCTTTATTCTCGTTTTCTTTTTTTCTTTCCTTCTTTCACGCTAGTTTATTCATTTCCTTTATTTCTTTCAGATGTACTTTCCACATCTTCCACAAGTTCTCAACACTCCTGCGTGCAAACCTGTGCAGTCAGAGCAACAGTTAGTACGTCAGTCTCTAATTTTAAATGAGGCGTCCTAAACAAATCCCAAAAAGTTGTCTTCGTTCGGGGGAAATCGATTAAATTAGTGCAACTGAGTGGAGTTGCAATTAATGACTGCATCAAGAAATGCAGGAAGGAAAAGAAAAGGCATCAAATAGCTGTATTATTAAGGAGGCAATCCTGGGAGAAAGCAGGTATAAAAAAAAAACAACTAAATGTGTATGTACAGTATGTGAAGAATGTTGTCACAGTTCCCTTGACGTTTTCCGAGCCAAAGGCGAAACTGGAAACAAGTTGCACATTGAGGCCGAGTGGCTCCTCTCCCGCTGTAACTAAATTATGGCACATTTCAGTCGTTTTTCCCGAGCACGTCATCCATAGCGCTCTGCTTTAGTGCCAAAGTGATTAGAGCCACACAGCCGCAGACTGTCTGACTGGGTCATAAATCACCGTGTGTATGCATATGTGCGAGTGAGAGAGAGTCCGATTAGAACAAGTATGACACAGAGAGAGAGGAGAGAGAGAGAGAGCGAGAGAGAGAAACAGAAAGAAACAAAGAAAGCAATGGTAAATTTGTGCAGCGGAGGACAGATATCCCACCTCTAGAAATGGTGCACTGAAGAGTTGGGAATTTATTAAGTACCTAGCGCGTGTGTGTGTGTGTGTGTGTGAGGAGTCCACAGAGCCAGGGGGAGTGGGGAGGGGGCCACTGACGTCAGTAGGGCCTGAGGGTGCTCATTAGTCATAGCCAAATTACACACACACAGACAGGCAGGATAACACCTCACCAATTTCACACACCTCAGTAGTCAGTCACACACGTCTGTAGTCCAGTATTTGCACCTTTGCTGGTTTGTTGACTGCCACTACTCACGCACACCGACTTTTCACTCACACACACACGGCTTGCATGGATTTTACACCTGACAAGCTAAACTGGCCATTGTACTGCAATCATAGCAGTTACACAACCTTCCAGGGGCAATGTGTTAGAAATGTGTGCTTTGAGGGTAAACGCAGTCACAAGATACAAACCATGACTGTTCACATTTTGCAGGAGACGACTCCAGCTGCTCACACACTGTTCACCTCTGTTTACACTCCGGACCAGGAGATTCGCAACGCGCAACCTGATTGGTTGATAAAGTGTTCTAGCAGCGATGTTGTATCTGATAACAGCACTTTTTTTTCACCAAGTCTGTATCATTCAGCTGAACACAGGTTGCTAAGTAACAGCAATGGTCACATTACTCTGAGCTGTTAAACTGGCAGCAAAAAAAGTTAAGTATAAGGAAAAATAACATACGACTCTTCTTAGCATTCTTTCGCCTACTTTGGCCAGATCATCATCATCATCATCATCATTATTATCACTATAAAACTGTAGCCTAAGCTAAACTATGACCACTGAGTAATGTTACAAAAGTTACACAGCAATTTTCCAAGATCTCTTGAGGTCTATGTTAAGTTATTATAAATATTCTTTTCACACATCCTTGGAAAAGGTGGACCAAAACAATAGTACTTAATTTCAGTAAATCAGCATGGAAAAAGAGGGAAACCTGAGAGGGAACCTGCCTCAAATTTGGACCGTTTTCACAGACACAGGGAAATCATGTGTACAATGAATTAATGAATTTTTCACTTAACAAATAAATAAATAATAATAATGTGTATGTGTGTTTGTGTGTGTATATACATATAGATAGATAGATGGATAGATAGATAGATAGATAGACAGATAGATATTTCTCTTGTTTTTATTTAACATTTAAAATTCATTTTGGTGCTAAAATTAATAAATGATCTTGAATGGCCTCATAATTAGCAATTATTTCGTATTTGGATTCATGATATTTTTTTATTTCTAGACTTTGCGTGGTGAAGCAAGCAGAAACAATTCAAAATGAGTCCATATTTTTTGTAACAAATTTATGAAATAATGAATTAAATGTGTTTTATTGTGTGACAAAAACAAAAGCCGTTTCCTTGTTTTCCCATTTTCATATAGAAACAAAAAGCAAGCAAACACAACGTACACAGGCCTATCAACAAGCCACTTGGTGCGAAACTTTGTGGTGGAATAAACTGCAGATATTGCAGAAATGCTTGTGGGAAACAATGAGCTCAGTTTATTTGGCTTCACCTTTTGCTTTACTTTGAAAACCGTTACAATAGAAAAAGCAAAAGCACATTCAGTGTTTTGAAGTTATTTATGATAAACACACTTCCTCTAATGTTTTACTGCTTAAATACAGCACATGAAGATCCTGAACAAGAATGTCGAGACAAAACAGCATTTCATTTTTTAGGTGCAACAGATGTGGAAATACAGAAAATATCCATGAAGCTAACAGAATGTGAACAATAGCTGAGAGGATGGCATAGGTGAGCTCTAAGAAACTGAAAGAGACAGAGAAACACAGTGTGGATCACATGATTCGGGAGCAGCAGGATTGCCTTCAGAGTTGCCTGAAGAATGAGTGTTTTTTTAGCTCGTTCTTTGGCATGCTGGGAGAAACGTGTGGCGACCTGTACACATTCATGCACATAAATGTTACAACCGAGGTCATGTGATCCACACAACTCAAGCCATAGGTAGAATACAACACGGCACAGCCTGCTGCCCGTGGCATTGCTTACTGAACCACTACAGTACACCACAGGTGCTAATTTGTCCTACACTCAGTTTCTACACTCACTGTTCCGTTGCCTGAGTAAGTCTAGTCAGGAATTTGTCATTGCAGAAGCGACACTGCCCACACTGACCAACGTGGCATAAACTGTCAGTTTCACATCCCTTTACAGACTGTCTTCTTAGCCACAGCTGATTAGATATGGAGAAATCTATATGAAAAAAAAAAAACTGTCTAAATAGAGGGCAGCCTGAATCTGAATCAAATACAAACCCATTTCCAAAAAGTTGGGACACGGTGTTTATTGTTTTTGGAAAATATATGCTTATTTTCAATTTATTATTATGTATTTATTTTCAATGCCAGCAACACATTTAAAAAAAAGTTGGGACAGGGCATCTTTACCACTGCGTTGCATCATATATTTTTTTAAGCACGCCGCAAACTTTTATGAACTGAGTTGCTAACCAGTTGCTAGAGTTTTGAAAGGGAAATGTTGTACATACCATACATGCCTGATATAAGATTTCAGGTGTTTAACAGTGTGGAGTCTCCTTTGATGCATTTTTTGTTTCATGACGGTCCAAATGTTTTCAGTCATGCAGTTTTAATACATGCAGAATGCAGTTTGGAATTTTCCTGCAGAAATAAACAATGGCATTTCCTGAAAAAGATGATGTCTGGATGGCAGCATAACTTGCTCCAAAACCTGTATATATACACACACATCATTCAGCATTAATGGTGTAGTCCCAGATGTGCAAGCTACCCATGCCATGTGCGCTAATGCACCCCCAAACGATCATGGATGCTGGCTTTTAAACTATGTGGCGGTGATAACCTGGATACTCTCTCTCTTCTTTAGCCCGGAGGATGCAGTGTCAAATGATTTCCAAAAAAAGAATATAAAATTTTGATTCGTCAGACCACAGGACAGTTTTCCACTTCATCTCAGTCAATATTAAAGGAGCTCGGGCCCAGAGAAGGTGGCGGTGTTTCTGGATCATGTTTATATATGGTTTCTGCTTTGCATGGTAGAGTTTTATTCTGCATTTGTGGATGCAGGGATGAACTGTGTTCTCTTAATCTTTTAATGATATTATGTACTGTAGATGATGAAATTTGCAATTTTACATTGAGGAACATTATTCTTAATTCGTTAGAATCATGGAAGTTCATCTATCCAGGTGTATTAGAAAAGAAAAAAAAGTATTAGCTTGAAACTCTGGATAATTTTCCACTTTCTCTGACAAGCTTTCAACCTAAGCCGAGACCTTGGTTACATGATCTCCAGTGACTTAGTCAGATGGTGTATTCTCTCATGGGATTTCCCAAGATAACTATGCTGGCCACCTCACTCTGGCCTTCAATTGTATGAAGAAAGTCGCCCACTTTAGGAACCACCTGTGGTTTAACCTCCATTGTAAACACAACAGCGTCACACCTATAAGTCTCTGTTCATGATCTATGGTGAAAGTCAGAATGGTGGACAACCCTCTACGTAACACGGAAAGGACTATTCTAGGAGGATCAGACAAACGGTGGGGAGGATTAAATCTCTTCAGAAGGAGATCACCGATTTCCAGGAAGAGCTTGTGGACCGGTTGCCAGGCAAGCTAGAGGAAGTGACAGAGTTTGTGTTTAATTCGCAGTTGCGGGAACGTGAGGTTATGAAGGCCAGACAGCTCAACAAGTTCCATCACCTTTGTGATAAAGACCAGGAGCTTGAGTGCAAGGTAGGTAATCATTTGGCCTTGGAATGCAAGTCAAAATGGGCAAAGAATTGCTCAAATCACATACTATTTGAACCCGAGTTCTTGGCGCTTAAGAAAGGACCGAACTTTGCGGTCACCCCTCGTCATGTGCCGGTGATGGATTTCATCATGGTCACTGCATCTGCACGCAGACAACTGAATAATAATGATTCTAAAAATCTCTGAGCTTCCCAAACTCTAGAGCATTTGCTGAAAAAGTGAAGAGCTCCATTCCTAGGATGTCAGCACTGTTCACCAGCATCCCAGTTGACAAGGCCCTTATGTTTATCCAGCAGAAATGAGATGATACCCTCCAAGAGAGGACCCCCTTGTCTTCTAGTGGCATTATCAAACTTCTAGACTTATGCCTGAACTGCACATATTTTATTTATCAAGACCAGTTTTACAAGCAGATACATGGCAATGGGGTCACCTGTGTCCCCTATTGTTTTTTAACCTCTATATAAAGGAGATTGAGCAAAAGGACCTCCAAAGGGCTACAAACCCTCCCACTTTGTGGAGACGTTATGCGGATGACACCTATACCAAGTTGAAGGCACATGCTCAAGAATTCACCAAAACATCTGAATAGCATAGATGAGGACAACAAATAGACAACAGAGAGTGAAGTTGAGATCCCCACCTCTGCGATCGAAACAGTAGAAGCCAAAGTGCTCAAGTCCTTGGCATTTCTTGACACTTGATCGATCATTCAAGAGGATGGCTCAATTGAGACTAGGGTTTTTAGGAAGGCCACACACTGTCCAATATTTTAATTTTGAGAGAAATCACCCCTTAGAACACAAGCGAACTGTGGTACGCACACTGGTCAACCGTGCTGAATCAATTGTCGGTGACCCCCGAGACAGGAAGGATGAAGTTGCCTATATCAGGCCAGCCCTTTCCCTCAATGGAGAGCCTGGATGGCTCCTTAGAAACACTATCTGGCCCAACATAGCAAACACTACACCCCAGCTAGACGAACCAGTATATGAAGGTGTAAAAAAAAACGGCACTCAGTAGTGATTCCTTAGATTAGAGGTTTGTCTGAAGAGCTAAAAAGAATCTTCAAAGGTTTCAACATACAGGCATATTTTAAGCCCATCAATACCTAAACTCGAGAAACAGAAAATAACAGGACCTGTGTACTACATACCATGTGAGGACTGTGTCAGAATGCCAGAATCGTGGCGGTTGAACCACAATGGTTTGAACGTGGAGTTAAGGAGGTCATATACATCAAGTCACTCAAGCCTGCTCGTAATAGAAATTGGGGACGGCACAGCCTCTCACCCATCTGGGACAACCTTTTGAAGGCCAAAGTGAGGGGGCCAGCACAGTTATCTTGGGAAATCCTGTGAATACACCATTCACTGGAGATCATGTGACCAAGGTCTCAACTGGGGTTGAAAGCTTGTGAAAGTAAGTGGAAAGATATCCAGAGTTCTACATTAGCATCTGGGCAGTTCTATGTAATATTTTTCTTGGTCTTCCAGATCTTCCCTTGACTTTCACAGTTCCCCTTTATTGCCATGACTTACTGACATTTCGGACAGTGGAAATTCTGAGCTGGAAGCACTTTGATATCTATTTATAGCCTCCTTTGCTTTGTATGCATCAATTAGCTTCATTTTCACATCCTCAATTAACTGCTTAGAGGAGACCTAGTTAACATTTGCAGAAAATTATATCTTTTCAAAACAATTTTCTGCCATGGTTGTGCTTCTTTTCAGTTACACATGCACACATTGTATTAGAGAGATAATAAATGGAATAAACATGACAGAATACCCAACACACACTGGATTATTTTCATATTTTTTGAAAACCCATACAGGAATGTTCAACAAAATCGAGAATATAATGCTAGCTACATTAAATGTGAGCTTAGTAAGCCATGCTAATTGTTCAACACCTCTGACGATTACTGTAGTCTCATCATCAGATGCGATCAGACACCTTCATTGTAAGGGTGACACTATGGAAAGCCAAGAGAGTCAAAGAAAACCCAAACACTATTTAGTGTAAAAATTTAAGAAATACATGCATCCTAATTGATTAGTTTATTAATGTATCTCTGAACATCAATGATAGTTCTAAATTGCATTAAAACATAATGGATGCATTATTTATTAAATATTAAAGATTTTTCACTGTAATAAAGCTCGTGCCTGATACTCTCGTAGATTGAAAATTACTTTGGCAAATTGACAATTTTGTGGTAGAAAAGGTTTAATAATGTGCAGACACTTAGTTGCAGGCATATTTTGGTCCTTTGGGTCAAATATTCAAATGTATACTATTATGTCATCAATATCTGGTTAATATTTGGGTGATTCTAGTCATGAAATATTAGATAGATCCAATACTAGCCAGGCAGGGGGCATGACAGATTTAATCTGTTTGGCTCAGTGGGTATTTCTGCACAAATGGCAGAAGGATTTTCCAAAAGAAATTGTATAGAAATTATAACACATCAACAGTACATCACTGACAAGGAATTAATGTCAGAACTGCTGCTGTTCTAGGAAATAAATCCACGGCTTCAGGTTCGAGAATTCAGCAGAGGTGTGGTATGATCACGTTTTAATGGCAATAAATTTGTCCCCATGTTGTACGTGAAGCCAAGTACAAACACACATGGAGGGATGGCATCTTGGAGCCGACGTCTTGTCTGACTGTTTTATTATTAACCAAGCCAAAGAGTCAATGCTTTGACCAGTGCAAAGCATTTAGATTTGCGTCACTGGTAGTATGCTGCCTTATGTAAAAGCATCAAATAAATTCAGCTCAGATACAGTCTCTTGTGCGCTAAAGAAAACAAAAATCCCCCTTAAATGCACACACATTATGTAGAAAAGCATTGAGGCCTCTCAAAATACACCCTCCAGCTTCGCTGTTGCGCTCACGCAGAAAACGTTTCCAAAATGCGACACGTTGGCCCCCTCCCCACACCTTCACTCCTCCCCAGCCGCCTGCATGCCCCTGGTGGTTGGCTATGACGTCAGAGGCTAAGCTTGGGCTGGCCGCCAGCGTCGTGGGCCCTTGATGGCTGTGGTGGGTGTGGTAAAGTGGGCACAGTGCGGCCAGCACATGGCAACGCCAGACTTGTAATGACCTGTATGCACTCAGCAGACCATTTCGCCCAGGCTTTTACTAGTGCTCTTTCTCTGTAGCCCCAAGGCACCGCTCGCATTTGCTCATCGGCTCCAGTTACACACTCAAACATACAGATTGGCGACTGCAAATTTCTAAGTGTACTGTGCAGTTTCAAGGAGGTCGTGTTTATTTGGGGAGGAAGATGTACAGTATAATTCAACTACAAGTTTGGCATTTTATTTTAATGAACCACGCAAGTGTATATGTTCCAAGTTCAACGGATGTAGTGAGGTCACTCTTTCTCCCTGCCAGGACCGTTTCTCTGCCAGTCTGATTCCATTCGAAAACCATGCACTGAAGCCAAACTACACAAGCTGCACCATGTAGAAAATGACAGAACACATTTTTCTAGATCCACAATGAATAGAGCGTAATAAAATATGTGAAAACCGAGGAAGATACAAGTCTTACAAAAACAACCACTACTCCCCTAGGAGCTATGCTTAAATTTTACAAGTATCGAAAACAGTTTATAAAATCACGTTTACTGTCTCTTTTACAAGGTGCTTTGGAAAAAAAGAAGAAAAAAACAAAAAACAAAACACAAAAAAAAAAAAACTGCACATCTCCAAAAAAAAGCCAGCACAGATCGTGGCACAAATAGCAAGTGGACACAGGAGGAGATTGTTGATAATAGCAGAGCTCGTGTTGCTTTTGCAGGACAACATACCTGTAGGAGGGCTGCTCTTGCGCTTCAGCCATCTGTCCACCGTCTCCGCGCTCACGCTCTCCAGCACAAACTCATCCAGCATCTGCGGGTGCAGGGAAAGGTACGCCTTCACTTTCTCATCCGTCAGACCTGCAAGACAGCCACTGCCATCAGTCCCTGTGCTTCGCTTGTACAAATATCAGAGCAGTGGGCAACACATTTGTCATAGTTGTTTCGAAGAACAGTTCGAGTGAACAGTATTAACAGTGAATGAAACTTGTGGCACCCGTTAACACGAGGCAGTGCTAATTGGCAAAGAAATCACTTGCTCGGCTAGAGCAGAAAACCTGACCTCGGCATATAACCAAGGCTTAATCGAAAATAGCACACTGCTTCCTATATTAGCATAAAATACACACGACATAAATAATGACTTGCACATAGAACACTATGTCCATTAATGAGCTGGTGGGTATTTCAATCTTTTTAAGCAATTTAAGATTGAGAAAGCAGGTGATCTCCCAGACTGTCTATTTGTTTGGATTTTATAGCATACAAAAAAACCAAAAACCTATATTAATTATAAAAGTTTTAGGGTTATGCAGTGAGTTTCAGCACAGGTTTTAAAACTTCCAACAACTTAACTTTTATTCAAATGTAACCGAATGTTAGTTAAAAATTTCATTCCAAATCAACATGTAATTATACATGCTAATTCAACATAAAATGTAAGCTTCAGATTACGGCCACACACACACACTGTATTTTCCAATAAAATTGAACGAGACACGATGACAAGTATTTTCAAAACTGATGCAACTGCATGAAAAAGAAAGTTCACACCAGGGAAGCCTAAAAAGGCTTTTAAAATTAAAAACAATCTAATACTTATTATTAGGGCATTGAATTTGTAAAATTCAGACAGGACATTTTAAAGACGCTAAGATTTTCCTGACTTTCAATCCAATCCACTTGCTAGATGAAAGTGCGTAATTTTGACCAGATACAGCAGATCAACCACATGAACACAAACCCACCGTAATGTTCTAAGGCGTGGGTATTAAGACGATACAAATATCCGCTTCAGGTATCATCTAATACACAGAGCTTTGATATCGATGAGGTATTGAAAAAGAGAGAAATGGAAATTTTACGTTCTTAAATGACTCTATGGGACTCATTGTTTATTGTATTTTTGCATCTCCAGGGAAAGACACGCCGTCCCGATGGAGCTGAGGGCTAGAAGACGACGCCCAACTTGATTGTGTTTAATAGGCAATTAAGTCCTTGTGTGTTTGCTAAGTGCTGCCGTTTATTGTCTTTGTTGTCAGTGCGGGCAGCCATTTGCCGAGCTAGTGTGGGGTTTTAATGCACTCCGTGGCGTCTGAGAGCCAATGCTGACGTACATCCTCGGATGTGGCCTACCCTCTGTAGAAGCCATCCTTTAATGCTAACGTTATAATGTAGGGCAAGTATTGGAGTATAATGTCTGGATTGTATTTCTCAGTGTCATTTTGTTAGGGATCATTTGGTCAGGCTAAACAAGTCATTGGACATATCGTTTATATGCATGAAAACGAAACCAGTACACAGTAGTGAATTGTGTAATGATTAAAATGAGGAATGACGAAAACGGGTCGTAGGAAAGGAGAAGGAACTATAAGGACATGAGATCATGGCTTAATACTTAGAATCTATTTATGTTAGCAAAAGAATAAATGGAAAGAAAAAGCATGGCTTAGACTTGCGACTACTTAGACAATTTATTAGCCAAGCTGATGGATCTAATCCTACAGAAGTAGATAAAGATCAGATGTCTATGATATTAGTCTTTAAATACGAGTTGCTTGTTACATTTTTGCTGTTATTAGTTGCAGATCTGCTCCAGGGTCATTTGCCTGATACACTTCACATATAAGTAAATAAAACACGACAGGGTTTTACTGCTGTGTTGCAGAAAGTTTTTATATGTTTTAGTTATTTATTCCTCTTACATCCCAGCAATTTGTTAATTATTATAATTTTATATTAAATACAGAACAACAGGTCACACCTTTTATCCATTTATGGTTACGTTTAATGTTCTGGAACACCCATTAGACAAGTTGGTTCCTACTATGACTTTTATATGAACGTTATAGTAAGCTATAAACAGTCCCCTCCCCCGACAAAGTTGATAAGACAAAAAAAAGAAGAAGAAAAAAAAAAGATAGAAAACGCAGGTCGTCCGTTCATCATAAAGTCATAACGCACAAGTACTGAAGAACTGCCCATGCTAGAACGCCAAGAGGAACGGCTTTACCTCGGTTACAAAGAGCAGACACCGGAGATTCCTTCTATAAATGTTAAATAGACATACTCTTTACTTCACGGTATTAACAGCTATACATTTTTCTTTGTAAAATAGCACCATTAGCAGCATGAGTCCTGCTGTAACTAATCAACACCTTCTGACCAATAAGGATGTTAAATTCATCAGTGCTGTGGTATGACAGGAAACAATTATTTACTTGACGGTATGCGAAATTACAGAATTATGAATTTATGAGATCAAAAATTGTGCGCGCACCATAGCTCTATAGTCTTGTATTATTTGTGTTTCCTCACTCAACGTGTAAGCTTGTAGGGGATTACAGCTTGGAGGCATGTGTACCGCACAGACACACATTCACACACACAGAAACTACGAGGGCTCGCAAAACCCAAGCCACGTCTTTTTTGTCTGGACTTCAATGGAACTCCAATGGGGTAGCAAATGGCTACAGACTGTTTTGGTGCACAACAACAAAAGCCAAACAGACGAGGAAGGCACAGGCGCTGCGCTTTGAACACTAAAGTCGAACCAGATGCACGAGTCATCCAGCCTCTCAGCCTTAACAGCAAATCTTGGAAAAATAAGCAAAGTAGTGTCATTTTGATAGCCTGCAGCCAGCTATGAGCTGTGTGTGTGCGTCTCTTCTTTTTGGTCTTTGCACAGAGGCTGTGTGTTCATTAGTTTCTTTCACAGACGCCCAGGTCTTCGCACAAAACCGTGTGTGTGCGCTTAGGAAAGAGTTGGGGGG
>JAQMYM010000038.1:24108221-24137640 GCA_030014255.1 Parauchenoglanis ngamensis | reverse complement strand
TATATATTATAATAATAAATAATAATAATATAAAAATAATGATTTTATATATATATATATATATATATATAAAATCATTATTTTTATATTTTTATTATTTATAAATAAATATACATTTACAATATATATATATATATTGCTTTTTTGTGGGAAATATTGGCAAAGGAAGGGATATATGACATGATTAATGACATGTGAATTCCATGACTGAATTTTTTCATGGATAAAATTCTGAATTCATTTAAAAGGTGACACATACCTTTTAACCTTTTCCACAAGTTGACACAGTTCCCTGAGGTCTTAACAGAATGTCTGGGACATGCGTTGGTCAAAATATCACAACTATAAAGCACTGTAAGTGGAGATACACAGCTGGGGTGGTATAATTCTAATAAGCTCCCTTTGTGACATAGAAAGGGGAGCCAAATCTCAATGACTTGTTGAAGCACATGTTTCTGAAATAGGCAGCCCAGAAGAAACTGACCGAGTCGTCTTATTTCTGAGTTTGTAAGTTGGTAGGCATTCAGGATACCCAAACGTATGTGCACAAGCACTGAAAAGAGTAATTTTTTTATAATATGTCCCATTTCAAGTGAGCTGTAAGTGTAACACACTCAGTTGGCTTTTTCTTCAAACCATGGTCATGTTTTCTTTAACGGAGTATGGGAAATTAATAAAAAAAAATCACTAATGACTGATGCAAGTCAAAATAGCAAAGTAAAAGCATGATAAAAGTCTATATCTAGTGCACACCATTTCGTATCATGGCTTCATTAAGCCGTGCATATGAGTGTTGGAGCAGGAAATGATAAATAAATAAATAAATAGAATGCAAAATAATAGGAAGTGCAGGATCTAGTGCAGTTTTACAAGCTACTGATTGCAGAATTTAACAAAATGGCTTCCACCTTCGTTAGTGATTTTATGCTACACTGAATTATATCTGATGGCAAAGAAAAAGTCTGCATTGTCTATCCTGTGATTTTTTTTCAGGCTTAATTAGCCATTGCTTTTATTATTGCTTTTAGTATTTAAAGGTAGTGGTCTAGACTACTGGAAAAAAAAAAAAATCCCGTCTTGCATGGTTCTAAAGAAGAATTTGATGATTATAGCCCCAAATGCGCTACATTTCTTACAGCAATTCATGTGGTTCTGTGTTTCCAGTCCAGAAGATCATTTTAAATTAATTTTCCGAATTTATTAACTTTGGGGTCCAAACCATTCTCTACTATCTACTGTCAAATCATCGCTAACCAAACATTTTGCCCATGTTTCCATTTACAACCCAGCTCAATTACAAGCGCAAGTCAACCCAACATTTAAACATTTTATTGAACACTTCTCTATTGCTTGTGTCAGAAAGCACCATAATTATCCATTTAAATCGTCCAAGTTGGTGATTCATAGTGGAGATATGCACTTTTCACGAAGCTCAACTGATCAAATCTCCCGAGTTCTCCTTCCCTTCCATATGACTGTCAACACACCAGATTACAGGAGTGCATCGTCTAGGATTCACTCTTCACAAAAATATTTGCTCTTGGAGCATTGGCTTGTTTGGCCAAAACCGATTGGCTGCTCATGCGCCAGGAAAGTCTTCTAAAGACTTGCATATTCATCTGCTGCTCATACATACTCCGGGTCAGCCGGGGAGAACGTTATCAGTGTCATTGATCAAACATTGCAAAATGACCTGCATTGTGACCTTATCTCATGCTTACAGAACAGCTAGTGGTAGAGGAGCTAGATAAGACAAGCAGTTTATATAGTTCTTTTTGAAAAGTTTTGATCGTTTTGTTCTGAGGTCACAGACAGAATTAACAGTAGGCCAACACTCGGTCAGCTCAAGTTGCAAAGAACTGAAAAACGACATGATCGGATTTTAGCCAGACTTCTGAATACCACCGTAGTTACATGTTTTCTATGCGACATTTCATGCATTGGTCCCTCCATTGTCTCGAGATCAAGTGCCATCTTTCCGACACATGGTTTAGTCTTTCAGTTTAAAGAAAGTGTGACAGAATTCAGAAACAGCAATGTGCATCTCACTTGGTTATAGTGAAGAAATGATAAAGTAGAGATATTGCAGTGGATTATTGCACAAACCTTACAAATAGATATGCATTAATAAAATGCAACCGTTTCTGTTTCATAAGTCTCAAGTGAAAGATTGAGTGTTTTAACTTTATCGGCTAGAACATTCAACCTTTTAGATGCCGTCAATCACATCTCATATCTATATCTCAAGAATAAAGAGAAAAGACCTGGTTTCATTGCTAGTCGTACGGAGTCATAAGCTACATTTCACTCATTGGGTGATACAACAGGTGTTTATTCCACAATCTCCTGGTTCCATCACAGTAACTAGGTTTCCATTGCAGTTTTGCACAGTAAAGTAGACGGTTTCTAATGAGTGATGCTATGAAATTAAAGCTGGGGTTTCTCAGTTCTCCTCTCGCGATAGCTCCTGCAGGGTGCACTTTTTTCCATAAAGGTAGGGTGTCCATTTTCTCATCATGTCATATACTTAAATGCGAAAAATGTGTTTCCATTTCAATTTTGAGAAATAACGCTGTATTGAAATGTCAAAACCACCTCATGTTTTTTCAGTGATATTTGAGAGTTTTTTCCCCCTAAATTCACGTGTTTTTACTTAGTAATTTGAAATCGCGCATTATGCAGGTTAATTGAAACACAGGTACTGATGGAGCTTAAAACATTTCGTATTTCTATTAAAAAAAGCTTTTCTGTTTTTGCTGGTATCGTGTTGTAGACCCCATGAAGTTGTGCTGGCTGTCTTTGAGATAAACATGCACCAAACTAAGGAAACCAATCTGGCAACCCAGAACAGTAGCTTTTGAAAGCATAGAAACAACTATAAAATGCTGTAATAGTACAAAACTGGAAAAGGAAAAATGGAGAAGGAAAAGTCACACCATATTATTATTATTATTATTATTATTATAATAAAATTGTTTACCAGTGATTTGAAAAGTGTTGGAAAACAAAATCCTGTAACCGAGGAGATTTTCTTTTTTTTGGCACATCTAATATTTTGGTAATGTTTCTGATTTAAGATACTTTATGATTGCATGATTTACAGGCACTGACATTTTTTGGTCCTCTGACCAAAAGTAACAGAGTACACAAAGTAATGATACAGTTCACAGATGGCCAAGAAACAAATGAGTCAAACAAATGAGTTTATGCGGCTGTATCCTTCATTTCTAACTCAATGTGTCTGTCCCGTTACTTACAGAATGCGTTTGAGACTACAGCAGTTAAAACTATGTCCTGCTAAATTACTCCATTTAGTCATCTAATAAATGGGCAAACCCATGCCCTCATTATGCCAAACAGAGAGTTCATAAAACACACAGGTCCTAATAACTGTGCTGAACTGTACGAGTATGACCTCCTGTTCCGTCCCAAATTAGAGGGGCCTCATTTCCTTCCTGACTTCTGCGATTGTCCTTATTCCGCAGCGTTGATCCTTTTTGTCTTTTTTAGATCAGTTCAGCAGAGTCTTAGATCCCCCTAGACGTTTGGATTGCGTCACCAAGGGTTTTTATTTTAGCTCTGCTTTCAGTAAAAGAGCAACGGTTCTCGAGAGGGAGGGCTCGGACGTCAGTGTTTCGCTGTGACACATGGCATTCCGTGACAATGTCATAACACTGCGTTCGAGATCTGAGAATAAGCAGCAGTGCACTCAGCTGTTTAACAGGTTGTGGTCAATCACTCAAACTGCAGAGGTGCAGTACTATAATGTTTACTTAAGCTTATTTACAAAAATCGTGGTCAATTTATTGACGCTTGGTTTAATAGTCCAATTCTAAATATCTGCCAGTTCTTCTACAGAGGCTGTTGTTAAAACAGGGCTGAATGGCGTCACGTCTACCGTTCGCTGTTAAAACTAGCCTGCAGAACATAAACATATACTCTACTTAAACTCTTCCAGTACATTACTTTATTGGCACAGTGAGAAGAAATGCTCTTATGTCGTTTTATTTACAACGCTTAAAATGAAGCGTATAGCACTGCGCGATAGTTTTACGCATATGTGATGAAAGAAAGAATACATTTAAAAAATTTTTTTTAAAAATGTAATCAAAAATCAAAGAGAAGTGGCCAACCATGTATAAAAAAAATATATATATATATATATATATATATATATATAACATGCTTTAGGCAAAATCAAATAATTATTTGGTGTGACCACCCTTTAAAACAGCGAAATGTTTGAGTAAACGTAATTAAAATAATAATAAACATTTTTGTGAAAATCTAAAAAGGTCATTATTTCCACAGACACTAGTCTCAACCTCAGATGCACCACCAACAGCCATCGGATATCTTTTGTATATTTTTCTGGCAAAATGTGATTATGAAAGTATAATACAACAGATGTAAGACCAAGCAAGTTTTTAAATATATTTACTAAGTTCAAGTATCATCTTATTCTATTGGCTGATCATTTTGTTTCGTTCTAGAAATTAATGCTTGAAATAAGCTAAATCATACTAATAGCATTCAAGCTTGACTGGGTAAAAATATTTAGAAATAGGCTTAATCACCTTATATTTGTTTGAAAATTCGTTAGTTGCCTGCACGAAAGGTACTTTACTTGCTAGATATAATTTGCGTAGTGTTTCCCCTTCAATATACAGTACTGTGCAAAAGTCTTGAGCCATCCTATTTTTTTTTAGTACAAATTTTGTTATAGATGTTTATTTTAGATGCATTATAGATGTACATGTTTATTTGACTTCTGCATCACGGAGTCAATACAAAAAACATTTTAGATTTCCAAACATTGCTTTTTTCAAAAAATTATTTGCATTTGAAAAACATTTATATGTCAGTCAAGAAAGCGACATGTTACATAAGAGACCACTTTTCAGACAAAAACCATAATGAAGGCTCCTGGGTTTTGCTGCAAAAAAAAGAAGCAAGTGTGAGAGTCAAAGTCTCCAAAAAGGGTGGCAGATACTCCAAGATGCTCTGTAAAACTTACAGCTTCAGCTTTACTTTACTAAAAAATAATTTGGCTCAAGACCTTTGCACTGTACTGTGTGATATATATATATATCCATACACACATACATACATACACACACACGCAGAAGTGCATATAGAACATGGAGAAAGGTCACACTGTTATTATTTTTTTTTTAAATCCAGAAGTTTAGTTTGAACCAGGTGACTGAAACAAGATACCCTTTGTAAAAGGCAGTAGGTTGGTTTCAGTTTCATCCAAAATGTCTCTTTCTGTAAAAGTACAAACATTTTGCCAAATTTTCTGACAAACAACAGAGACTCTCGCATGTAGACGTTAAAATAAGCAAACCTTGTAAAAAAAAAATACAATAAAAAATTAGGGGCCCTAAACTTTTGCACAGCACTGTATACGTCAAGCTTACCCATGACGGTTTGAAACAATTCAATCACAAGCTAACTGAAAGTTCGCATCGATCCCATTTTCCAAAGAAAGGACTGCAAGCATAAACTCCAGTCCTGAAAGCAAATACACTTCCCCTGATTCCCCTGCATAATTTATAGCCAGCCAATAAAAGTGGTTTCCACTGTCAATTAGATTTGACCGTGCTGATGGAGAGTATGATAACAGACCTTCATCACAGCCTTCATAGGAGCCTTGCCTTTTAGAGGGTTTATTTGATGAGGAGAGTTCAGAGACTAAGAGCGCCGTGTGCGGTCAGCTTCACACTGCCTATGTCCAGGAAGTGTGTAGCTCTAAAGCTTTACAGTAATAAATAAAGCCAGCGGAGGTGGTGGTGGGATCCCATGCAGCAAGGGCAACAGAGGGAGGGGAAAAAAGGGCGGCTTTTTGTGAACGATCCTCGTTCTGGCGCCGTGTCAAAGGCACTCTGCCAAGGTAGTACTTTTTCACTTGCCTGCCATGAGAGCGAAGCAGACTGGGGTGGGTGTGTAAGAGGCTGCGTGCGTCAGCAGGTCCAGCTGGGACTCCCTCGCCAGGAGGTGGGAAGAGCATGTGTTTCTTATCTTATCTACGGGAGGACTGAAGGGACGCTGCCCGTGCAAATGAAAAAAGGAAGGAGCAGGAGGAGAAGGGTGGAGGGCAGTTACCTCTGCACCCGAAATGCAGACCTACTGGGACTTTAGCGGTGTAGAATTTCTCCCCTGGCAGTTCGTTTACAGGTTTTCTGCCGATAAGGTGAAGAGAAATGGCGTCAGAGCAAGTGATAAGAGGCTGTATCTTGGTGGCGTCACTTTCAAGGCTGCATGGAGTCAGTGAGATCTGAACAAAAATGTAACATTAATAAAGTAGCACAATAATGATGGTAAGATAGCAGTATAGACTGAAGAGTGCTTAAAATCACTATTCTCTATTGAGCCAGTAGAGATACTACTGGTCATACTAGTTGTGGCAAACATGAATATCTTTTTAACCCTCGCTTTAAAAACTAAAGGCTGGTTGTTAACACAAATCTATAAAATCTGTTTCATTTTCTCGGTCTTCATTCATATACGGGCTTGAGCAATAAAAATTAGTCACCATTAATAACACACGTGGACCTTTTACACACCTGGATTCTTTTACTTAAAAGAATCAAACGTAAATTTCCATATCCCCAAAGTCATCATTATAATACCTCTACTGTATTGATTACACCTTCACCAGCCTTACACACGCTCCAACACATATCTGAACAAATGTACACCCTTGCACACATATACATTTCCATGGAAAGGTAATTTGCATTATTTCCACTCTCACGGCTGTGCTCATGAGGTGGAAAGTGTACAGGATATAAAATACAGGTTTATATAGAGATAAAGCATGGATGTACACGAGACCAGGCTCCTCTCTTTCTGGTGTCCTTGCCGCCAAGGCCGTGATCATACACCAGTAAACGGGGCCTTGACTTTTTTTTTCTTCTCTCTTTTAAAGTCCAGCTAGCTTATAGAGAATGAAAAGCCTTCCTCTAATCTCCGGCCACAGCATGATGTACTGTGCAGCTCTGTTTAAGCAGAGGTCCGAAATGTGCTATATGCTTATTACCTAAGGATGCACCGCTGACCACAATTAAGACTGTTGCTATTAAAATTTAGTTGACAAAGGCTGAACCAATCAGGCTTAAAGTCAGCCGTATAGTTTTAGCTCTGAAATCAGCTGTTCAATTACGTATACACACATCTCATGAGATCTGGTTGAAAAAAAAACATAAGTTGAATAACGTTCGCTCACAAACATCTGGAGAATGCTAAAGCTCAGTCGGCCAGTGAGACTAGGATAACACTGATGAGAACTGCAGAGCCTTTCGCTGCCTTCCCAGGGCCCTGAATGTTAGGAACACCAAACAGCTCAATGACGTAAAAAGGGTTTAAACTAAAAACGTGTCCTGCTGATCAGTAAGTGGGTAGGACACATGGTCATGCTGACAGGCTCACACTGCCACGTCCAAGCCATTGCCCTAAGCTTACTCTAGACCATGTTCACATTTACCACGACTGCATTGTTTTTGTCTCAGAATAAGCCACAGATATGTATTCTATTACACACAGCAGATCTACGGGATGCACATTTTACACAGGAGCTCAGTGGTAGAAAGCTGTTCACCCTCTCGTCTTTTTCCCCCCACTTTGTTAATTTAATTTAGGTTAATAAGACAACAAGAATGCAGCTCGTCATGTTACGGAGAAACTAGAAAGTGGAAAATCACCTGTCCTCAAGATTTTCCTGTTGCAGAAAACATACTGGCCGTTAAAGTACAAAGTGCTGACACTGAAGAGTCCTTCCATAAATGATAAATATCTCTTAATAGGAAACTTCACCACATCAATCATTATACATTTTTTTCATTAAAGTACCACATTTTTAATATTCCATTTATTTTTAGCCTTGGATCAGCTACCATTCCCTTTGAACGGGCTGTTACTATAGAAACGTATAACGTACAAGAACGAGTGCATTACATAAACTACCACTTGGATTTACGATCAGAGCCATGCACCTTCAGGTCAATCAAGTTTGCATGCTTGCGCTACACCTTTCAAAAGACTTCCCATAAGGTTTTTCATCTGGCCAGTATTACAACTCGCTTAAGGTATTCATAAAAAGGAATGAGGCTCCTCAAAGCATGTTAAAATATTGGTGCATGTTTCTGCAAAAGTCTTGTGATGTCAGCTTTACTGTTATTGCTGACTGGGTCGATTTACATCCTGTAATGATGTCTGCAAAGCACATCTTTACATTAAGCTGTGGATGCCCTGCATCTCTGACGCATGACAAAATGTGCATCATGTGAAACAGCTTTATTGACTTCCCTACAGGGGGGGCGAGAGAAAAAAAAAAAAAAAGGAGAGCCCGTTTGTGGAAAGGAAATCGCTGCAATGATTAAACGACATCCAGCTGAGACAGGAAGTGCAATGCCTACTTCGAGGAATGTTTCCCGCATGATGATACAGACTTATTTTTTGTTATGCTCTGTAGTTGTTGGTCAAAGTGGAGATGAGAATGCCTGTCAGGTTATACTAGTGTTGACCTGGAGTACCCTTAAACAATGACCTTCACAAAGGAGCACGAACGCACACAGAAATAAGCATAAAAAAGACTGTCTGGTGTGATAAATAACCAGTGCAGAAGTCTTAAGATGGATTTAGAGCTACATCAATATGGGAATTCACCCAATATGCATTTTGCTATGGTCAAAAATAATTTAAAATGGTGTTAATTTAAACTGTTGCCCCTTTGAAGGCAAAGGTGCATTACCATAAGTAATGTTTTACTCTTATTCCCAACTCCCAAAATAAATACCCAAACAGGCGTATTTTAAGTGACCAGATTCAGCAATACATTCGCAAAATGTTAACGATCTCTCCGCTCATTGGTGACCTCGGGGGGGGATTGATACTGTGCGCAGTCCATTGAAGTGGACTGAAATTATGATTGCAAAAAAATACTGCATGGCCCAGACATGCTCTGCAGACAACTGCATTAAAACACATGAATAAGGAAAGTAAGTGTGGTCATACAGCAGTGTTCTTAGGCTACAATACATTACCTTACATTTAAATTCAAGCCTTTTTAATTTTCTGATCACAAGATAATTAATATAATGGATACACTTCATGTATAAATCAGCATGGAGGAGTCATTCAGGAGAACGTTTAAAAAAGCTCGGTACAGGCTAAAAAAAATTGTGTGCGAATACCAGTAAACAGGTATGTCGAATTCGGTCATTTAAATCACATTTGTTTTCTTGGAGGAGAATGAAACATGACTCGCTGTAATTAATGCCGCAGTGACGGCACAATTGTGTCTATTTACGTTGGTCATGATGCAAGCCGGGTAATGTGAATACCAGCAACTCGCAGAAGGTGAAGATTTGTTCACCCCAAGCTCAGACATTTATAGACAAAAATATTTGCTCTTCAAATTCCAATGGCTGACACGCAAGTTAAAGCAGATGAAATATCAGCAGTCAGGTGTCGTGTTTAACAATCTGAAGTATGCTGTTGGATTAAACAAGAAAGACTACATGATTACAAGGAAATACACGAATGCTCAAAATCCTCCGTGTTTCAATAAAAACAAAACTGGGCCATAGGGCCAGACATGCGAAAAGCATTTTTAAAGGCACAGTGTAGCTGGGGATGGAATTCCCCTTTATCCTTACAGCGTTGTGTTTGGCAGTCTTCACAACAACAGCATTAAGCAAGAACACAAATGACGCACCAACCAGTGTTGTCGAGCAGGAACAGGACGCACTAGCCTAAATGAAAGTAAATTCTATAGCATGACTCATTTTTTGCTGTACTCCTCCTTCATCACTAAATTCCTTAGTAACTGGCTATATAAACTCTCACTCACCAATCTGCGCCCTTGTTCAGTAAGTGCACAGGTATAGGTCCGTCTCAATTATCACAGAATTGTCTGTGATCGTGTCAGTTGTCCAATTATTAGCCATTAGATTCCAGAATTATACGTTTCCATAGGTTAAGAGAATGCGGTCATTGACCCAGACCTCATGAAGTATATTATATTACCCAACACTATAATCTAATCATTTTCATTGTATTTCAGTTGCTATTCTTAGCCAAAAGGCATCAAACTGTAACCATGTTTTCTAGTGTAACAGCATAATTTTAGCAGAGCTTTAACTTAACAAGCATTGTTAAATATGAGAACAAATTTACTTATGCGTGCAAAAATGGGAGGTTTTTTTTTTTTAATTCAGAAAACCAAACATATTGACTGTAAACCAAAGTGAACCATTCGTCAATAGAAGCCAAGTTACGGGCATGAAAACTAGCTGTATTTAAATAAGATCTGTAAGAACTAAAAACCAAACTGTGGAGCTGCAACTGTTTCTATAATCAGTTGGTTTTGTAATCATTTTACAATTGCTATTTTTTTTGTTGTCGGAACAGGAATTTTAGTAATTAGTAAATGTGAATCATGATGAAATCTATTTGTTATGTGAAATAAATAAATACGTACATACATAATCAGCAAGTCTTTTTAAAGCCAATGGCAACACAGTGGCTAATCCTACCTTTTAATAAGCATTTATCAATGCTAGCTTATCATAATAATCAAAACAATAATGCACATATTCTGTGTTTTTTAATGTTACAGAAATAGCTAATGGTCCAAGGTTGTACATTTATGAACCATGACTAAGGAGGAACAATGTAAACGCTTTGATATTTTACACAACACCCTCATGTAAACTGTTACTGTTGTCTCACTTGAGCATGAAAAGTTGTAAAATAATTGAAGTGGAGGGCTGATAGTCTGCCATTGCTGCAGCAGCTGTACACAGTGGCACAAATTACAGCGGGGACCGGGGGAGAAAATGTCATCCCATGTTCGACAGAAAATTGAATCAGACGTTGAGTTGCGTGAGCAGTTGCACAATAAGATTTGCATAGAAGCCTACTGGAGCCTAGTTTGCATGGAGAACAGTTTGCAATAGGTGCTGACCTGTGACTTTTTTTTATTTATTTATTTTTTTTAACATCAGCAGAGAAGTGCTCATTAATCATATTCACATGCTGCAGGCCATGCAAAAGTTAGTTTGAATTTTTTGTAAAGTATGTAGTCACTGATGAAAAATATCCATGTCTTTATGAAAATCGATAAACCATAATGATCAAGTTTCCCAAAAGCACTTTCATGTCCACAGGTATTTTTCGGTGCTTTCTTTCCTTTGCACATAAACTGCACCCACCATTAGTCCTGCAAGAACATTTCATTTTCAGCCTTGATGTATATGCTTAAAATATGCAAGCCAGTCTAATACCATTATTCAAGTGATATACGCAGCAGCTTTAAGTCTACTTTAAAAACATTCAACAGTCACAGAAGAGCTTAATGTAAGCCATAATAATGATCTCTTCATTTTACAGGTTAATTGATTAAATGTATTTATTACAGGGATTAAAGAAAAATCATCAAGAACCAATTAATCAGGGCATGTTTTAACATGGGTCTGTACTGGAAGGTAGGTGTTTGGAAGAGCTAGAGTAGTAATGTCCTGTTGTCTCAGACATATGCAGGGTTACTTAAAATATGTATTCTGATACAGATACTAATTATTTGCTAGAAAATGTAGTCAGTAACCTGATCTAATAACCAAAAAATTAATGTAACTGATCACTTACTACACTTTTTGCAGCTTTGTGTCTGTACTTCAAGCCATGATTTGTTCAAGTTTCAAACAGACAAATTCAAAATAAAGAAAATAATATCCACTGCCTGTTCTACTCACTGAAACTCTCCCATGCCAAGTTCATTTTCCTTGCTGCATGCGTGTGAGAGGCCCAAAGATTTGCATTTGACTCTTCGTTTTCAGTTCCATAGAATAGTGAATCGACTCTTTTTGGCATCAACTTGTGAACCAAAAGCAAGGTCGGAAAAAATAGGCTAGCTTAACTTTTTACAGCTAACAAAATGTAACAGAGCTGCTCTGTCAAGCAGGAACATGACGCTTCTCCTCCCACAAATGAATGATATTACTCACATTAAAACATTAAAAGGTTATGCCATGAGGCCGGCAGGGTAGTGTACTGTAAAGAGTTTCCTACCGTAAAGTCCTACTGACGTTTCTGCTCCTCCACCTCACTCAAATGTGTTTTTATGATGCGACATAGCCTGTGCTTCGTAACGCAGTTCAACTCAATTAAATTATTGGCAATTTTTATTATTGATTTTGTTTAGTTGTTGCAGCCCTTATGCATTTCAGAAAATTGCAACCCTGTAAATAATCCCCATTTTTACTAAAAGTTAAATCTTTAACCTGATTACAGCTTTTTTCTGTAACTATAGCGGAACACAGTTGCCTTTTTTTTGCATCCTAATTATGTAACGCCATTCCATGTATTCCATTACTTCCAAAGCCTGCACATGTGATTACTAGCTTTCTCTCTTCCCGAGCAGAGAGCTAATCATGGGCATGGGGCCATGGGCAAAGCTTAAACAAAGCAGAAATCATTGAGTAATACAGGAAAACTCCAATGCTGTTTGTTTTGAAAATGAATTACTGACTTATTCCTGTGCCAGCAGATGAACCTAAATAAAAACTCATGTGTACGCTCACCCTAGGTCTGCTGTGCTCTGAGACACTTACTGCTGATTAAACTTGTGCCAAAACCTGGAAACTGCTTTAAGAACGATTTAACGCAGTCACAAAGAGCTTGTTGACCCTTTCCACCCGCCTGTTATTCCACCAGTAATCATCCTCTCCCTTATCAGGATGAAACTCCAGGATGATGTGGAGATGTTTGAGGGCACTGCCTTGGAATGTTGCTGCCCAAAGAGTGAATGGGGGGGCTCTGTATTCATGCTCTTTTTACTTGAGATATTAGGCAACCATCAAAACAGCCATGCTTATGCAGGTAGGTCTTACACCCATGAGGGGCAACACTGGCAGTTCTGCTCACTGGTGTTGGAGGAAGGGGACCAGCCAGTGACCTTCAACCACACAGATTCTGGATTATGCTTCATTCAAACGAATGGAAAAGTCCATCGAAAGGGATGGTGCTGGAGCAGTTAACACCTGACTCCCAACTGGTACCTCAAAGTGGGTCCAGTGCCACCATCCTGACACTGGCTAAAGTCATCCATCTGAACAAGGACCGCAAGTCCCAGAGAACTCTGAACTCCAGCCCCACCCTGAGAACGCCACTGACCAGCACCCCCAAAAAAAGACTTATGGGGCAGTGAAGCCTTGGTAGATTCAAGATGCAAGCAGGCCCTTATCCACCAAAGCCTGATTCAAGACAAGGTATTGGAAAGGTGTTTACAGATATGGTGAGGTGTATTCACGGTGCAAAAGCATAGAAGATAGGTAGCATCGAGTCCTCACCATTGCCACACAGTAATTTTGAGAATGCCCATTGTTTGTTCAATTACAGGCAAACTGGGTGGGTCCTGGCCAGTAAAGCAGTGTGAGGTTTTCACAGCTTTGGCAGCAAACACACTTCCTTGTATGTTGCATGACTAGGATCAAGCAGGAGTGAATGTAAAGACAGGCTCTGGTGGAGACCCATGTGTGTGTTGGAAGTGATTAAAGGATACTGGGAGGATGGCCCAGTACCCAGTCAAAATTAGATTCAGTACATCCTTGACCTGCATGCAAAACTCCAAACACGGTCAAATATCAAGGTCAAGGAAAGGCAACAATGTCTATGTAACAGCAGCTCCCATCCGAGACATTTTGCACTGGTAGATAAATTCACCCAACCTCTAACTCAAAATTACCTGACAACTGGCAAGAACCGTTACAAGGTCATAGTTCATTTTTATTCAACTATGCATTTGACCCAGTGCCACTGGACTTTTCCCTCCTTAATGTGTTGCAGACCAATGCATCGGACACAGGGCTGGGAAGGCATTCCCAGGTGGTGAAGGGGGAGGTTCACCCATTGCTACACATCATTCGAAAGCTCCCCTTGCTTGAGCCAAAGTACATCACCATCAAAAAGGAATGTCTGGTCGTTAAATAGGCAGTTCTAACTCTCTGTTAATATTGTACTGCTCCTTCATCCTCTGTTCAGACCACGCTCCACTATAGTAGTTCCACATGCATGAAGGATGCCATACTGCAGAACACTTCTTACAGTACAGCCATTTATGTCCACAGTGGACCACAGGCCATTGTTCCAGATGGTAGTAGCTGACTATTTTCTATCAAGTTGGGAGAGGGGGGTATGGGTAGTGCTATTGAGGCAATGCTAGTTTTAATGAGAATGTGTACATCAATACATTCATAAAGGCACAGGTACCAGGAGGCATATCATGTGTAACAAAAACAAATCCCACATTTTTGACCAACATGCATAAATCAGACATGCCAATGGATCCCCTAGCCTAAAAATATGGAAAATATAGCTTTCACTAACGAAAGGGGTTCGGCAGTGTCATTGTGTCACACAGGTACCATGTGGGGTTTTGGAGGTTAACATTACTGTATTCCTCTGCCTATTGCTCTTCTGTAGTCATTCTTCTACATTACACAAAACGTACACAGCCTTACTGTTTTGCACAAGCAAATAACCTGCTTAGGCCCGAAGACTGACATCACATACATTTACATCTCTTGACTGCTAGTCAACTGCTTCTATGCTTGAAGCTTTTGTGATAGTTCTTATACAGTTCCTTGTCTTTAGACATGGACAAATGTATGCCTCCTTCTATATTTCACTACTTGTGAGAATAATTAGATGTGCTTATTGCTCACCTATAGAGCATTGCACAAAAACTGAACTTTGGATAACCCTGTGCATGGACCTCTTAAATTCAGTTTTGTACTGCTCTCATCTGTGTCTCTACCCATCACTGAGCTCAGCTGTGTCTGTACCATGAATCCTATTGAAGATAATGTCAAAGTGTAGCTTAGAAAATGAGCGTGATTCCCACTATGTGTTATTGCATGACTTGTTACGCAGTAAAACAGCGTGTTTGCAAAGAGATAAAGAGGAACAGATGAGTTGGAATAGCAGTGAAGAATTATACAAGTGATGGAATAAATGAGGAACAAGGAACAGAAGTGACTGATTTCCCCTCTTTATTATTTGAATGTACACATTTAAAACAAGAGAAATTCATTTTATTATGGTGATGACAAAACAGCTGTAAGAAGAGAATACATTGGAGAAATTTACAATGCATATTTAAATCCTTCTTATAAAAGGATTAGTCAAAAAGGGAAAAAAAAAATGATGCATGAAAACCTTTGGGGGGCGGGAGTGGAAATGCATTTCTTTCTGTGTATTCTGGGTGTGGCCCAGGACTCATTGTGGAAGCTGGCTAGAGTTTCAAAATGCTGACTGATGCTGATTCTGTTAGTTTCCATTTTCAGAGCTTTCCTGAACATGAACTGAAACACTGCTCAGTGTTCTTGCATCATCTGTGGTTAAAACCACCACTGATAAATAATAAATGAGAACACTACAACAAAGCACAAAACATAAATCTGGTTGTGGTGGAAGAAGATTACCATTCGTGGTCATTTCGTAGCTAAATATCGTCTTCACTTAGGAGTAATTCACACAGTGAAGCTCTATCCAAAATACCTTCCTATTCACTGTTGGCTGTATTCAAAGTTGGGTCACATGCGCATAGTGAGCAGTTAATACCAAAATTGCACATCCTAGTACTCAGACCTCAGTCCAGGGTACACCAAAACAGGATTATACGTGTATACAGTGATCAGCCATAACATCAAATTCCCTGATAGGTGACATGATAGATGACCTGTCAAGGGGTGCGATATATTAGGCAGCAAGCGAACAGGCAATTCTCCAAGTTCACGTGTTGGAAGCAGGGAAAATGGGCAAGGATTAGAATCTAAGTGACTAAGAGACTAAGAGCCAATGTGTGATGGCTAGACGATTGGGTCCGAGCATCTCCAACACCGCAAGTCTTGTGGGGTGTTCCCGGTAGGTAGTCGTTAGTACCTACCAAACATGGTCCAAGAAAGGACAACTGGTTAATCTGCGACAGGTCACGAGTGCCCAAACCTTATTGATATGCATAGGGAGCAAGGGCTTGCCCATCTGGTCTGATCCCACAGATGAGCTAATATAGTACAAATTGCTGAAAAACTTAAAAGTTGACTCTGACAGAAAGGAGTCAGAACACATTTCAGCTTGCTGCATATGGGGCTGTGTAGCCGCAGACCAGTCAGTCCCATGACTGCCCATGCTGACCCCATCCACCACCAAAAGCACCTACAAAGCCATATGAGCAGCAGGTCTGGACCACAGAGCAATGGAAGAAGGTGGCATAAATTTTCTACATAAATATGGCCTAAAACATCATCAGATTTTCACACAAGTCCTAAGGGTAAATAACACAATTAAACAAATGAGACAACAATTTTATACTTGGTCACTTATTTACTGAGAAATATGATGCAATATTACAAATCTGTAAGTGGCAAAATCATGTGAACCTTTGCTTTCAGTATCGTGTGACTCCCTTGAATAGGAATAATTGAAACTAAATGTTTCTGGTAACTGTTGATCAGTCCTGAAGCCTCCACTCTGGGATGTTGGTGGGTTTCCTCACCTAAACTGCTCACTTCAAGTCCTTTCTTTGTCATTTCAGGTCATTGTGCTGCTGCATAACCAACCTTCTCTCGAGATTCGGTTCAGAGACAGATATCCTGACATTTTCCTTTAGAATTTGCTGGTACAATTCAGAATTCATTTTTCCATCAATGATAGCAAGCTATCCTGTCCCAGATGCAGCAAAACAGGCCCAAATCATGATACTACCACCACCAAGTTTCACAGAAGGGATAAGGTTCCTATGCTGCAATGCAGGTTTTTTTTTCTTTTCTCCAGACCCAACACTGCTCATTAAACCAAAAAATGCTCTCATTCTTCCACAAAATATTCCTCCAATTTCTCCAAGCTTGTCCACCTCACGGACTATTGCGTGCCTTAGTCTTGGAGTAACCTTTGTTGCTCGACCACTCCTGGGGAGGGTAATAAAGGTCATGAATTTCTTTCATTTGTACACAATCTGTCGGACTGTGGATTGGTGGAGAAAACAATTTAGAGATGGTTTTGTAACCTTTTTCAGTGTGATAAGCATCAGTAGCTCTTTTTCTGAGGTCCTCAGAAATCTCTTTTGTTTGTGCCATAAAATTCCACAAAGTGTTGTAAAGATTAGAGTTTAATAGAACCCTATTCTTTAAATAAAAAAGGGCACCCACTCACACCTGATTCTCATCAGATTGATCAAAAACACCCGACAAATTTCACCTTCAAATTAACTGTTAATCCTAGAGGTTCACAAACTTTTTTCACTCACAGGTATGGAATATCGGATCATTTTCCTCAATAAATAAATGACCAAATATGATATTTATGTCTCATTTGTGTATCTGGCTTCTCTTTATATAGTTTTAGGACTTCTGTGAATATTTGATAATGGTTTAGCTCATTATGCAGAAATATAGAACATTCTAAAGGGTTCACAAACTTTCACGCACGACTGTAAGTCAGCTTGTCTTGTGCGTGGAGGAGAGGTACCTGTCTGACAGTTTGATGTAACCAACATATCCTGAAAATCATGCGTTTGTAAATGCACTGTACAAAACTATGGAACACAATTCAAGGGCAATATTCAATACATATATATGATGCTATTAATTAAGCTTATTGTTCCTGTAAAGTGCACAGAAAGGAATTTTACCATTTAAACTTTACCAAAACATGGGGATTATTTTATTTATTACATAAAGCAACATATACAATATTTATCACCAGTGCCTTAGTTTGACACTTTGTCACAGTACTTCTAGTTCATCATGTAAAAACGTATGTGCTGGGTCAAGTGTTATTTTATTCTCTTTCATAAGACAGATACATAAAATGAAATAGAATAAAATGTTTTTAAAAATTAAGTTTGCCACTAGTATTAGATGTCTTATCAAACTCCTACAATCTGCTAATTTTGACATGTAAACTAAAACTAGAATGCATTAAATGACACCAAAAATTATTTTTAAATAAGTCTGCAATATTTCCACCTAATTAAATTTACTGTACCACACAAAGCGCTTCCTAAAGAGGGTTTGTTTAAAAAAAAAAAAAAAAAAAAATATTCACACATTGTACAATGGGTACGCAATACCATCACACATTTAATTTTTCAGGCTGTCTTCTAAACTGTACATTAATCATGTTTTTACATGTGCATATCTGAAGAACTCTGGTTGGCTTAGGATTCATTTAGGTATGCAAGAACATAGCAAGCACGTTTGAGTTTATATTAAAGCACCTGATCATAACAGTTTTTTTGTAGTGAGAAAGCAATTACAGCCTGAATTAACCCAACTACAGGAAGTGAACCAAACATGGTGAGTATTTTGGGCTGTAAATAGATAGAGGGTTGCATTGGGACTGGGAATCCCTTCAGACTCAAAAATACAAAAAAGGGGAAAAAAGAAAAAAGCTTTCATTCAGATAATACAGGCTGTCACTTACAGTCCCCCAGCAAATGTATTCAAGACGTAAGACACTTGGGTTTGGATCAAAAGATGCACATCAGGTGATGGGTCAGAATTTCAGCTTTCATTTCACATCTTACATCTATAACAACTTAAAATATGGCACCTTTTGTTTGAACCGACATATTTTTCAAGTGATCAAAAATAATGGAGCGTGTGAATGACCAATGTTTCTTATTGCCCATCTGTGCCCTTTTAGAGTGATGGTTACAATTAGACTGTTACAAATAGCTCTGACTGTCTATTCTTGGTTTGAGCACTGGTTTCTGCATGTGAAGACGGCATTTGTTGTTAAAAAGGATAAACCAACACGAAGACCACGAAGCTGCTTACGGGAGAAAAGCGAACCATTTTGAAGATGAGAAAAGAGGTCAAATATATATCAGAGCCACTGCACAAGCATTGGTCATAGCGAATAGAACAATTTGAAATGTCCTAAAGTAGAAAGAAACCACTGGTGTTCTAACAACCACACATAAAACAGGTCGGCCGAGGAAAACAGCAGTTGATGACAAATGTTGCAAGAGTTATGAAGCAAAACCTAACAACCGACCTAAAGGGTAGGGGTCAAGGTATCACAATATACTGTTTAAAGAAGAGTCCAGTAGCAGAAATATAAAGGCCATACCACAAGATGTAAACCACTCATCAGCAGTAATTATCTGAAGGCCAGATCGGAATTTGCAAAAAAAAAATTCAGAGATGAGCCACAAAAGTTCTGGAACCAAGATTAACCTCTACCAAAGTGATGGAAAGGCCAAAGTGTGGAGAAAGAAATAATCTGCTCATGATCCAAAACATGCAAGCTCATCAGACAAGCACAATGGAGGTAGTGTCATGGCTTGGGCTTGCGTAGCAGCTTCTGGAACGGGCTCACTAATCTTTATTGACGATGAAACTCATGAAGTCAGAACTCAGAAGTTTACAGAAACATTCTGTCTGCCAATTTACAGAAAAATGCATTCAATCTAATTAGGAAGGACTTCTTCATGTAGCAAGGCAAGGACCCAAACATACTACCAACACAATGCAACAGTTTGGTGACATCAGTGGGTCTCCACATTGATGCAATGATTGCAACAAGTGATATGCAACCGAATAGTAAGCGTTATTTACTTTAAGACTATCTGTTCGAATACTTTTGCTTATCAAAAATTGGGTGGTCTGTCACCAAAGGTGCCATATTCTAAGTTACTTAACTTAACATGTCTAGATATAAAATACCAGGAAACAAATGCTGAAATTCTGACCCATCATCTCATATTTATCTTTTGATCTGAAACCCAAATGCCTTCAGTGTATAATAAAAGCAAAAGAATTGACTTCCAATACTTTCATAAGGGACTGTATGATGCACATAGGAGGGAAAAAAAAAAAAAAAAAAAAGAACACCTTCACTTACATGAGAGTTAACTTGGTGATCGCGTGGTGCCATACAACATATTTACACCATTTAATCATTCATCCTAAGTGACTGCTTTGTCCTGGTTTGCGTCATTCTGGTTTGAATTATTAATTTGTGTATATTTTGAGAAACAGAACCGACTAAGTTCTATAGAAAATACTGCAAGCAGGTACAAACAAAATGAATAACTGCCGAGGCGTTTTTAGATTAGTCAAAACTTCTGCACAAACAGGTGGGAATGGCAGCGGGCTTGCAAGCTGGATGTTTTGGGATTTTTGCACGAATCTCTGGAAACTCTACACTCGAACCAGCCCATCTGAAACGAACAACCATGCCACGGTCAAAGTCACCAAGATCACATGTCTCCTCATTCTGATGGTTGATGTGAATATTAACTGACGCTCTTTAACCTGTGCCTACCTGATTTTATGCATTACACTGCTGTTATGTGACTGGCTGATCTGGATAACTGCATGAATTATCAGGTGTAATGAATGAAGATTTCTAATAAAGTGTAATTATTTCATGGTTAATTTAGCACCAGCTCTTTGTTCTCTGTGCTTTCCATGCATACATACAGAAAGTATATGTACTTGCATAAAAAGCATCATGTACGTGATGCCACTCATTACGGATAAATATTTACATATTACCGAATTTTTTTTGCAAGTTGTTTCGAACAACTATTTATTTACTAATGAAATATAGGCAAAAACATCATGTTTTTGTATTGTTTCAAAACCAGTTTTCAATGCTGATCATCCAACAGATGTCATGTAAACTATTCATTCATTATTCAGGATAGATTTTTTCCCCCAATATAAATTATTCACAGCAATATTTTTTCAAAGCAATGGAAAGATGTTTTAACGATCACTTTCAATGTAAACATCTTCGTTTTGTGGTATCACTTTACAGTTTTAAGAGTCATTTCATCTCGGGATTGGCAGCTTGTTAGCGTCTGTCGAATAAAACATACATAAGGCCACCTCTCAAATACAGGGCTGGGACACCTACTGAAACAGCACAGTGCGCTGCATGTGTTTATTCTTAATTTATTCAAGAAAATAATTGACTTCATTTATTATTTTCCGAAAAGATTAAATGGCTAACTGAGGAAAGAGAGACACATAAATGTCTCGATGGGGACAACTTTAATGATTTGGTCCACTCAGTAGCACTGAATTCAGATGATCAAAAATGCCAAGACCTCAGAAATTATGGCTCGAAGCACACACGTGTTCAATTTTTGAGAGGTTTCATGTGCCAGGTATTTTCACATCATTCACTTAATGATGAAACAAAGCATGCAAGACCTTCACTTTTAAAAGCTGGTCAACATAGCCATGCTATAGTAGGTAAGATAACTCACATTCGCTATATAAACATTGACCACAACATATTAAAATCACACATACTGCCCAGTTATCCACGTCAGTGTGAGTGAAGTTTGAGCATAAGTTTTACATACGGTATATTCATGTCCTTGGATGTGCCCTTTGATTTAAAAACATTCACCATTATGATGAACCTGTACATTTCATTTCACAGTCATTCACATGCAGTGACTCAGTCACTGTTTTACCTGCTTGTCCTTACTTTGCCAATTGATTGACGTCCCTGCGTCATATTCATTATAGCAGACAGTCACAACTTTGGTCATGACATCACTGCTAGTCTTCCTTTCATTTCATGTCAACAAGTTATTAACTGGTTCTAATGATACAAAAGTGAACTGGGTAGCTTATTGTGCAGGTTAAACCAGTATTTTAGGCCAAGAAGTATGTTAAGCAGAATAAACGAAAAGACAAAAAGCTAGTGTAAATGTCAAGTCAAGATTTCGACCGTGATCAAGTGTAACTCAGCAATTTCTTTATTCAGTAGGACCAATACATCATTTATATTCTGCCATGTCCTGAAAGGCATTATGTCTATGACATAAATTAGAGCTGATGAAGGTACTGAAAGGAGCCAAAATATATTAAGCATAGATAATGTTAATAAAAGCTACTGATGCACTGAAGCTGTCTTATTAGGACGAGATACATATTGCTTAGGAACATTCTCTACTTTACAGAAAGTATTTATTTACAATGTTTTCATATAATACAGTTAGACCATTAAATATGACTCATAGAAACATTATTTAATGTGGGTATTCATTTTGTGCTTCCCTTGAAACATGATCAGCGCAGTTAAGTAGAAAAATGTTAACAATTTGAAAGTGGCTTTGTTCCTGTGCTCTCACTATCTGATCATTATATACAAAGCAAACCTTACAAAACAGTTACACCTTTGAGTCTTCAAAGTGCTGTGACGCAAATCATACTGTGGTAAACCACAAATGTGCTGCAAGTATCCTACATGAAGACTGCTGACGATCACCTGTCGTTGTAACCACAAAAGAAACTTTTATTAAAATATACACTGCAGTAAAGTCATGCATATTAAACAAAAAAACTGAACAATTTCCTCTCTTACGCAGCCACCTTTTAGCGCTTAACCATTAGAATAAACACACTCTTCGCGGTCCAAAAGACTTTAAGCATTCTGTTTTTCTCATCAACTTTTTCCCTTTTCTTTTGAACGAACCACGTCTTCACGTCTTTAATCAGACCAGAGAGGGCAAATTAATTAAATATTTTAAAAAAACAAAGTTTGAGAAAACGCAACGTTTGTTCAGTTGTCTTTACAGTATTTTTGCTCAGTTTGAGCTGCTTTTCTAATGAGGAGTCAATCAAGAAATGTTTATTATTACATTAAATGTTCATTGAACTGTGTGAATTTATTTTACTGGAACAGGATAGATCTAATCTAATCAGATAAGTTTAAAATCATTACCACTCTAATCCTGCACCTGTAGCACACCACATTTTGATTTTACGGGTAATTACAGAACTGAGAGTCACTTACCTATAGACTACACATATTTAACCTTCAAGGGCACCTGCCTTTCTCGTTAGGAGAGCGGGCAGCTAACAAGATCCTCAAATATTTAGATTTATTTAATTAATTGTTATTCGGTATTATACTGTTTGAGCTGGAAATCAGAGTGATTAAACTTTAACAAATCAAACTCCAGGAGTTCAAAAAGTTTCAGCTGGCTGTGTACACCAACGCAATCACCGATTATCAAAGCAGCTCGCATGAATAAAGCACGGACTTGTCGAGTGATACTGAATAGGCCGTGTTCAGTTTAAACACGCCGGCATGCTAAGCTCAGATAAAACAATGTATTGAAGATAACACAACATGATTAAATCTATCTCGAATACTGGCCGCATATGAACTGCACCTGCTGTACCGCAATATTACCAAAACATCACTGAAGAAAGAAGAACAAATTTTGTATGATGTGTAGCCTGTTTTTACAGAAAAGTGTGCTCTCAGTGATGTACTGAAATCTGCAAAACCGCATGCCACCGAATTGAAAAGCTGTGTATTAAAACATAGCTTAACTTCCAGTTTTACACATAGGATCTTTTCATGTGCGGTGACAATTATTTGAAGGATTTACCACTTAGTGTATGGCAAAGAAAGCACACAGGCCGGTTATGTATGAAAAGAGCTCATTCAACTTTTCACAGAGACCTAAGATTAAAACAAAAACAAAACAAACCCTGACTGACAAATCTGCAACTTGTGTGTTTCAGAGGAAACTTGTTTTTAGCATGCAGCAAACAAAGATGGGCCTACTGGCAACCAGGTAAACAAACCAGGTGGTGCCTGAGGATGTGAAGCTTCTGGACAGATACATTGCTGTCAAAATAGTGCTGATGGCAACTTAAATTAGGTCTATACCAAAGCAAGGATTAGGAACACAATTCAGGACATGCATTTACAACTTGGAAACTAACTAGATGCATTAGGCGTGTTGTTAAGTAAATAAACAAACAAACAAATCTGGTCAGTGATACAAATGGACTGAAATCTAGTGCTCCAGAGTGAAAAGCAGCTCACAAATGAAAACACAGGTGACTGATGGTATTTCTAGTGCTTACTGGACGCCTTAACATTAAAATTTATTTTTCTTGTTCTTGGCTGTAAATCACAGAGCACGGTGCGCGCAGAAAATGAATGCTCGTCTTGTTTGCATTGCAGTCACTTGTCTCACTGCAGCTCCTCTAGAAACACTGAACAGCAACTTACAAATCGTGTTAAACGATGACTACAGTGATCGCTACATGACAGCCACGTGCCGCAGGCTATCTTCGTGAACCTGCATAGGAAACTTTCTTATTTAAAAAGAAAAAAAAAGAAAGAAAAAAAAAAGCTCGCGCGTTAGAAGTTTGAGCACTAAAATGCCACGCACAAAAGTTTGCAAACAAGAAGCAAAACGCCAGCACAAGAACTAAAGCTGGATTTTCCAACACCAAACGGCGCGAGCTCGCCAGGGAAGGGGGAAAGAGGGGAAAGAATAAACCGAAATGTACCTACTTGAGCCGAGAAAACAGTCCGCGAGCCTTCTGAAGCAGCTTGTCGAAGGCGGCCCATCTTCCATGTCGGACTGGAAAGCGCGACAGAACGGGAGAGGATGAGGAGGAGGAGGAGAAGAAGAAGAGGATTAAAAAAAAAAGAAGCTGTACTGAAAAGTCTTGCTGAAGGCAGCAGAGTCCGGCGGCTCATCAAGCCAAACGGAGAAGGAAGCGGACAATCCGCAGTCCGAGCCGGCTCCTCGTGAAGAAGAAAAGGAGGAGGAGGGGGGGAATGCCGGAAACGGTGAAGCGCGCGAGCGATAGATACCTCGTGTCTCCGCGTCCTCCTGTTTCTCACTCGCACGAGCCGGAACAGGACCACAAAACTCCTGCTGATGTAAAAGCAGCGAGGTCCACACTCCTCCTCGCTTCCTGGGTGTCCGCGGTAGAAGAAGGAAAAAATAATAATAACAATAACAACAGAGCGTTAAAAAGGAGCTCTTGGTCGCACGCCGTGAGCGGACAGACTGGCGTAGACGCGAAAGTTGTCTCCGTGCATGTGCATGTGCGTGCGTGCGTGCGTGTGTGTGTGTGTGTGTGTTGTGTTTTCCCTGGAGTCGGGGGTCTACTGGGGGCGTGATGGGAGTAATTTCACTGGGTTGGACGTCTTGTTTTTATTATAGGAGCTCGGAATGAAGGCGAGAACAAACACGGACACATTTCATGCTTTGCGCAAGGAAAAAAAACCCAAACCCTACATTTCTTGCGTTTTCTTCCTTGTGTGCTCTCTGCTAAACGGAAATCGCCCACGGCACGATCAAATCGATAGGCAGGCATTATTATAATGGAGGCATTTTACTGAGCGACACCGCTGCGGTGAATGAATGAACACAAGGTGGCCATAAAAGCACATTCCTGCTCGCCACACCCATATGAGCGCGATTAAACGCAGCCATAAGTAGAAGTCAAACTGTTTGCTATGTGCTGCGGCAGGCGCTCTGATGCGCTCTTTACGTCAGCACGCGTCAGCCCGTGTGTGTGTGTGTGTGTGTGTGAGAGAGAGAGTGTGCGACATTTTTTTTTTAATTATTACTTTTCATATTTTTGCTAACAGAATGTACACCTTGTCTTCCAATGTAATTTTCCAATGCCACATTATTAAATATTTAAACCTACATTGAAATGTAAATTGTAATGGAACTGCTTTTGTGTAGTCTATTATTCGCCTTTTATGTATTTTGCTTGTATATTGTGTAGTCTGTAAATTATATGTACATTTTCTGTAGTCACCAACTGTCAGAACCAAATTCCATGTGTGTGTGTGTGTGAGAGAGTGTGAGAGAGAGAGAGCGTGCATAAGTAAAGCCAGTAAATTTGGTTGAGTCTGAAATGAATTGAAATGTCATTATTTCAAATAACTTATCTAAATAATTTATGTGCACAGGTTACACACCAAACAGGTCAAACTCACCCAAAATCCTGACCAATTTTTTATGCATAGTCCATGTTGTATTTGCCCATGTTCAACACTGCATAGAAATGATTCTGCAGGAATATCATGCGATTCCAGCTGTGATGGGGGGATATCAGGAACAAAATAGTGCAGTTTTAACATGATATCCCCTCCTGCATGCACGCTACATGAAAACAGCAATTTATAAGTGTTTATTTGTAAAATCAAAACATGCTTTATCACAGAAAGGCTAACTAGTGCTAGTGAATGGCTTACTAGTGAAGGCCCATCCATCTTGTGGCGTTAAATTATCTTGCAATTAGACTCATTGATTATTACACTGTGATGATAAACCAGAACTCACACATTTTGGCCATGTTATCAATCTGCCTTTGCTTGCATGAGAAACTGCACTTGGTTATTTAAACACGCAGACGTTTGCCATACAGTCCTTTGTAATTATCACATGCGTTTGGTTTCTGTACCACGAGTCGTGTTTTTTTAAACTTTGAGGTTTACTCAAAGGATTTCCTGTGTCATTTTTTTTGACGTCCTACTGACGTCTTTCAGGCCCGCACACGGCTCACAAAACATTAAGATGTTTCTTAAATCTGAGCAGTTCAGTCTCGGTGGGTAAACTCATCTAGTGCAAAAGGTGTTTTGTCAGCTAATTTATACAGGAAGTGACCCAGAAACTGTACTACTACATATGTAAATTTGGCTCCAGGAACCCTTCAAAAGACTGCTAACCACCTGAACCATATCTGAAGCTTATATTACAGATAACCTGTAACAGAACTGATCCCAAGTTTCTTGTAGTAAGGTAACTGGGTGCAGAATAGCATGAGAACAGATGTGGTGTGCATTGTGCACGTGTATTGGCACATCAGCATCATGATGAATCTGAAATGAGCTTTGGGATGGTGGCAAAATGATACTTTACACAATCATTTTTCGTATCCATTCCAAAAAAAGGTATGTGAGCTGCTGGGTGACATGACACAAATGTCGTATCATGACAGATGATTTATAGACAGAATTTTGCTGAGGTTTTGATAACAACATATCAATAAGGGAGAAACTTTTAAAATAACACTTTTTTTCAATGTCCAGTCAGTCACCGTTTACAGATAAAGGAGTAGCTTATATTTCCACAACTATTTACATTCGGTTAAACTTAAACCTATATATTTCATTTGAAAGCACACTTTTACCTTTCTTACACGTTAAGTGTCTTTTTCTGAGTTTTGAGTAAACGGCGCATGTCTGCATATTAACAGGGCAACCTGTTCTTATGCAAAAGTCAGAGGAAATCCGATAAGAAAGCACAAATCTATTGGAATGTCAACAAAAGCTGTGACTGTGATCCCAGATATATTAGTAACATTTCATATGCGTTGACTTTTATCAGTTCTTATGCGAACATGTTGAATAGTCCTAAAACCTGTAAGTCATAACTTTAGAACATTTTATTGCTTAGTTATCCATCTCTTCTCTCTCTCTCTCTCCTTATAGGACCACTTGCATTTTTACACTAAATGTCTCATAATGTCCATATAAATTCAGAATACATTCCACAAAGCACATTTCTGACTTAACAGCTATTTGGTTTCCCATCAGCCCCTAGTGAAACAGCATGATTGATACAGAAAGTGAGTTTGCAAAAAACAAAGAGGGAAACATTTGTCAAATACTTTAACACAGTTTCATGTTGCACAGAATGCAATGCAATAATCTGACAAATTCATCAGAACAGAGCATGAAAAATGACCAAAAAATCAAGCTGCTTAAATGTTGTATTAAAACAGGTTTTCTAATTCAGCCTCTCATTGCCTTCGGAATATGACAACACCATCGTCTGCAGATTTGCTACAAAAAAAAAAAATAGAAAGACAAGGTAATAATCATGTGTGGAGGAAGCTTCTCTATGACAAACTGCGCCACCACATGTGGGTGGGAACGCACCGCTGCTCAGGGCCAATGCATTAAGAAAACCTAAAGCCGAAAATGACAGGCAAGCTTTTGTCAAATGTGACTTAAAAGAGCCATTTTTCCTCTTTTATGTCACATACCTCCTTCTTCTATTATTAAGCACCTTGTGCGGAGCCTCATAAGGAGGATTCGTCTGCGAGACAGTGGTTATGAGGTCATCTTCCTCTGTTTAGGCTTCGCCAAGCCATGTTTCCGTTATGTCCAATGCTTCTAAACATTAGCATTCGTTTCTGACCATCAAATAAAACAGCAAAAAGACATTCTGGACATTGAAGACTAATCGTGGATTCTCATGGACAAATGCAGTCAGAAATCATTTTTAGAGTGAATTCAATGGCAGAGCACATTATAAGTAGCAAACAAATAGGAATATGTAGTAAATAACTCAAACATGGATCATGAAGTAAGTAATTCAATTCAATTCCACGTAATTAGGATCACCTTTACACCTGCACATTCATGCAGTTATCCAATCAGCTAATCATGAGGCAGCAGCACAATGCATACATTTATGCAGATACAGGTCCAGTGCTTCAATTAATGTTCACATCAAACATAAGAATGAAGAAAAAATGTGATGGTTGATGGTGCCAGATGGGCTGCTTTGAGTATTTCATAAACTGCTGATCTCCTGGGAATTTCACACAGAACTGTCTCTAGAGTTTACACAGAATGGTGCAAAAAAATGACAATTGAGTGAGCGACAGTCCTGTGGGTGGAAAACCCTTGTTGATAAGAGAAGTTAGAGGAAAATGGTTAGATTGCTTCAAGCTGCCAGGAAGCACATAGTACATATAATGACTCTTTACAACCGTGGTCATCAAGAAAAGCATCTCAGCATACACAAAACATTTAACTTTGAGGTGGATGAGCTACAACAGCAGAAGACCACGTTGGGTTCCACTCCTGGTGCAGGTATGCATGGATTGCCAGAACTTTTTTTTGTGCAGAATTTTAATTAGAACCCCATGCATGGTGACTAGAGTGAAACAAACTACAGTGGAGATTCCACTGGAGTAAAATTAGGTCATGATGTCAGCACTGACCAACCAAGCAAACCAAGTGCAATGACAAATGACTTCTGCCCCATCAAGAATTGAATACAAAGAATATTCTATATAGTCATACAAATTCTATATGATTATAATATATAAGGCGGTGCCTCGATATAATACATTTTCACTATAGCAAAAATAAGCATTGCCTGAATATGTGCCTTAAGTGTACATTTTCAATTGATTTTTAAAAAAATCATTATGAAAAATAAATATAATTTAAATGTGATAATGGCAGTGTTTGTGGGATCCATTCAGACTCTTACCAGCCTATAATGAAGCAAAAGCTGTGCATTAGTATCAAATCAAGAGTCTCGTATCAAACAATACAATACAGTATGCCGTATCATTACACCCCAAGCCACAGTTGTAGGTAAATTCTCTTCTGTCACAAAAAAACCACTTTCTCACAGTTGCTAAACGCAAAGAAGCCACAGTTTAACGGTTAAGCACTACATGGCTTTATGTCATAATGTGCAGAGTACGTTGATGTGAAAATATCAGTATGAGTAATCCATCCATCCATCCATTATCTATAGCGCTTTATCCGTCTGGGTCGCGGGGAAGCTGGAGCCAATCCCAGCATC
>JAQMYM010000038.1:24094260-24106422 GCA_030014255.1 Parauchenoglanis ngamensis | reverse complement strand
GTAATGTTTTACAACGTAGAAAGCAAAAAAAATAAAGAAAAACCTATGAAAAAGAGTAGGTGTGTCCAAACTTTTGAGCGGTAGTGTATGAAGCTTGTGAAACAAAGAAAGACCACATTTTATGAACATGAATGTACAGTGTTCATTCATTTATCCTTAGTAACTGCCTGATCAGTGTCACAGTGGTTTAAATTATTCTACTACCTTGTTTATACTTTAGGAAATAGAACCACCAAAGTTGGTTAGAAATATCACAGGCAGATACAAACAAAAATAATAACTGCAAGAGTAGAACAAACAAAACACATTCCTGTGCACTAGGACTAAAAACAAATCTAGTTTTTTCCCCCCCATAGTTTTCCAGTGTTTCCAGGGACATTGTGGTAGGCTACATATACAGACAGTGTCGGTGTGCTACACCATGGTAAATATAAAAAACCCTGATTGAAAAAAATACATAAGCATGTGAAAGGTGTTAATGTTGGACAGCTACAATTCACGAGCAATATACAGATATAATCAGAGGTGTATGTGAGCTATAATCAGTGAATCAGTTAGAGCCAGTTCTGTATAGGTACTGTTATAAGGAGGAAAATGCTGACCTGGAGTTGGAGTTGGGGGGAGAGGGTTGGCCCATAGGGACCATGCTGGAGTGAGAGGACATCTGTTGACTGGACCAGTTCTCATGGGTGGGCAGCATGGACAAACAAGCTGAAGGGTTTTCTGAATAACCAGCTGCAAAACAACCAAAAAGACATACCTCCTGAATCTCTGATATAAACTTCGTCACATACAGAGTAATAAAAAATAATGGCAAAACCATTTAATGCACTATGTGTATATTTATATGGCTAAGGCCACTGAACTAAACATTTCACAACTGAGGGATGCATGTTTACGACTATGAGCTCCGGTGTGCACAAAGGCTTCAGGAATGCAAGACATTCTCCAGTCAGTAGCATTTGTTTGAGTTTCTCATTAATGGCATGGAGCCACAGGTCATGTATGCCAGTTCGAGGAAAGTAAAAGTGTGTGTGTGTTCTTACTGGGGGAGGCTGTCCGGTGAGGGTAGGGACTGGGGTAAGGTGAGGAGCGGTGACTTCTCAATGTGGAGTAACGTTCACAACCATGAGAGGAGGGCAGAGGCAGAGCGCCACCAAACTGAGGGTGAGAGTTCGCAGGAGGACATAGGGATCCACTTCCTGGCAGAAACCAGCCACTCACTACACACAGAAAAAATGAACTGTATCAGAACAGGTAAATTTGCATCAACTAAACACACGTTGTCAAATTCCTGATCAGGCAAGTATGACATTTTAACACATCCAAAATTCACACTGTCATTTGCGTAAATAATACCCAAAGATCAAAACAAACAATTTAAATTCAAACATACATTGCGTATAGCCAGACTGTTGGTTCTCACTGACTTCATCCATAGTTTCCTTATGATCACTTCTACAAACCAAAAGCAAAATGAACAAAACGGTTATGCTTTTTTCCTTCCAAGCATACGTCTCAAATAAATTAATATGAGCAAAATAAACCAAAAATAGTTGTTGTTATAATTGTCATATATGATTGATCAGGCTATCGACATACCTTTCTTTGGCATCTAGAAAAGCTTTGGCAAAAGGGTTGTATTTGATTTTGAGTGCAGTGATCTGAAAAAAGACATTAGCTACATTAGCATCATTCAAAGCAACTTGACTACTGAATACAAGACTAAGATAATATAATGCTTTCAAATTGAAGTATGACGCAGTTCACCTCCTCATTCTGATATGCTGTGACTGCTATGAACTGGGTTTCGGGGAAGGAATGGCTGGTGATCATTCTGTGTGGCCCCCCGACGCGTACTATGTGGATGCGTGGTTCGTATTTGTGTAAAGAGTTGAGCATGATCTGAAGAGCAAAGAAAAGTGCTGAAGAACAACATGTAAAAGAAGTAATCGTGTAAAGTAAAGTCAATCCTTCTGATAGACCTTTATGACAGTATATATAAGACCTTTAAGACAATAAGATATAAAGGGACAGTAAGACCATTGAAAAAGATTTTTGACTCCATAAAAATAGATTATTACATTTTGTGCAATGCTGGGAATTGAAATGGACTTGCCAAATAAGGAAAACTTGTGCAAACAAAAAAGTATTAATTTTATATGATTATATCACATGCAGCATTGCTAAACTTTCTATCATTATATATAATACAACTAAAATAAGAAATGGTGATAGTATATTTGATGATATATTGGATAGATAATGTTTTTTGTTCTTTCTTGATCAGTGTGGTGTATAAAATGTGCAGTACTAACCTGTCCTCCCCCGTTGAGTTTGTTGGTGAGTTTGACTCTGCTGAAGGAGACTGGAGCTTTCATCCAGTGCGCTCCGAAGTTTGGGGAGTCGGGGTGCATGTACACACAGCTGGAGGCGCGCGGCTCGGGTCTGCCTCCCGGCACCCACTCCCCGTTCACGTACTTCCAGCGGTGCGAGTCCGCCGCCGAGAAGTCCAGCAGGAACGAGTACATGGCGCTCGGGTCCAGACCGGACACACTCACTTTCAGCACGGGGAACATGCGCCTGCACGCACCGACAAACACAAGACATGCGCGCGCGCTTTAAGGCCACGTCCCAAACCGCGTACTAAACTTCTTGTTTAGAAGCCTGACAACGTTGTGCAAATAGCTGCAGTCTTAAAATGAATCCTAACAAATTAATCACTATGCCAAAATCACACCACTACTGTATCACATCTAATGTCGGTGTTTGCAATTATGGAAAAATAGCTGGGATTATTTAAATAAAGAAATTTTATGAAACAATATAGGCTAATTATCTGAAATCTTATAGGTTATTTCTGCATATAAAAAGATATAAAATGATAGATAAAAATGAAATTATATCAAAACGTAGGGATTTTTCTACTATTAATCAGTCTGATCTCAATAACAATTTTAGCTAGGCATGATTTATCTCTCACAACATATTTTATTGACTTGACTTAAGCTAAAAGCCTTTGCGTGTTTTCATATATTTTTCTCTTGTGATGAACCTTGGTTTTTTAGTTTCACACTGTTACATAAATTCGAGATGTGTGTATCGTTTGTAGTGTATAGGATTTCAGAAACAATAACATTTTCAATTAGTCTTGGGGGGAAAAAGGTCACTTTAACCGCCATACCTGCCGTTCTTAGTTACAATCATCTCATTGGTGAGCTCTCGAAACTTCTGCCACAGCTCGAGCTCATCCAGGCTCACTTTCAGCTCCCTCTCTGTTGGGTCTCCCTTCTCGCTCCCGGCCTGCAGCTCGTTCTCCACGGCGCTCAGCAGATGGTCCACTTGGTACTGGACGACTTTTCCCGAGCACTCACTGCCACTTGAAGCCATGTTTATTTATCCAAGAAAGGTCTAGGAGAGATGTCCGAGCTGTGCGCGGGATGTGTGTCGAGTACTCAGCCCCATGCACAAGCAGTTAGTTAAAAGCTGCAGTTAGGCTGGAGCGGCTTGGGCCCTCATAAATAGCTCCGGCTGTCCGCGCGCAGCTGTGAACGCACCTGATTGGCTAACCTGAACCTTTGAAATGCGCCGACGAGTCTCTGATTGGTTAAACGCGGAAGCATCCGTGGGATGCGTGTTATTTTGGTGTTTTGGTGATGGGGAACTATTTTGTATACTGTACTTGTATATTTTCGGACGTAACCTAAGTGACCGAATTACTATGTAAAGTCTTGTTACCAGAAAGAAAGAAAGTCAGAAAGAAATTAAATGAAATTAAAATAAATTTAATTATATGGACTAAAATTTTAATTATCCTCAATTATCATATTAACTAATTTTTTTGTGTTTAAGTTGATAGTTATTATTAATTATTTTTAAAAATTAGATAATCTAATAAAATATTATTAATTATTTTAAAAAAACTTAGATAATCTAATAAATAAAATTGCACTTAATTAATCCTTTTTAAAATTTGATAAATGAATCAGATATCATATGTACAACATATCTTGGATATCACAATTAAATCAGGAATTTTTTTAATCTTTATTTAAAAAAATTAAGTAACCTTCATGCAACCATATTAAGCATTATAGCATTAACAATGATATATTGATTAGACCTGTACAGAGAAACTACCTTATAATTACCCACATTATTACACCCTTCAAAAGGAAATAGATGTTCTGATATGGCAAAACTATTGTGCCAAAACCTAATACACGTTCACAATGTATTGCTATACTGGAAAAAATTAATCTGCAGGCTACAACAGCTTCAGTTGTGAAAGGCTGAAATCATTTCACTATGCATAATTGCTCCACATCTTCTTGTTAAATGTTTTACCCTGAAAGGGAATGCATATTGTATCAGTTAGGCATACAACACTTGGAAATAGTAACAGAACAGCCTAAAAATCTACAACTGATTACCAGTAAAATGCTATGAGAAGAAATATCCTCCATGGACAGGGGAACCTTGTCACTGCTGGCTCTGTTGCAGCTATTTTGCAGTTCTTCAGACTCTTCAGAGCTGCACAAATCAGTAATATTAAAATCCCAATGTACATTAAGATAATTCTGTGTATTTACAATAAGTATATTCTCAACCTGGCCCTCTGGTCTGTGTGTACATTAATTTCCTCTTTACTGCATTCAGAGGATTCAGGTGCTGTCTGATCGCTCAGCAACTGCGGCGAAAGTGGAGGATCACTACAACACTTCAGTTCTTTAGTTGAGACTATGTTCGGATACACATGCTCCAGCTGTATAATATGGAGAGATAAATGGAAGTGCATTTCAGGCTGGATAATGCCATGTAAACTTTAGGAAAAAAATCTCCTGGGTTATATGTATTGCATGAACTAACCATGTCTTGGATGCTGTATCCTTTATCATACTGTGGCATTAGTCCATTTTTAATTAGTAGACTGTTCATGCAACAAAAGAATAAGACAGTCATCTGTTAATTTTTGAAATGTGCTGATTCTTTAGCCAGTGCTGTGGGTTGTAGTATTCGTGTGAAAGACTGACCTGCGAGACTGAGCCATGTTGTAAAGAGATAGGCTGTGCATGAGATGTAGCTTGCGCTGAGTTACAGATGCAGCTTTTGATTTATGAAGTGGCTCATTAGCTCTCTGTTCAAATCAAGAAATCAGAAAATAAATCTTTATTACCATTCTACGTATGTGCTATACTATTTATTTGTTCTCAACATTATTTTGAGATCTTTCTCAGAAATTTTAAAATCTGTATATAGAGAACTACTAAAGGTCTATCTTTGGGAAAAGACTTAAAAACTACCAAAGGAGCAATGTTGGTCCTGAATGCTTCCAAGAAGCTGGGCTGCAAAGTGGAAAACCTGGGTACCTGTAACTCATGCAAGAACACCTGTTGAGATAAAGGTTCGTCAAAAAAAAATGGGCCGTAAATGCTGATTTCTACTTCATCACCTTGGCACTGCATGGAAATGCACCACAGTGAAGTGAGACTGACACGGTAGCAGGGGTTAGTGCATCAGACATTAGTGCAGGGGTTGGAGGTGACGAGAAGCACGTCACATCTCACAGTTTGGGTGTCAGCCTCAGCACCTGACTTTCTCACCCCTCACAGGGCACATGCATACAGCAAAGGGTGAGAAGTCGGGGGAAGGGGAGGAGGACGTAGGAAGAGAGCTGTTGATGGAAGTGACTACTCACACACCTCTTAGTCCATATACACACAAGAGCTATGGTCATTGTACTATATTCAATGCCGCAGCTGGGTCGCATAGCACTAACATCCAGTTTGACTCGATTTTAAATGTCATACAGTCTCAGACATTTCAAGTCCTTTTTTCTAACTGTCCTAAAGAGATTATGCTGAAAAATAGCTGTTAAATGCTATGAGATATATATGTTGAATAGGAAAATGTGTTTTCTATTATGCTATCGCCTTAGTCATGTTTGTGTAAAATAGTGACATGATGTCCAAGGTGAACCTGAGGTTTGGAGCCTCTGTGCCTGAGGGCGATGGCATGGGTGAGCAGCAGGGCTGAGTAATAACCCTTTACCCTTGTCCACCCCAGCTCTGTCTCCCCATTGTTTGCCTTCCCTTCTTCTGTCTTCCAGCCAAGCCCTGCTCTGTTTGCCCACATTCACTTCGACGAAGAGGTGCGAGAAAAATGAACCCTGCACGTCTGTCTGAGGAAGTCCCCTCCTTTTTTAGCCTGCCTCTAACTCCACTTCTCTCCTCCATCCTGTTTCTCACCCTTCCCTTTCACTCTGCTTCTCAGTGTATGTGTGCTGTTGCTCTGATCTCAGTGGACTCAATAGACGAAAGACTTTTTGAAGATGTTCTGCTACACGCTAAAAACAAATGTATTTTGATTAAAGTTCCATTTATATACAAGAAAATAAGAATTCTGTGTCTCCCCAATATGAGTGGGAAACTTGAGTATGGTCAACTTTTGCGAGTGTACTTTAATGCAATGGTTCTTAAAGTGGGATCCGAGTCCCCTAGGGGTCCATGAAGCATAGCTGAGGGTCCATGATTTTTTAAATTTATCTACAGTGGTGGAAATTACAACCCGCCATTTTCAAACTTATTATACGTATTTATTATTGAGTAGTATATTTATTATTGATTATTTGTATTATTGGACTGGTCGAATGGGTTTAATCCAAGCTTTAATAACTCAAAAACAAGTCAGCCTACAAATTATGCAAATGTGGACCTAATCTGTTCTGTTGGTGGAAATAAAAAGCTTTATGGATCCAATATAAATAGAAAAACAATTAAAATAATGGGTAAATCTGCACTGAGGGGGTATGTGGAATTTATTTTTACAGTTATAGTGCTTTAGTGTAGTGTAAAATGTGAGGAAATTGGTTGTTGGTCAGTTGTATCACCTGGACCCACCATTTAATTAGAATAAATATTTCCTTCTGTGAAAAACGCATTCAGCAGTTGCAATACGTTCCTGTTTTTTTAGACTGAATCAATCAAATTCCATCTCATTTCATGGGATCAACATTTTCCTTGTTACCAGAAATCACTGCTTTCACCCAGCAAACAGTGCATCCTGTAAAAAATAAACAGGGGACACCAAAATCCACTAAAATCTCTGTATGACTCCCCAAATGCTAATTAACATGTGATTCTGTGGAAGGTAAAAAATAATGAGACCATGAGGAGTATGTATGTGTACGTAGGAGACAGCTACGAGTGGGATGTGACCATGGCAGGTGTGTTTGCCTGCCTGTGCCCCCACTCGGCATGACTACATCTCCCGTGGTTTGACACATACACTGGGAAACCTTAGCTCAGATTCATCCTGTTCCTGGATTTGTTTGCCCTGGAGGACTGGAGTACTGATCCGTTCTCCTCCTCCACTCTCTGAGAATGCATCATACTGGAAGACATGAAAAAAAAAAAACAGGAAAAAAATTCAGGAAAAAAGTACACTATTTCTCTTGATATCCCCTCAGCTCCAGGGTGTGGGTTATTGTAGAGTTTTAAAAATGCAGTTTTGGACTTTATCTCATATCATACAGTTTGTTTTTAAGACTCATGAAAAAAACTGTAAATATGTACATAAACATAGTACATTGCATTCTAATACCACTAGGCCTGTTAATAATGAAATAAGATTCTTATAAAAATGTATGCTACATTTTTATATAAGGATAGCAATTAGCATTTTTGGGGAGTACTAAACTATTACCTAATTCCTTACCACATGTTTTTTCCTCCACTCTAGATCCCACTAGTAAAATCTGATTCTTATCAGTTTCCCCTCACTGCATTACCCAGCTGGAGCACTGTGTGTGTCGATGATGGAAGGAGCGTTGAGTTGCTAATATATTCCTAATGATGTGCTACTTCTCAAGAGTAGCCTCTGCACAGCCCGTCTCACGCCCGATAACACTGCACACCCGGGTGAGGACACACTTTGTCTGCTGGGTGCAAACTATCCCTCCAGAGCACATTGGAGCAAGACACAGTTTACTCACATCAACATGTAGCAACTAGCGGCCCTGTATCAAGCCCATTCACATACAGCGAGAGAAAGAGCGGAGATACAGATACACTGGCATCCCCAGGATGTGGAATGTCCATAATGTCCTAGATTGAAATAATTTAATTGACCAGGGTAATGCCTGTGCATTTGCACTCTGCATTTGGTTAGTATGGCTCCAGAACACAATCAGAATGATTTAACTTGTCTTATTATTTTTACAGTCAACCCAGCAACAGACTGAGCAATGCTCTGAGCCACCATATTTGCCCAACCATCCTGAAAATAAATACGTGTGAAATTCAACATGCTGAGGAGACATTATGACTCAGTGCCTTTCATGGAAACTAAGCACAGCACAAATAAATAGAAATAAACAGAGACAAATTCGAGACATTCATTCATAGATATAACTTATGGATCCTTGTATATCCCTGTCTGTGTTCAGCTTGAATGGCATGAGGAGCATTATTTTTTCGTATCGCAATGCGGAATGTTATATAGACGAGGCCGACGTGGAGGCCGAGCGGTTGGCCGTGTTTGTCCAGGCCGTGGTGAGAATTCACACAGACAGTCAAGTTGTCAACTCCATCTCATGAGGCCGAAGACTTTAAGCATTCAAAGCTGTCAAAAAGCAGGATAGCGTCTTCTCACAAACATCACTAGCTCATTTTGGCAACACATTTTAGATGCTTTGTGGCCATCAGGCAGACTGTGCGCTTCGCATCTATGTGCCATTGTAGACAACACGCTACAAAACAACCCAGACCAGTCAGCACACAGGAGAGATCTGCTTATACTTTGTGAAGATTTTTAAAACATTAAAGGGAAAAAAATTATTAATGACATGTATGTCTACAACCCTTGCGAGAAAAATCAGCCACTGCTCTTCCCACTGAGCTCACTGAATGTATTCAAACATGGCTGATTGGCAGAGAAATAAAAAGAGTTGCAGAACTTAATATAAAATAGGAATGGTAAAATAAATCCATTTAAGTTCATGTTTTATTTGAACTCCAGATTACAGGATCAGAAAGTGGACTTATGCTTTCTGAAGCCTACTGAAAAATCTTTATGCATGAAAGTCTCTGAACTATCCATTATGAATCCAATTCCCAGTGCAGACTATCCTGTCTTTTTTATTTATTTATTTATTTATTTTTTACATTAAGCCAATCTGCATGCTGGAGGCTTCCAAAAAGATTTTATCAAAGGGGCTTAACATCTCTGTAGAACTCTTTTCTAAACAAATCCTACAAAGGCCCTGAGCTCTGGCATGATGTGACATCTCAGGCCAAATTGGTCCATCTCCTTTGTATGTGAAATGAATTAGACATTCACCCCTGGGTGATGTTTGTCTGTGCTGTGGTGAACACAGAGACCTTCTCTGCTAAAGGGGGGCTTCTGTTTGTACATCTCAGTGCTGTGTGACTGGTTGACCATCTCTTCCCATAAGGTCCAGGCTAAGCAAGCTTTCAGAAGGAAGTGTGTTTGTGTACTTCCAAAAGGAAAGAGCCGAGATAAGCAGTATTCTGCAGTACACACTCATTAGGAATGAAATCTAGCATTTCAACTAGGCAGTTTAGGATACAGAGCTGACCAATAAAAGACATATTTTTGTGATATAACATCATTCATGATACACACATGATTACGTTACTGCTTTTCAGGAAGGAAAGGCACTGAGCTTTGGAATAAAAGAAACTCACATGCTCCTGTCGATCATCGCTTTTCTCATAGGACATCTGTATGTTTGGAAGAACTTCTAATTTCCTCTTTAGAAAATCCTCTAACTTCAGCTTTGGAGCAGACTTGCTGGAAAGCTCTGCCAACAGAAGATGTGAGTGCTGCTACTGCAGTTTAATGTAAATACTGTATTTCAAATCATTATTTTTTTAAATCAGTTTTTGATTCATAGGCCACTATCAACATTAGGCTAAGCAAATCTAGAAAAACTAACCGGTTTATGATTCAGAACTTGCTCATGTCATCATAGTTGCTACTTCATACCAGAGCGAATACGACTTTGTTGTATGATCAATGATCTTAATAGCAATCTGCAACATTTTAAGGACATATAGATCTAATTTCTGATTGATGAAGATGCCAGTCTGCAGTCCCTTCTCACCCATTTCCTTTAGTTTTTTCTCTAGTTGTGCAGTTTTGCTCTGGTCCACCCAGGACCTGAACACCTCCTGCTCCCTGATACCCTGTAGATACTGACGCTGGCCCAATTGCTTCTGGAGCTCCAGGATCTCTCGAAAGAGAACCATCACATGGCAATGACATTGACAATGAAGGATATAGAGCTGAGAAGAGCCATCCATATGATTCAGATACTTTATACAGTGATCATATTATAGCTGACCAATGATTTAAAACTTTATTAAATGGCATGTTTAACATTGGAGATTTACCAGGTAATAACGTGTCTTAGGTAAAGACTTCAGGAATGCAGCATTATCTTTAAGGGTTGAACCAACAAGCTCCTGGAAGGTCAGCCCTCTTGAGCTCTATAAGAAAAGAAAGACAAAAGCAAGGACATAATTATGAGTAGGGCATCAAAAGAGAAATAAAAGAGCGTAGCGAGGTGAGAACAGGGGAGCCTTGACGAGGAACCTCGTCTTGCAGCAGGACTGGGAATCCCAGCACCCAAAGCAAATGAGAAGTAAACACACAGCCACAGGAAGCCATTAACTGCAGCAGGGACCAATTAGGCCCCAGCAGGTGGCTTCAACCCTGCCTGCTTTGGTCCTGCCCCGTTGTGGTGTCCCAACTGGGGGGCTCTTGGTCTGGCCCGAGGAAACAACGGGGCAGTTTCATTTGCTCAGCAGTTACTTTTTTTCACCAAAGGTTTCCTACCAGCAGGCTCATAAAGCCCTTTATAGCACTGCCTTTGTCCTCCTCTCCAGTGGAGGTCATTAGAAGAGACAATTACAGCCCACTGAAGAAGGCCCGCTTTTATAGTCGGAGATTGATAAGACAGGATCCGTCTAAGGCTGCCAACCCCCGACAGTTTACCTTAAACACCCTCCACCGCCACTCTCTCTCTCTCTCTCTCACTCTCATTGTCCTCAGGCCAGACGGCCAAAATCAAAGTCAATCACAAGTCTGCACCAATAGCCCAGTTCCCATATTAAAATGAGAAGCTTCCTCAATTCTCTCAGCCTAAACGGCATTATACCTGCACTTCAAAGATGTACGTAGCCACAGGCTCGCATTGTTTTTTTTCCTGCAGGCTGTGATCTACACTGGTATAAATTTTACAGTAGTAAACGGGCATGTGATAAAGTCTCTTTATAGCGGATTAACTCCAAAAGCATATGAAAAACTCATGTGACACCCATATAAAACAATATGATGATTTTCAGTGTATAATGGTACATGCATGAAGATCTGAAAAGGATTACAGAAACAGTCCAGTCTTAAATGATTAGAATATAAAGTACACATACATTTTTGTGAATTACTTTAGTCTTCAGCAGTTTGTCAGAACTATATATGAATCCATATAATTCAGTGTAGCCTACTTTCAGTTTATTTATGAACAATTTCCTCAGTTAGCAGCTTTGGTTCACATGCAAACTTGTAGTATGCACTGTATATTATAAGTAAGTATAATCTAAATAAATAGTCTTACACTGTAAGAAGAGATTAAAAGGGTACAGAGCTATGAATTTTTAACACATCCCAAGTTTGGGTGAAAGGAGTTTACTTTGAATGGAAACTGAACGGATACTTGAGGTGCTGAGTGTATTTGTGTGTATTGTTTGGGTGTGAGGGTTGTGAGTGTTCATGTGTGTGTGTGTGTGTGTTCATGTGAGTGTGTGTGGGGGTTATACATGGGTGAGAGGCTTTGATTCTAACAGTTGTGTATTAGAGCACAGACTCGGAGGAGGAGGGGTCAATCATGTATCGTTACCATACACAACAATGCACTCAAGTTCTCATAAGATAAACTTAAACTGGAACCAAGATTGATGGATAAAATAGTCTCATTAAGGTGGATATAATATATACTATAAAGTTTAATCATTTAGCTTAATCCTTTACCCATATCTCCCGTCATTTGTCAACGTTTCAGTGAAGACATACACTACCAGTCAAAAGTTTGGGGTCACCTACTCTTTTTCATAGGTTTTTCTTTATTTTTTTTGCTTTCTA
>JAQMYM010000038.1:24074498-24092439 GCA_030014255.1 Parauchenoglanis ngamensis | reverse complement strand
ATATTTTGAGAAATATGGTTTTAAAATAAAATACAATTTCATGTGTCTACTCTAGTAAGAGTGATTATAAAGATTATAAGGGAAATTGATATGTACAGTACTGTATATCATAATGACACATAAAATGACAGATATGAGACACGGTGTGATTTTTTGGCAAGAGGGCGGAGCTTAAAGCCTTCTTCAAAGTTGCTTAATTTAAGATAATGCAGTTAATAAAAACAGAGATTTTTTATTATGATTTCTAAAAAAATATTTTTATTACTACAGTCTAAGAGATGCATTTTTGATTGATGTTACCGAAACTGTTATTTCCAACTGTAGTCTCTTAAGATTAAGATGCAAATTAAGATTTATATTCCAAACTGAATTTTTAGCAAGGCAAACACATAAACCTGACAAACAATGCCAATGTGTTTCCTATTTTCCTCATATGAAAGGCACAATCCTGCATAAGGACAGTTCTGATATGCTTGCTATGTGCTTTAAATGCACTACATACCTTCACATATGCAAACATATTTAATCACTAGTTTCTTAAAAAGATGCAATGCAATCACTTGTACCTCTGCAAAATGATTCACATTAACGAATCAGTCGCAACAACATGTGCAATCATAATACGGCTATTTCAATAATCTCCCAACAGCACATGGGTGTAATATAATCACACCTCAATTGCCTGGACATTGTGTTCTTGTACCAGCTACCGGGGGGTAAATTTCCACTTGTGTGGAAAAGGAGCCTGAATCAGACAGACAAGGTTTTGTTCATAACCTGCTGTTTCTAATTTTCTACTGCTTGCAAATCCTTACCATAAACATATCTACTATGCTGCTTAGAGTTCTGCAATGGTAAATGAAAGAAATGATTCAAGTGTTTAAAGCACTACACGCTTGTTTCTCACTGGTGGTACGGTTTAAGAGTCTCACTTGAATCTGTCCTGAATGAAGAGTTAGTGTTACCCAGGATCTTTGTTCTGAGAGAGAATTACTTTGCTATTCATCAGTGTCACTCTATTTACCAGAGGTATAATTATGCTGCAATTTGACCTCAGTGACACAATGTTAACTTTTAGAAAAGTTAATTGACTTGAGGTGTCAGATTCATGACAAACCATAAGATTTTGCATCACTGAGGCCTTGATTTCGGAGTCAAATTTTCCACGATGTTTTATATATGATAGGTTTTCGGATTACTGCTTATTTTGGAGTACAGATAAGTATTAGTAGGATATGTGACTGATGACGGTAACTTAAAGATACCTGTTCAAGAAGAGCTTTCTTTTTTTGGTGCTCAGCAGCAGACACAGGGCGCTGAATGCTTTTTTCTTTCAGCTTCTTCATCTGCGTCACGACTTTGGCCATGGTGACTGCCTTTTGGTGAGAAAAACACGAGCTTGTTAAAGGCCATCTGACTTCACATCATCCTGCCATTCTAACTATTATAATTATTTAGAAATTGCTTTGATTTGCTCTGAACAAACCGGTAATAACCCTCAAATTGTCTGGACATTTTGCTCTCATACACATGGAGCACCCATTTCCCGCTTATGCAACCTTTAAAAAGAAGTGTGTGACAGACTGCAGTCTCATACACGTCTTTTTCTTCACTACTATTTTTGTCCAGTTTCCCAGGACAATATTTCCTACTGTTCATTATATAGTTTTTGTCAAGGATAAACACATAGAGACATTTTACTAATTGTTTATTTAGTGTGGGGGATTTAGAGGCTCTCATAGCAACTTTTTTTTAGTTGAGGCTACTTTCGAACTCACCCTTTAGACGTTTCTGAATAGCTAATCACATTTACCAGTGCCAGTTGGCTACAAGTTTGTACCGACTTCGGGACTCTGCACCACACAAAACAGTTTTAATGTTATTCAACAAGTGTTTATACACCCTAAGGTTTCCAAGGACACATTTTTGCCATGCATTTGCAGTATTAGTTTGTTCATAGAGACAATTTGTAAGGACAAATCTGCTAAAGGGACAAATCCCAGGAACCACTGTAACCACTGTTCTACTATAAAGTCTGTTTTCGAGGTTCTACATTACTTCAGAGTTACGTATACCTCCTACTCATGTTTCGGCTTGGTGAACTCAAAAAGTAAATAAAAAAATAAGCTGAAATTTTATGAGCAATACAAAGTTTTTTCTCGCTCCAATCTTGTAACTCAATAATAAGTAAGGAGCCACTGGTAAGAAATGACATGTTCAGTATGTGTTCTTGGTAAACCCATGTTAACACATTTTACAGGGTCCGCCTCTTTCGGAAGTCTAGCCGTCACAGAGGACATTACAAGGAAGAGACATTTATCAGTTCAGTTGCCACAGCAGTGCACAGGGGAAAAGGGGAAAGGGGCCATGCAGTTATCAGACAAGATAAAGGAGAGAAAATGTAAGGGATGTCTGAGAGCAATGTGATGGTACCATCTATTTGCCTGGCCATGTCTATCATGAATCTGCTCCTACCGGGAATGGAAGCTTTCCAAACCCATTGATTCTTTACGCAACTACATAGGCAAAGAATATGAAACAAGGGGTAATTAAAAAGGTACATGAGACAACATTGGAGGATTAGCATAATAAAAGCACAGAATGGAGCAGTGAAAGCGTGAAGAGGTGGAGGTCAGGGAGTTCCATTGGCAGAAGAGGAGGCAGTGTTGACAGCTGTAACCTAGGTGACCATCGTAGCAGTTTTTGCACTTTCTTCGTTCTAGTTCCCTCACAAAAGGATCTGCGTTTGGAAAGCTCACTGACGATGAACAGAAAGCTGAATGAACAGCCCCTTTACTCTCAGCAGCCGCCACCTCACACAGAGAAGCCCTGTGAAAGCCTCGAGCGTACAATTAATTGCTGCAGCCGGGAAAATGTGTGGACTGATAGTGCAGACACAGACAAGAACAATACATCAATTGCGAAGGCACACAGAGGAACGGTTATACAACTGTTCCTTACAAGTGTGCGTGGTGTTCCAAGCATTGGGAGGAACTAGGCACTGACATGTCTCTTACATCATGCCATGAAATTGGTGCATTTCTGTGGGATCAATGATTTTATATGCCTAATCAGCAATTAGATAGCGGTCATTTCAAAACTCAATAATGCAACCATACTTTTTAAATAGTATATCAAAATTAAGTCATTTTAGTTAACTGTATCCATTGTCTTTAGAGTAGAATGTTACCAGCAGATTTACAATATAAAAATGATCAGACTCAAGAGTGGTAGTTTTATTTTTATCATGGGGCATTAACACAACGCACAAAAGCATGCAGATGCAAGTCAAGAGCTATAGATGTGGTGTTTACCAGATCTAGTTCTTGATCTGAAGTCTCTTAAATGGTATGTTTATATGGCTAGACGTTTACTAGTATTGACTGGTGTTATCTCATCACCAGCTGTGTGCATCAATACTTCTTTTCTTTCCTCATGATTTAAACACTGTTTGGTGACCATAACTTCAAGTCTTTTGTTTTTCATAATCCTCAAATCTCTTACAAACCATTGTTCTTACCGCTCTTCTTGTTTTGGGGGTCTCATAGACCCCAGATATGAAACTTGATTAAACATTATGCTGTGATTCTCCGAGTGTTACTCTATACACCGCAGCTTTGTATCTCATCAAATAATAGTGCCAACTTATATTTGTAAATTCTACACCATATCATTCATGCAGTACTTCACCTGGAATTGCACCTCTGTTGCTGAATGCATCTCTGTCTATTGTACATAATGGTATCATAATACTGAACATTCTAGTTATGCTCTTGTGCTTAATGTTACTCTTCTTATCTGGTTGTTCAACTACACCGTACAATGTTTAGGAGGAGTATTCATTCATTTATATTTAGTGACCGCTTTATCCTGATTAGGGTCATGGCAGGAATACAACCAGGACAGGAAGTCAGTCTGTCACAGGGCCTTGCACACACACACACACACACACACATGCATGCATGCACACACACCTAGAGGATGGTCATGAGAGGTAAGAGGAAAGAGCAAAGATGTGAGGAGAGTTAAACCCCATGTGAGGTGCAAACTCTACCTGCTGTGTGGTTTGATTTTTGAAATCATCAGTCTATCATACTGTCAAAAATTGCCCAAAATGCAGAAACTGCTTTACACCAGTGACACTGGTCATCTGACATTCCTAAAGACTCTGACTATAAAAGTAGTAACAACATGCAGCTGAACATAGACGGAACTTCATGACTTGCCTTTTTTTTTTTTTTACCATATCTTCATATTATTAAATTGAAAGCTGTAAAAAAAACCAGATACTTACTACAAACGACGAATACAGTTCATAAATTGCAAAACTTAACCATTTTGGAAGTACAGTAAATTGATTGGAATGTGCTACTACATGGGAAAAATGCATACGGGTTCTGAGGTATTAATTACTGAAAACCAAACAGGATGAAGGTGCTAATATTGCTTCCATCATACTTATTCAAATGAAAATGACTCTGGTATTCTTTGTAGAATATAGCAGTATATGCATTAAGAAATTGTGTTATTTGAACAGAACTCCACATACCTTTCCCAAGCCTTCAGAATACAGGTAGGAATCCAGAACAGATGGAAAAGAGCTAGTGTGATGAATATCTTGGGTCCTCAGTGTCATCATGTGGTTGTCACAGACCAACAGACTGTGATAGTAAATTACTAGCTATTACGGAATTATCATCTATCGAAAATCGGGCTCAGAAAAAAAAAAGTAAATGATCTCACTATATATGTATAATACACCCTTATTCAATGTAATAGTATCCCTAATGCAAGGATTCCCAAACAACACATGGTACAGCAATATTACAAAATGAATAAACAATGTATGATACACCACTTCAAAGAGTGACACAATGTATAGCATGTATTGATATTATTATATATAATCGTACCTCAGACCTGTTTGACCCAGTGAATGAAATACCTGAACTTGCTGCTTAGAGTCTGTGTATGCGTGTGGGGGTGTGTTTGAGAAGGTGTTGCTATAGTGAGGCCAGATCACCAATGGAGGGTTTTGCAAGTCAAACCCACAAAGCTTAAAGCTCCTTTTGAATGTGCCCAGTTATTAAGCCCTATTGATTTTGTTAGTGGGAATGGTACTAGCACTTGCTTCAGCCCTTGTGTGTAGTTCATCTCTCTTTTTTTGTTCATATAAGTGTCTTAAAAAAAGTAAATAATGTCAACTTGTACATAATGTATTGTTGGTGGAAAGTTCAGGAATAGAAAGTTCTAGGGCTCCAGTCAATAGAGAAGATAATATTGAGCATGTTTAAAGATTGTTCATGATATAAATCTGTGCTAAATGCCTTCTGAAGGTAAACAAGTCTTAAGTGTATTAACTCTATTTTTTTAGATGAAGCACTGCTTGTTAAGTAGGAAATGAGCCTAGTCCAAAGAACAAAAGAACTGGCGCTTAATTATTTATCATCATAAATCAATTTACAGTAGTGTAAAGGCAAGATCTCTTTAAAAGAGAAGCTCAAGCTAAAAAAAAAAAAAGGTTTAATATCCACTTAATGTAAAGATGGAATTGGCATAATGATTATAAGCTTTCACGGTTAACAACACTTGTAATTAAAATCTTGCATGAAATCCTTCAAATTAACGAAAGTGTTTCGAAACTTTGCAGCATCGGTTCAGAATGTACATTCAGAAATGTGAGATCTGGAAATGTGATAGTAACAGGATTAGGGACTGGACTTCATCAAACGGGAACAAACACAATAGAAATGTTCCGTCTCGCTCAGAGATGATTACACCCTATTGTTTTATGTGTTTATGGTAGTCAGTGCAGATGTAGGATTTCTCCTCAGGCCTAGCAGTAAATTTAAAAAGAGAACAATCAAAAGGGTTTTGGAGGAACGTCATGTCAAAGTACAAAAAAAATACTGTTCTGAGATAATAATTGACAGATTTTAAAATTAGGGGTCTGGTATTTAGTGTAGACTGTAGCAATGTATGCTTTAAGTTTTATTCAAACACATCCCTTTCAAAGCCCTCAGAATGCAGGTACGAATCCAGGATGGATGGAAAAGAGCATTATGATCAAAGACTAATACTGCGTTAGCATTTTGAATTAGGACCTAAAAATCAAAATAATATCCTTATTATTTAAATTAACAAGTCAGTGTAGATACAGAACTGGAATTAATACACTTTATTTCATAAAAACCCATAAAAATGACAAGATCTAGGCTAGAACACAAACACAACGTAAAGTTTTCTTTAAATAAATACTATACAAAGCTGGTTTTCTCTCTCACACACACACACACACACACACACACACACACGAATTCTGCATTGTAAAGTTTATCGCATATTGTCTTTGATTTCTGGCACAAAGGAAAGCGTCGCGCCAGTGGGAAGTCTGTGAGCTGGGCTGCGTCCCAAACCGCATAGGCATCACATCCTCACTTCAGGCCTCTCCATGTCAGAAAAGGCACGACACCTGTGGCTTTGTCTATGCGCGGTGAGCGCAGATGCCCAAGCTTCACTGAACATTCGTGTATCCGAACGGCGCTACATATAGACGCAACCTGAGTGGAAACACAGCCGAGTGGGAAAACAAGGACCAAAAGGCCGCATGAGACGTCGCTATCCGCGTGAAAGAAACTGTAAAGTCACTGAGAGACAAACAAACGCACAGGGCCATATCAACAGGCTACAGCAAGGGAAAATGAGATTTCGTTCAGTCCATTGATATTTCTGTGAGTGCTTTTCACAGTGGCTTCCATCAGCAGCTCTTGAGGTGCGGGAGCGCAGACAGTTTGTCCACTTTGCTGAAGGCGGCTGCGCTCTCTACGCCTTTCAGCCACTCTTTACATTTCCGCATCACCGTCTCGTCCACGTCTCCGTCCTCCTCTTCGTACTCGACGTCGTCGTACTTGTGTTGGTCGTTGAGCAGGGAGATCTTCACGATGGCGCTGATGTCGTTCGAGCTGTCCAGTTTGGCCACAGGGCCCGTGCTCTTCGATGCGCCCTGCGCCCTTTTGGACGGTAAAGCCCGGCGGTGTCTGGCGTCCGTCGACCCGCAGCACTTCTGCTGCTTGGCCAGCATCTGTTTTTCGAGGTTGCGTTTCTGGATGACGAGGATGGCCTCGGGGGTGAGGCTGAGGGAGAACTGCACCTCCTGCTCCAGCTCTTCTTTGCCGTAGCCGGCGGCGCGCCGAGCCGCGGATTCCCCGGAGCTGGAGCGCGGCACGCTGTCACACGAGCCTCCCAGCGGCTTGCTCGCGTTCAACCACGAGCTTTTCACCTCCATCACGTCGAGGTTTGGAACTGAACAGTCTGTGGGAAATTTGCTAGGATAATGCTGCTGAGCTTTACGTCCCAGCTGTCTCATATTGGCACTAGGCCAGGACGTGGACAGCTTGTCCTTTTCCGTTTCTTCCTTGTCCTCGCGCGGTTTAGGACTGACCAAAGACTGAGGAGGAACAACACTCGTGCCGGTTTTCTTCTTCCTGAAGAGATCTTTTCCCGGCGACGATATCCGCGAATGAAGGTTTATAGGTGGAAAAGGCATCTTATCCGGTGCGTTAAGGCCCAAGAGCGCGTATCTGTGCAGAAAAATAAAAAATAAAACCGCAGCGTTCAGTTAATCAAAAATGACTGACCCGGCCATGCGCTGTATCCAGTCACAGGTGCTGTCCTCGCCGGTTTGAGCTTCACTGCCGGGGGAAGGAGGGATCCTTTGGATTTTATAGATTCAGTGACGGGGGGCGTGGCCTCGGCGCAAAGAGAAGGCATGTGCCTGAAAGTGGGCGATGAGATTCCATCATCATGCATTTTTAGCTATAGTTTTTTAGCCTACCAAGCATTCTCCACCTTATTGTAAAGTAGAAAGTGGGCTAAATTTCCACTTCAGTAGCTCAACGCTGTTATTACAATGTGCTATCCTAATTAATGTAAATTGTACACTTCAGACTCAAGGTGTATCCATTAAGCATTTTGTCCATCAGTGACCTTGAGTGTACATCCTTCTCCTAACATAGGCTTATTGATTTCATGTTCTCATCTTTTACTGCTTCTCTTCTATAGGGACAGCCTCGAGTCCCCAACGCCACAATGAACTAAGTCAAAATCAATACGCTTTTATACGCTTAGAAGCAACACTTACTGCATATCCATAAGGAATTCAACCATCCATTTTCTCCACCACAAACAAACCACTGTTTATACTCCCTAACCATTTTCACTAGTTGTAAAGGACTTTGTCCCATCCATGAGCAATTGGGAATTGGTGTTAAAGCAATAAATGTGCAGGGGTGTTGTTTTACTATACACACCGTGGAAAAAATTACTCCTACAATTTGTTACTTAGGTCAGGCACATGACAGACATTATAACTGACTGTAAATGGTTAAACAGATATGGACAGAGTTAAGATGTATGGTCTCTTGTGTTATTCATGAATATTTTATGTGATGCAAACAAACTATAGTTTATTTGTAATTATATCTGAAATTTCCAATAAAATATGTCCTAAGAAATATTGATGCTTTGGCAATGGAAGCCAAAAGCAGGTATTAGACTGCTTATGTGTTAAGGAAATTAATATGTGGAATTATGTGGAATGCTTATCATAGAGCAGCATTAGATTTATTAAAAATATACATATTCCTATTTGTGTACTATATTTCTTTTGGAGCATTGTCTGCACCTTTACACAAAGACAAATTCCTCGTTTGTGTAAAAACTTGGCAATAAACACAATTCTGATTCTGACGAAGGGTTTTTGTTGGTTTTTCCTTTAAGGTGGCATGCTCACATTTTTACCAACCTGTGAATGCTACTTTTTTTGGCCTAAAGGCATGAACTCAGGATAGAAAAAGAAATCTCACTAACAGTTGGATGCTGCATCCTATCTCCTTACCATGTTGTGCAGGATGTGCTGGTGGAGGAGGGTCGCTCGATACGGAGCCCGCTACACATTGTCACCATGGCAACCACAGCTGTGCAGTCTCAGCGCATCAGCCTAAGCAATTTGAAAACAAAAAACAAAAATCATAGCGAGCTGTGTTGGATTATTGGGTCACATTCTGACAGTATAGAGGAGGGCAATGTTGTAATCAGATATATGGATGGGAAAGGGAGATTATTTAATCTGAAAGAGAGGGGCTAAAGCAGGGCATACTGCATGAAAGTATATTAGCTAATCTCTTTTGTGTATGGAATGAGTGGCAGCTGATGTAGTGTGACCCAACATCTGGCATCAGATCATCCGGTCACACATGACCTTGAGTAGTCGGCCTCATTCACGTACATCAAGACATAGGAAAACGTGTTAACTCATGCAATATGGAACAAATTCATCATGCGTTCATTTTCAGTAACTGCTTTATCCTGGCCGGTCATGGTGGATCCGAAGCCTGTCCCATTTAGAACTCAGGGCAATTTTGTGCAGACGTTCCATCTTCTGGCATGTTTTTAGGAACTGGGAGGAAACTGGAGAACCCAGCGGGGAACCCATACAGACATTAATCCAAGCTTTGAGGCACCAGCATGGAACAAGTGTGAGGGGTAAATAAAAGACAAACATCAAAAAGTTAGAGAATAATTATGTTTATTACAAGAAGTGCAGTGTTATCAGATAGCTTACTCTGTAAATGGTTAAAAAATACTTTGTGTAAAATACACAATTGCTGCATTTAATGTACAAATTAAGACAGAAATAAGGCACAGTTTTGGCACTTCCAACAGCAGTCTCTCAGCACAAAACACTCTTAAATATTTGTTCATTTGGAGCACATACTGTTCACTGATGCATAATACACATAATTCTGCAAGCATAAAAAAAGTGATCTTTGTTGAATTTTTAATGCATAATATGTAATCCCAAGGTTGTCTCAAAAGTATAAGATATGCTGACTTATATAGCACAAATGAAATGAAATAAGCTTTGCAATAAAATATTTTACATATTTACTATGTATAGCTTTAATGCATATTGGGTGGACATTACGTGGCTTGCTGAGAAAAGCAGCTTTAGCTCAAACAGGAAGTGAAGCACTTTATGACTGCGTCCCTGCAGGAAGAGAAAACAGACAAAATAGCATTACTTGAGGTAGCCTGAAAGTGACATTTGAATGACAAGTTGGTGAAATACTTAAAAACAATTGAAGTATCTTTTAAAAATAGATCACAATATGCTAAATTCTTTATTGTTTTTAGCAACGTGAGAAAACGAAAATCTGTTGTCCGAGTTGCTTATTCACCTGAGTCCTCGATCACATGGCCGTTTTTGCTGGACTAGCTTTATTCTTAGCTGTAGATGGGCGGATCTGTTGCATATTTTGTTCTGTTTTGGCGGGAAAGGACCGACGTGCCTCCCCTGACATCAGGTACACGGCGGAGGGATGATGTAACCCACACGGTCACTATGGCAACTGCAGAACGAGGTCACGGCGCCTTCTTATCCTCATCTTCCTCCACCCCCTCTTTCAGTCTCTCTCCCTTTCTCGCTATTAACGTGTTGCTATGCAGACTATATCACAGTTCTACATTCGGGAGGAGGTGTGAACGCTGTCAAGGTTAAAAGGAAGAGAGGAGAGGAAGGAGGAGGGGCTCTCGCTGACTCCGTCCCCTCATACCTTTGAAAGGCATGTTCAAAAGACTCCTTCCGCACTCCCCCCACATCTCACTAGATGTTTAGTGTGTGATCAGAGTGCTGGGGAAGTGAATCCTCATTGCGGGTATACATCAGGATTTTGGGGGGGGGGGCACATGCCATGGAGCAAGCACTGATACTACCAATACAGTCACAAAGAGGATGGGGATGACAAGAAACATCATACTCATTAAGAGACCAGCTCCAATCACAGTGCTGGTTCACTAAGCCATGATGCAGCTCCAGTGTCCGCTAATCTAATAACAAGCCAATGAAAGAGGTCTTAACTGGAAATCTCTGCGCTGGCCATTCTCTACATGGTTTAGGAAGCGTGCGTTTTATTTCTAACCAACACAGCAACAAGACAGCACAGGTACACTACAATGACCACAAGCTAAACTCATCATCATCAAACAATCCGGCCACTCTTTTTTTCCAGACACTCATTTATATTCAGCTTGATATTCCAATGCTTGGGTTCACACAGCTCCATAGATATCTGGCTCACACATACTGAGCTACTAATAGATGGAATGCATTTGAGATCTAGGCCTATGCTGCTAAGAATATCACACAGCATTACTCTTCAAGCGCAAGTGCCTGAAAAATAAAAGGAGGACGCTGACTCAACAACCACACAGCTAATAATACTTTAGAAACATCAGACAGTTGAATCAGGTTAGGTAAAACCTGTCTCAAGTGAGCGTTCCCACATCCACTGCACGGTCTCTACAGTGCGCAGATTTGTTTGTACTGTTTTAATGGATTTTAATGGAGTAGTGGTTAGTTAAGTTTGCTGACCTACTTTTTAGCTCCCAGTTTACACTTTGAACACACAGCTGGGGATTGGCTGTAATCAAAATTCACAAATGTATGAATGGATTCAGTAAAACATCTTGAATGTAGTTATTACCATAACTCTTTAAGAAAGCCTTGTGTAACTCACTTCCTGTTTCCTACTCTACTAACCAATGAGTGAGTGTTCTTGGCCTTACCTATCTGCACAATATGTATGGAACTAAATATGACATTCAGATTGAACAGATAATGTGTTCTAGACAGATAAAAACGCAGATATGAACAGGAGGTGAAGTAATTTTTTTGTTTGTTTTTAGGAAATGTGGCAGAAACTTGAGACTGGGATCCTGCAAGCTGCAACAAAATTTTCACGCCAGCGAGAGGTTTTTAGTTTCATGCAGGCAAGTTGGCAGATATGAAGTTCATGAAACAAAGAAAGACCTTTTCGATGCTTTTATAGTGTTCGTTCATTCATCCTTAGTATCCTCCTGGTCAGGGTTGCAGCGGTTTAAATTTGGCTACTAGTTTGTTTAGAGCTATACCGTGGGAAATAGAGAAAACTGACTTTGTTAGAAAATGCACTAGTGGAATTAAAGAAAATCTATTTTCTATATAAAGTCTCTATTCCAAAAGCCAAACCAAAAATCATAGCCCAAAAAAAAAAAAAAAAAAAACCCTTTGTGTTTAGGTCACGCCCACTTTGGTTTTAAATCAGAATACATATACATTTGAAGAATTTAATTTGTTTTAATTGTTCTAGAACTAACTATAAAAAGAGTTGATCACTACCTCTGACAAGCCCTATTATTCTGTAAAAACAATTAAGAACTAAAAATGGAAGACTTTTAGAAATTCTTATTTCACTAAAATCCTCTGTTGTCTTCTGAAATCATCACAGATCCCAATGGTTTCGTCTCCTAACCTTACAGTAAAGTGGTCAAAATCTAATGGAACTTCACAGGTATCGGCAGAGTTTGAAACACAGAAGCAGGGAATGTCCACAGTTGGACGAGCTCCCAGAATAGCCAAGATGGCTTTTTGACTTTTGTATTAAGGAATTAAACAAATAGCCTTACGGGGTCAAGTAAGGAGCAGAGAGACGACGGGAAAAAAACCCCAGCCATTTGCATGGTGCAGACACCCCATCATGCTCCAGGAGAGGATTAGTGCCATATGGTCTGGGACAGCAGCACAGCCGTGGGTAAATAACATGTTTTCCTTCAGTTCCCCAGACAAAACAAACCACCCAGCTTGAGCAGGAGAGGTTACACACTGGCATTTGGAAGAATTCTGCGGTCTTGTTTGGAATTAAGTACTGATATCTGATCTCATTTGCCAACTGTCACATATTGCGGAACAGACCTACCCGGTGAATGCAGAATTAGAAGGTGCGTGTGTGCGCAGAATTACAAATATAAACACTGTAGAGACATAAGGGCACATTCTCAAGCTTGAGCTGCCACTTATTTGCATTTTGAAAACTACTGACTGACAACAGAGGTCAAATATTTATATAATAATCAACTCTTTTAAGAAAAAAGATACCTTGACACCAGGCATATTATTAGAAAGGAGAGAATTGTTTCAGCTTACCGAGCAAAAGGAATGTACGAGATGCTGTACCTAAAAAAAAAACAAGAAAGGAAGAGATGCATTTTCTTCAGATGAACACCAAGGAAAAGGTATTCAGAACATAGCTGTAACTCTGGCACAAACAAACCGAGAGGGAGATAACAGATAAGAAGGTAAACAATCAATTACATTATCATTAATAAGAGAACAGTGCTTAGTGGCTCATAATCTATTGAAGGCTTCCAAATAAAAGGGGGGACTTAAGAGAATAGGCTTAAATCAAATGTACTCAAAATGAGGTGGGTCAGAGACGTCTTCTATAATAAAACAATTTAATAAAACAAATAGCACTGTATTAATTTATTCAAGACAGCAGAGATTTGAATCCCTGTACATCATATTAACAGCACCTCCTCATATTAAAATTGCAAGTCTATTAAAGTTAACATAAAAAAATAAAAAATAAATAAATTTTAAGTTATTTTGTTTGAATTGATCAATTACGTTTACAACTATGGTAACTTAATAATTAACATAAAATAAAGAATTAAAGACACAAAAGCACACAAACTTTTAGCATAGAGATGTATAAGGAGAATGAATCAGTTAAAGATTGACCAAGAACTGTTCAAGTGACATCTAATGCCGTGCATGTTAGATATTACATTAACAGATTGTGTGATCCAGGCATGTATGGAATCTCACTGCCACACATGAGCAGGCTCGAGGCTTGTACCCTTCTTCCTATGCCAAGAAATTCTCAGAATTAGAAACGGCACATCTCTGTGCGATTGTGAGGTTCGTGCTGGCACAAGCGTGCATGTGTGTGTGCGCAACGAGCAGTTGCCAGGGTGATGGCACTTGTCTGCTAGCCTGATATGACTCAGGGTGTGGAGGAAGAGAACGTATCGTCAGTGATGATGACAATTACACTGGCAATAAAGTCTGGCCCGGTGACGTTTGTATAAGCCCCCACACACGCATGCTGAGGGTGAGGAATGCAAATAAAGTTAGTCATTTGTCTCTCATGCTCCAGCAGTCTGTGGTGTGACTGTAGCCAGCAGAAAGGGTCAGGAAATGCCAACACAGATTAGCTTTATTCCCCAGCCTAACACAAGCTTAGCTTAGCTTTTTTTTTACCCACCCAAATTATTAATGGCAAAAGGAAAGCTCTATATGGACAAAGAGGCAACGAGGACAATCCTTAGTCATGTCTGCCGTGCAGAAACCTTCTGACTTACATTAGCCCCACAATCAATCAACAACAGCAGTGCAGTTAGCCAGTGAACGCATGCTTCCAAACATTTAAGAGTTGTTTTAAGAATTATTGGCACCCATGGTAAAAATGGTTAGAATTGTCTAACTGTAGATACGGAGACTTGGTGACCCTGGAATATTTCCATCTTCTGCAAACCGTGATTCTGGAGAATTCTCTGCCTCTTTAACCACCCTTTTCACTGTGAACTTTTCCATGCAGGTTCATCACAGCTCTGGTTCTTTTAAACTTCTTAATTATATCCTTGACAGTGGGTAGGGTTATTTTCAGGCATGTACATAGCTATTATTTTTTTTATAGCCTTTGCCTGCTTTACAAAGTTCAAAAACATTTTGCTCTCAGTTGATTTGTGTATTTTCCTAATCTTCCTCATGTTGATGAATGACTAAGGGAATTTGGCCTCTGTGTCACATATTTATACTCCAGTGAAAGAGGACATGACCTATGTCGTGCCAGCATGACCTTCCGAGCTCCTCAGCCATCAGGTGAACTTTAAAAGAGCAAAATAGTCTATTTTAGAACAAATGTAGAATAAAAGGCTAGATTTCTCCAAACGTTTTCTTTTTCGGTGTGGGCGTAAAGTAATTAAACAAAGACATTTTTCAGAACCTTAATTTCTTTAAAGGTGCTATATGTAAGAATTTTACTTTAAAACATTAAAAAGTGAACTAAAATGATCAACAGAATGTGAAGAAATAAAAGTTTTGAAATTACTTCAAAGACAGCCTGGTGTTGCAGAGATATCTACTGAAGTCAGCATGCTAACCGGATGGTCCTGGTCTTGTCTCGTAAAATCACTTTGTAGCTTGAGAGGTGCTCAATGAGTCACTGTAGCATCCAGTCTGCCATCAGTCTAATATGAGAGTAGAAGTCGTCGCGCTTTGCATTTCCTTGCTTCTTAGGATAGCGGTGGACTCGCCACCTTCTGGTGATCTTCTGCCCTCAATTATTTGGAGGGTGGACTATGAATTCGACAGGAAACCAATTCTTACATTCACTACCCATAAAAGGCCATCTTTACCTAGGGTGCCAATAATTATGGACTTTACAATTACAACACTTCTGAACTTCATGTTATAAAAGCAAAATGAAGAGCTTTTTGTTGTATATTTTGGTTTGCAATTGGCGGCAGCAACCTAATCCATTTTTTATGTGAATTTATGCTATTTTGGACTTGCTCCGCCCATCCGATCCCTCACCTTGGATATTTTTAGTGCCATTTGGTTGATTTCCTGTTGCTAGTATGAACAGCATGCAGTTAATAGCAAGCTGCCTAGCTTAATTAAAGCCAAATCAGGCACAGTGAGCCACAGGAGCTCACAGATGGCAGTGGTCCAGACAGAAAAGGAAGTCAATGCCAGGTTGATTTCGAGCTGCAGGGCATGCTGTGGCTGAATGTGACTTTACTCCCTAACTGGATAGTGCAGGCTCAGCTCTGTCTCTCACACACACACGCACGCACGCACGCACGCACGCGCGCATGCGCTGACACACCTGCAAGAACACGTGTACACTCTCTGAGGAACTCTCCTGATTTCATGCAAAGGAACATTTACACTTGTACATGCAGCAGTGCTAAATTGCATGTTGCTGCAAAACGGTAAAGTTTTCTTGAAAGGTATTATTCTCAATCTACCCATCAACACATTTCCTGATACTGTGGGAAGATGTTAATGCTGCTAATAAATGTCTGCAAATTTTTGTAGAAGCCTTTCATTATATTTAGTTACAAAAAAAATATACTACAAGTCAAAGGTTTGGATAACTTTCAATCCCGTGTTACTTACCAGGTCATAGCTAAGAACTGTAAAATGCAGAAGATGATAGCCAGCCCCTTTTTGTTCCACTATAAGGAATTAAGAGAGAGAGTGTTTTACAGTTGCAAAGTGTTACCACAGAATCATGAGTAATCTTACTGAGTCAATGCTGTTGTTAACCAACACATTATACAAAGATGCTTACCCAAAAGACTGCACATAAAGTCAGGACAAGGCACAGCTGGAGAGAAAAAAAAAATTATGTAACGCTTTAAGGAAAAGAACAAAAACAGTGGTAACATCTTTTAACGTATCCTTGAACTCAAAAATGTGAAAAAGGTCAATACTTCTTGAATGACAGATTCAAATTAGGTTGGGTCAAATTAGTTAAAACATGAAAAATCTACTTTTTTAAAGATTTCTCAGAGAGTGTTAACATACGAGTTTGCTTTCCTTTGTTAGTAAATAAGTTCCATGGCTTTGGGTCAGTCATGTCCTAGAATATACTATGGCCTGGTACCCAGTTAGTAATAAACCAGTTAGGTTAGTAATAAACTACAAGCTACAAGAGGGTAAGAGGATGTACGTTACTGTTTTTTGTGTGTGGCTGAATTCAACTTACATCACCTTACTTCTATTTGAAACTCACTTACATAACTTTGTACTAAATGATGTTTTTATTTTCTATGCATTTGAGCTGCGAGGTGAAAGGGGGGGGGGGAGGTTTTTATATTTATATACTACTGATGCTGTGAACAGACATGTTGATTTGGCATCACTTGCTGAACTTGGGGTCAAAGACACCATCCCAAGTTCCTGAGAAGGATTTCTACATTTCCATTTTTACAACCCATTAGAGCGGAGGGGACGTTTTCCTAGTCAGAGATTGGAAATTATGAGTTACAACCTTTAGTCAAATGCAGCAAGAGTGTTCTTATGCGAGACACTAAACCGAGTACCTAAAGCCCTGGTACCAATGATAAATCATTGCAACACACCCGCTTATGGCTTAATGCTTTTATAAAACAGTGACAAATACAATATGAAAAAAATAAAATTAGAGTTAAATCAACAACTACATTCATTATTAATAATATTCACAATAAACAAGTCTGCTTTGGACAGAAACATTAATACAAAATTTTATTATTTTAACGCAGTCACAAGTGCGTGTATATCAAGGATTTCACCACAGCTTCGGGTTTTGGTTCTAAACTGTCCATTTTATAGCAGGTGAGTATAGACACCACAAAAAAAGTCACTCAGGATATGACAATATGAATCAAGTTTCTGATACTGAAATCCCACTTGTGTCTTCTTGTGACAAATTCAAGCTACATTATTAGAAGTTAACTAGTTATTTGGATGGAAACAGATTTCCAAGAAATAGAAAACCTGCCATTTCTTATTGACGATGAAGGTGCAGAGATGTTCTTAGAGGTTTTTTGGACACTTCTCACTTCTCATTATACAAGGTATTTGCTATAATCTCAACAAGTAAATGTGTTTAAATGGGCATGCAAAAGAATAGTATGAACACAGAAACAGATGAACAAGAATGCAACACAGTTCAGCTTTGCCTTTAATACATTACTGTAGCACTCCACAGAACATATGAAAGCTCTCTAGGGCTCTTAACCAGTTTTAATACTTTCATCTTCTTTCAGTAGTTTTTTTTTTCCAGCTCCTTAGTTGTATGATTGTGTGTAAAGAGTAGATATCTAAAAAAAACTCCGTCCCATTACACTGAATGCTAAGGATTTACTGGGATTAAATGACTGGGACTTTGGTGTCAAGTTGGTTTAAGCTTTGCTGAAACGGGCCCTCACTGCCAGTCGGGCCCTCACTGCCAGACTCTGTAATAGCTTCTTCCCCCAAGCTATCAGACTCCTGAACACTCAGGGACTG
>JAQMYM010000038.1:24006085-24065812 GCA_030014255.1 Parauchenoglanis ngamensis | reverse complement strand
TTCGAAGTCTTATATTTACGCTGGCTTTAGTCGGTCATTAACACGTGATCATGACGTAAAACGCTTCGCTCGGCCCCAAATCACATGACCGCTTGAACAGCGTTCGTTTATGCTCAAGCGCTCGCTCTGCAGCGCAGGCCTGGTATGTCATGCGCCTTGAGAATGAGGAAGGAGTATATGGGAACAGGGACTCGAATTCAAAACCGAAAATCCGATGTGGTTTTCGATATTAAGTGTACAGCTTTGCTAAAGGAAGTTGTGGCGGAGGTTGTGAAACAGTCAGTGCTTTGATGATCAGAGATATCCTGCGAATGAAACCAGGATAGAAAAGCTTTATTGACTACTCTGTACCACAAACCAACTCCTCATTTATGTTCACTGCCAATCATGGGTTACACACTATATGCTCAAAAGTTTGTGGACACCTAATCATTACATCCATTTGGGCTTTTTGAACATCCCATTCCAGATTTAGTTCCCCTTTGCCACTATAATAACCTCCAGTCTTCTGGTAAGCTTGCTACTAGATTTTGGAGTGTGGCCATGGGGATTTGCTCATTCAACCAAATGAGCATATGTGAGTAGTGGTGCACTGATGTTGAGCAAGGAGGTTTTGGGATCAGTGAGGTCAGGGCTGTATGCGGGCCGCTCGAGTTCTTCCACACCAACCTTGGCAAACCATGTCTTCATGGATCTCGCTTTGTACACAGGGACATGATCATCATGGAACATGTATGGACCTCTTGGTTTTAGTAAAGGGGAAATTTACAGCACACAGAGAAATCATAGAAAACTTCTAGCAAAGTAAGGGCAAGGCCCTCCTATGGGCGTGATGCTCAGGTGTGCACATACTTTTGACCATGCACAGACAAGCGGAAGCAGTGGTAGTAAGAAGTTGCAAAACAGTTATGGTTGGAATAACTGACTTTTTTTAAAAATTTGTAAATATACCCAAGAAGAGAGTTTAAAATGATGAACAAGGAAATGTGTGGGTAGAAAAAACACTGGTCAGTAATTGGTTGTTGAGACATTTGGCTCATCTAAATGTACGAGTCAGGCTTTACACATTTACACAATGGCCTTGCTGTTTCATCCTCTCTACCTTACCAAAGAATAGACTGTCAATCACCATTAAAACACATGTATAGCTGAATGTCTTATGATCTATAAAAAGTGTGCAACAATTTAGGGAAAATAAAGGATAAATCCAGAACTATTAGGTTTTCTTGGATTTGTCTCAAAGAGGGAACTATTAAATGTTCTATGTAGAACCTTACAGCTTACAAAGATGCTAAGAACTCTTCAGTGTATACAGTTCTCTTATAACTGAAGTTCAAACATGATACCAGATATACAAAATATATAAGATATACAAAAATGTTAACAGAAGATGAATTGTAGGAAGTATAGGCTTGGCTAAGATATGGAAAAAAGAAGTTACACACACTTCTTCAAGTCTATTTTTGTTTGTCAGGGCCAACAGAACAAATTGTATGGTCCTCACGAACATCTCTCAACAAATACCATCAGGTCACACACAAAAAGTTAACAAACATTCAGAAACCAGGTGGGAAACAATAAATACACCCTATAATTCATCAACATGTAGAACCAACTTTTGCAGCAATAACTTGAAGTAAATGTTTTCTCTAGACATTTCAGGCTCAGTTTGGAAAAATTTTGGAGGGTATTCTTTTATGCACAGCTCTCTTAAGATGGAGAGACGAGGTCAATGGAGACCTCAATGTAGACGAGGTCTGAATTTGACTTGGCCATTCCACTACTGTGATTTTTCCCTCGGTCTCATCAGTCCAAAGGATATTGTTCCAGTGGTGATTTGGTCTAATGCACTTCGGCAAACCCAACTCATGCTACTACATTCTTTTTGGAGAGAAAGGGCTTTTCCCCAGCCACCCTTCCATAAAGGCTATGCTTCAGGCTTTTTCTAATATGCCATCATGAACATAAACATTTAATGTACTTTTACTGACAGAGGGCTGTAGGTCACATGGTGCAGCTTTTGGGTTTTTCTTGGGTCTGACACTGGACTGAATTATCTTTAAGGTTCTGCATTCTTACAAGCCTTCTCACTGTAGAATGGTGAATTTCAAATTGTTTGGAGATAGCCTCATAACCATGCCCACACTGATGAGCAGCAACAATTGGTTCTCTGAAGCTATGACTGATGTAATTTCTTCTTAGCATGATGTAAACACACACTGTTGGACTGTCCTGCTTTTATAGAGGTAGTCACACTTCTTGATTAACTAATCTTGTGCACCTCATTAGTAACACCTGACTGCTAATTACTTTCTTAATGATTGTGGAACTAAGAAGGGTGTCTATTTTTTCTCACCTGGTTTCTGAATGTTGGAAAAAATGACTTCATATTGAAATCTGTTGTGTTTTTTTTGCCACCTGAGATTATGTGCTTGTTTAAGTTGAGGAGGACCACACAATTGTGATTTTGGCCCTGACAAATAAACATATAAAAATGGCATATCCTATACAGAAGAATTCCATAGGGCATGGAGAGAAACTTGGGAGAAATTGTGCCACTGTTGCATGTCCTATTCATTTTTCAGCCTGTGAAATAATTAAAATGTAATTAAAATTCATAATACTGTAAAAAAAAAATTTAAAAAAAAGATCACTGATTTTCCTTATTCAAATCAGACAAGTGCTGGCTGTTTTATTGACTTTTGGAGAAGAGATCAGTTTCAGTGAAAATCATTTCCTGACGACTGGAATCACTTTACAACACAATCAGACAGCACATTTTTTCAATACAATTTATTTAGAAATTGCTGGCATGCAAGCCAATATGAAGGGAAATGAACAATATGGTTGTTCATTCTTCTCTGCACCTGATCACAGTGTTCCTACGTTGTCATAATTTGCAAGGTAGGAGTGCTGTGATTATGGAAATTCTGAGTTTTAACATCATCCTTAGCTCAAAGTAGCTTCGTACATGCAGATAAGGATGCTGGTAAAACATTTTACAGTTCACACACATCCCATCCAAAAGAAACAAGCACTGCAAAGAAAAAAAAAAAGCTCCAAGCAAGCTATGGTGAGACAGAAAACACACAGCAACAACTCTTTCTTCAAACTTCATTTTCAAAAAAGGAAATTCATGGTAGTGTAAAATAAAAGACTATGGCTCAATATGTTAATTGGATATATAAAAATCACCATGTTCACCTGTATGTGTTCAAGAGCCTGATATAAACATGTATAAGTTTAGAATTAAGTTCAAAATCCTGAATACAATGAATAAATGAATAATGACATAATTGGGTCATTGGTTTGAATTAAAGCATAAGGCTTATTATTGAGGTAAATGGGTAAGGTGTATGCTTTCACCATATAGAATATTTAATGATTAAGATATTTTGTACAATGAAATTCATGTCGAATATAAAATCTGAAACAAGTATGCATAAAGAAAACAGGTATGCATTTTCACAGGTAAGGTTAGGCAAAACCACATGCTACACCTCTGATGTCTAAAAATATTTATCATATTTAATTCCTTTTCTCAGAAATCCCAGAATGCTCTGCATATATGTATTTCACATTTTAATAAAAATTCTGAACAAAGGTTAGTGCAAAACTCGGGCACTTATTTACAAGCTTTTTGAAGTGCACTTCAAAAAAACCAAGTAAACAAATCAAACAAACAAGCAGACAAAATAAATAAATAAATAAGTAAATAAATAAATAAATGTTAAACAAGTATTATTCTAAACAAACAAATGTATGAAGAAACAACCATTTCAAATAAATAAATAAACAAACAAACAATCAATGATGAATAATCTTTTTTTTCCAGCAAAAAATATTTTTAATACATTTAGTATTTGTTGAAATGGTGTTAAAAAAAGTCTGGAACAACATATTTTTGAAGTGGTTCACTATAAGTGATGATAAGATAAAAATGAACCACGTCCTTTTTCATTCAGAAAACCACTTACATTGCATGCATTTTGGAATTAGGTAAGAAATGTCTGTTACGCTGGCATCTTTTAAAGTCTTGTCCATTTACTAAGTCTCTTGTACTTAATATTGCTTGCTCTGCTGTGGTTATGGAACTGCACTGTGAATGCTGAACACCTGAGCTATTTTATAGGGCTCACGTCTTTATATGTCGAACGATGAATTTAATATGCTTTAAGGAACAGTTCTGGAAAAAAAGTGCGCTTTCCTTCTTAGTACCATTATTTTCATAACTCCAGTCCATATCTAATGAAGTAAACTTTAAATGGACAAAAAGCACACCTTGACTTACCAGTCACATTGGGACTAAATGATAAATAACTGATAACTGTGTTTGTACTATTCCTTTAAGAGCGTCAGTGTTAGTGTTACATTACATACACTACAGTCTTGCTGTCCACTAAATAGGTCAGTTTTGTGGGCACATTACAGCCAGAGCCAGCTGGTGAATGACAACAATCTGGCGTAATTTGACAGCAGTCAGGTCCAAACACTTGGACATGGCTCACGGCACATGACAGCTTTCACAGCTTCAGCTTGCAGGTTATGTTATTTGTGCTCTTGGCTGGTGATATTATCTAACTCTGTCACTACACTTCCCTGGCTGTGCCTCATTTCAGGATTAGAGCAGGAAAGCTCTGGATCGAATCTCGACGCCCTCGGCATTAATGTGAGCAGCTAACAGCGGCGCGTTTTCCTAAAGCTGGATACATTGGGTAAAATTCTACCATCGCTTATCTTCAACGGTCGCATGGTTGCTCCCTTTGTACATTGATGAGTGTCTGGTTCCTTCTCGCAGGCTTGACACTCGTATATCTTCAGAGCCTATAGGTGGTGCTGTTTGACTGTGTGCTACAAGCAAGTGGACGTCACCCTCTTCATTCCTCTTCTCTGAGCCAGACAAGAAGCAAGGACAGGCTCCAGCTTTGGAGCCTGTGGTGTTCGGTTCAGAGCTGAATATGTAGCGGCCATTGCTCCCTTTAATAAACAATACAAAAGAGCAGAACTCATTTTCATACAGATGAAATACACAAGAGTGGATGTAAACCCCACTCATATATTATGCAATGTTTCAGAGAACCAGGTGGTGGCAATGTTGCACCTTCTAGCTTTGCAAAGGACATACGGTACACGCTTAAAATGACGCACAGATTTAAATATCTATATATGTGTGTGGACACCATAAACCAGGATTTTTACCTTGACCAGGTGTGCATCTTGTCGAGTGAGCTGACTCAGAGATAACTGCTCTTGGTTTACGATCCAGGGGTGACGGAGGACCAGAGGAGCGGTGAGCCTCTGGTGAGGGTCCACATGTAGCATTTTAGTCACAATATCCTACAGAGCATTTACAACCAAAGAATACAATCACATCAGTATGCAGTATGCTGACAATGTAACAACTATGTTCTGTTAAATACCAAAAGATCAAAATATGATTATTTTTCCTCAAATAAATATGACAAATCTTTGGCATTTTTAATATTACATTTAGATTAGAAAGATTATTTCGACCTGAGATGACAAGAAGAAATTAAAGCATTAAAAATGACTAGGACTGGGTAAAACTGTACTTTTAGTGCATATGACCGCCGAGAGGATTGCAAAAGCATGTGACCATCTTTTGTACGTTCCATAAATATATTCTATACTAATTTATTAACAAGTCTGTTCTGTTAATAATTTATATGTGCAATATATAATGAAAAGACATGGAACATCCAGTGCAAGGTAGTACACAGAACATGTATGGCTATTACTAAACAGCAGCTGTTCTGACCTTAGCAGCATCAGACACCATGTCCCAGTTGCCCCCAGAGAGGGTGTATTTGCCACTGCCGATTCGAGCCAAGATTTCCTCTGGGGTATCATCAGGTCCACTGGCGAAGGGCGTGAATCTGTTCGAAGCGAGAGGTTTGGGCTGAAAAACGGGTGAGTAAGTGCTTTTTTTGTTGAAGCCCAATTTCTAAGCACTATTTTTAGGTGGCCAGGTTAAATATGTTGAAATGAGCCTTTTCAGATGCCCTGATTGCACAGAGATTTAAAACTCAACAAACAGACAGGAACATTAAATTGTTTGAGCATGGCTTTATTCTCCAGAGCAGTTGCTGTATTGACCTGGACTTATGGAGTAATCCTTTCAACCCTGCTCCAGAAATGAGTCCTTTCATGAGCAGCGTTCGTATGCGTGATTGGAACAGAGATTTCTATTTGCTTGCGCTGCAGGAAGACAGGTCAGCTCTGGACTTTTGATAAAGTGTTGACAGGTGTCAGGCAGACGGCACTGAATCACTCCCACAAGGACAAGCTGTCAACTTCACTGAACAGATTTTAAACTAGCTGTGGTCTGCTCATGGAAGGAGTACAGAGTGAAATTATTTAGCTGTTACAGGATTCATCACAATCAAACCCATCTGCTGAAATCAGAGCAAAATGTCAAGGGATACCTATATTCGAATGTCATATCTGAAAAACAGGAACTATATTTAGTTTGTGAATTGGTTGAATGATGTGGAATTTTTAACCCTTGATTCCTCAGTTTATATAAGGGTTTGCTCAAACAGGCAGCTCAGATCAGTTTTCCACCAGGAATTCGTTTGCTTTTTTTTTTTTTGTCATTTGGTGCAAGACCACAATCACCATATGACGAGGCCCAGTCCTGATGTCTAATATTTGCTACAACAGCATGAAGGAAGGACAGTACATAGGACTGGAGCAATGTAATGACTGCACAAGTACTTTCTTCAAACACCCTTATTGCCCTTTTCTGTGCTAAAGTCATTCCAAACCATGAGTTGATAAAAGCCCTTATGTAAAACATAATCCACAGTGTAAATTCCATCATTGTTACTATAGCAACAAATGTGGAATTGCAAGTGCATGCAACTACAGTCTGAAGAAACAAATCATCTGATTACTTTCAAGGTCCAATGGAAATTTTAGATTTTAGAAATAAATCAGATTTAACCTGCTTTGTGAATTAAGCTTAGTAGTAATAGTGCAACAATCTGTTGTTGGATGGAGTCTGGACCTTTAGTGTCTCAATAAATATAATTCTATATTTTTGTATAATAGCATATCATTGTGTTGATTTACATTAGTGCAAGTAAACACAGGGAGAAATTAGATTGAGACAGAGTGTGTGTGTGTGTGTGTGTGTGTGTAGACCCGTTACCCACCCTGCGAGCATGGTGTACAGTAAGATTCCCAGACTCCAGATGTCACAAGCTGCATCGTATCCTTGCTTCTTCAGAACCTGCCACACACACCGTCTCTGTCATCTCACAGCATGATGTTGGCATAACAGGAATTGCTACATTCATTACCATAATGTTTCTGCTGTCAATCCATTTGACTGAACCAAACAACAGGAAGCTTATCTAGAGATATTATTTAATATTTTACAGTGGCAGTCAGACTCTTTAGCTGTGCGCTTTTTGGATTTTTATATTTATATCTTTTTTTGAACTATTACACACTAGGGATGTAACAGAACATGAATATATTATTCAGAATGAACAGAATATGTCTTCTAAGCAGATGCAAATACAGACACCAGTAGGAGGCACACTCTTCATTTTTAAGAAAGCTTGCCAGAAAGGTTCACAGGGCATCTGGTTGAGACTAGAAATGTGCATCAGACTTGGAAAGAAGGGCGGGAGGGAGGAGGGAAGAAAGGAAAGAAAAAAATATGACCCAACCCATTAAGGCCATGCACACGCCAGAATCATAGCCAATTGTTACACCAAATGATTGTATACTGTATATCAGAGGATGACATTACAGGGATTCAAAAGTGAAGCCAAAATGTCTCTGAGACACTCTAGTACAATTTTTAACCCCACCCACTCCCATGTGAGTGAATGGGACAGAAAGAAAAGTTTAATTTTACATGACATCTCTGCAAATTATATATATTCGAGAACAGTGTTCAGTGGACCCTGATATCTCCCCCAGTATTTCCCCTTATGATAAATGTGTTTTATATGAGTTACTTGGCAATAAATGAATAAGTACTGACTTTCCAACACACACCTAAAGCTCTTGACAGTTCTGTAGCAAAGCCATACCCTGTTCTGCTTTAAACTATTGTAACAGACACACAGTGAGCAGTGCTCACTTGTTTGTAATTTATGTTGCTCATCTTGATGTCTAAGCCCATTGTACTGATATAATAACTAGCATTTATGCAGTTAAGACATCCAGTTGTGTCTGCTGTGCACGTGCTGGCTCCAAGGTATCCAATTGTGCCTAGATGGCGACTCTTATTTCAACCTAAAAAGGCTTCAAAACCGCACAATGGGAGTGAACGGCGTCATGTTGTTCACTCATATATACGGTCGTCATTGGTTACACCATTAATACACAGATGTACTTATAATAGCAGTAATACGGGGAGAGGATGTTTCACTACCTCTGGAGCCACAAAGTTGGCAGTGTAGCAAGGGGTCATGAGGAGGCCGTTTTCAGCGCGGAGTTGTTTCGCGAAGCCGAAGTCACAGATCCTTATCGACTCCGGGTCACCTGCCTCATCCACGTACAGGATATTGCTAGGCTTCAGGTCTCGATGTACAACCTTGACAAGAACATAAAGCCACAAAAACTGCAAATATGAAACACTGTGTACGCAGCAGATAATGCTCATATTAACATGCAGTACATGTAGCTGATACGCTGAACAACAGCTATGACAATGTGTGCTCATTATAAACTTATTCAGGACATGCAGCTCATTATAACAATATAACTTTCCAATAACTTCCATAATTACACAAAAATATGGCGTCTTGAGACACCGTAAGCTGAGTTCACGATGCCTGAATGTATGCATGCATATGTATGCGAGCGTGTGTGAATGAAATACAGAACGGACCCCCTGTGAGTGTAGATACTCCACAGTCTTGGTTATGGTGCAGAGCACAGCAGAGGCCTCTCTCTCTGAGAAGCCCTTATGGTGCAGGATGCGGTCGAGCAGCTCTCCTCCACGCATCAATTCCATAACCAGATACACAAACTTCCCATCATCGTAGACCTGCAAGCAGCAACACATGCAGCTCTCTGATTTTAATCCCTTATGTTACACTCCTGTCAAAATGAGCTATTTTAAAAACGATACTAAAATAACTTCTTACAATGTAAAACTATATATGCCCAATTCATATAAGAACCATGTATACTTTGTGGACTTTTTTCTTTGTCTTTAGCTCATTTTACCTGAGAGAAATATTGGGCTTTAAAACTAGCAAACAGAACATGGGTGCACGTTCGGTTACATTACATGCATTTCATTCTGTCATAGAAATGTACAACTTGTAGAATAAGTAATTATTTTTTATTGTAGAAAATTGACTCACATCTTTCAGAGTGATGATGTTGGGGTGTTGTCCATATCGCAACAGGATCTCGATCTCCTCAGATGGGTCCTTCTTAGCTCTGTCTATGATCTGAAATGAGGTGGCTTGTGACTATCACAGCTTTTTCAGTCATAAGCAACACATCAGGAAAGAGGAATTTGGGAAGTACAAAATAAAAACACTGAAGACATAGTACCCATTTTATATATAGCACCTGCTATATTAAAATGCTACTCAAATATGGGTGTTATTATTAACCGGATGAAGGAAAGAAACACAAAAATTTCCTTACTTTAACAGCATGTTCCACACTGGTGATTCTGTGTACACAGCGTTTGCATACTGAATAAGAGCCAATGCCAATGTCCTCTTTTATTTCATAGCAGTCAGTGAAATGGATGTTGTTGCTATGAAGTTGCTTAAATGCAAAACAGAAACATGGTAAGAACATTATACACGTTAGACATGCGTGTTCAGAAAAAAAACATAAACCATTATAAACAGAAACAGTGAAGCATTCAAAATGATTCTTCGATTATAAACATTTATGTAATGGCTGAAATTGGGCAATTTTTCAATTACATTTACTTCTAATTCCTCAATGTCATCAACAGGACACTGACCTGAAAACATTTACACCCTTTTTTAATTCACGAATGCTTTGGAAAGTCCAAACGCAAAGTATCTTCAAATATTTCTTTGTCTATTAGGAGTCCCATCAGGGACATAAAAATAAAAATCATACAAAGGCTCCTTTGCCTTTCAAGGCTAACCCAGAAAATGGTCTAGCGTGTCTAAAGAATCAATATCTGTTCATGGAAGAGGTTTACCTGACAGCGTTTAAACAAATACTCCTGCTGTATAGGCTCAGTATAAGTGAAGGATGGTCTTAGTGTGTGACGTCAGATTGAAGCGTATGGAACAATATGTCACTGCCAGCGACTGGCCTTGTCACTCATCCTTATGTCTTTGTGTTCTCTAATGTCAATAGTGTTCACTCCACCTTGACACTTCACTGAGATATACTCAGTCAGTCAAGTTTCATGTGATACAAACAAATCAGCTTACACAAAAGGAAGCATAGTCCTCCTTGCTGAGACCTGCATAAGCAGCCTCTTTGGAATAAGAGCAAAAACATTGGTCTGTAATTGCAGACCAGGGTATATACTCACTTCCAAAACTAGTATTCAGGTTGTATGCAACCCCCCTGCCCCAACCATTTTTTTTTTTTTAACCCTAACATGCTTGCATGGCCAAAAAGCTTGACACAGACAAGACACAGATTTCCAGCTATAGATTTCAAGAGATTGGTGTAGATTGGTGTAGTTGCTTTTAGGAAGAGCTTCTTTCATGCAACCCTTCCAAACAATGTTGTATTATGGAGGAAGTATGTATAATAAATAATTTTTGAAATTTGACAACATCAATAATCAGTTAAACCATAAATTTCTGCCATGACCTTCCCGTGCCTGCCTGGGCTTCCTCCGGGTGCTCCGGTTTCCTTCCACAGCCCGAAGACATGCATATTAGGTCAAATGGCTACTCTAAATTTCCCAAAGCTGTGTTAGCCCTGTGTTGGCAACCTGTCCGTCGTGTACCCCGCCTCGTGCCCGGAGTCAACTGGGATTCGTTCCAGCTTCTCCACAACCCTTAATAGATTGGATAGCAGTATAGATAATGGATGGATGGATGGGTGTACTAATTCTAAAACTAATATCTGACTTCTTCTTTGCCTTCCTCACTATCCTCCTCACTGTATGCCAATTCCTAGGATCTATATCTTTTTATGACAGCCATGCTTGTGTACTGAGACACTTTTAACCACCGCAATTTCATTTTAAATCCATCACCTGACATCTTTTGCATCAAAAACTCTTTGGTTGTGTTTTCACATGGTAACACAATGATTTAAGGTTCTATATTTAATATACATATATATCACATGTACAGTATATACGGAATCTGGAGATGACTGTATAGTGTTAAAAATAATTAAAGCTATAACAGAAATGACTAATAATTTAATATTTTCATATACTAAATAATACAATATTAATAAAATAAATGATAAAATATTCTTTAGCCATGCCAGTTTCTTGGAGTTGTGTTTATTTCTTATTTCTTTACCTGTGTTTTTCAGAAAAAGCACCATTAATGGGTTTTTTTTAGAATTCTTTTTCCTGAGGGGTGCTAATATTTCTGGAATGCACTGTGGCAGTTAATGCATCATCCCATAAAATGCACCACCATTGATCTCACGACTGATCTTGTCATTTGCAGGTCATAAACTCTTCTATTCTCCCAATAAGTGGATAAATGCCAAAGGCACCAGCAATGAATGATGCATGAAATGTTAAAGTCATTCTGAATTCCTTATCCTGCAACCCCGCTGAAAGTGAAAAGGAGCAACGAAGGAAAGGAAATGAGTGCAGTTCTCTTTAGACTGATGCACTTTTGCTTACCTGCACTATAGGATTAATGGAGTTCGGTCTGGTCTCTGCTATACACTGCTCCTGTCCTAGATTGGTGGCCACAAAGCTGAAACCACGGAAAAGCTGATGGGCATTAGCACTGGGAGGAACACCGGGTGAGTCTGAGTGCACACACACAAACACACACACACACACACACACACATTTAGCAGAGAAACTAGGACACGTATTCTGCATGGATGGAAAGTCACAATTGATCAGGCGTGTATGGCATGAAGTGACATTTCACAAGGTCATCAAAGTCTACACAAACCTGCATTTCATGTTATCAGTGTCACGTTGGTACGGTGCAGATGGTTACATCACACTAAATCCCAACATGATAACAAATGTCTGGCTGAAAGCTGTGCTGAAAGGTTATAGAAAGCTGAGCACAATGGTCGCTGTACTGCATGCATTTCTCACTTTCTATACAATAGCCATCAGCATTGTCATACTGGGTCAGAGAAAAATGTGCTTGTGCTTTCTCACTTACATTTGCCTAATCGTTCAACATTTCTACTTATGGCTATGTAAAAAAGATCACAATATGAAAACCAATGATGTATGTAATGAGGAAAGATTTGAATTTATTTGCACCTGTTGGCGTGCGGGAAGTGAATTCAGGGTCGAAATGGAAAGTGTCCTCCGGTCTGCCAACTGCTGGTTTGAATGGAGGTTTCAGCTCCCTTCTGTATAACTTCTGTTGTTTAAAAAAAACACAATCCATTAAAAAAATGATCGGTTGTTTTGAAATCATGGTTGGACCTAAATGCTAAGTTGGACTAGTATCTAGGGGTAACTATACAGTCACATTGCTTATACACTAACAACCTGTATACTTTGTTCAAGTGTGAGTCAATATAAATAGCTTTGGTGACATGAAAACTTGAGGGCAGAGAAGACAGAAGCTTCTATTCAGAGTCATGAAGAAAAAGAACACTAACAATCTTCAGTTCAATTCCTCAATTCAACTTCGCTTTCTTTCAGAAACATGTGGAACATCTAAGAGGCTTATGTAAGACCTGTGTCTTACTTGTGTAAGAGAAGTGTGAGAGTGCAAGAGTGTGAGTGTGTGGTGTGGTGCATTTTTCTTTTGCCCAATTTGCTCACCTGCCAATTCCTACTGACCAGCCAGCTCCCCCCATCATTACAACAGTTACCAATCAGGAAGGGTGAAAGCTAAGATGCGCTTCCTCAGAGACAAGTGAAGCCAGCCAACCGTACCTTTTTGAACTGCCTCTCATGCTGCGTCACATGTCAGCGTACCACCCTCTGAGGATGATCTACCCTCTTCTGCATACATGAGCTCACTTATTTACACAGTTAGCTAGTAACTTTGTGATTTACAGGTGAAACTGAAATTGACATCCCTGCCCCCTGTTCAGAATGGCCTATTTTGCTCCCTTGGCTCCAGGTCATGGATGGCTACGGTGTTGTCATGAGATCAAGAGTTCAAATCCTGACAATGTTTTTTTTGGTATGCTACTTGGGAGCCATCTTATCCCTGTTTTATTCATGAAAGGTTGTCATGAAAGTCCACTTACGTTCCAATCTATGGTTGCGAAGAAGTGGTGCCTTTTGATTTCTTCCACTCCGTCAGGCCCAGCTCCTATGGAGGAGCCAGAGTGGCAAAGATCAAACTTGTGCAATCATACAATAATTTCCCATAGTGTCTATGAAATTAAGTGCTTTTGAAGTCTAACAGACCTTTTCATTTGCATCTCATATGAACAGCATATTATCAGGAGCGTCCATTTCAACACTCTGGCTTAAAGAGATCCAGCTAACTGATTACATTAATTCATTAACGGGCCACATTAGCATTAATGTCTGTATCCTTGTTTGTATCCTGTTGACTCTTCTCCTACAAGAACTTTCCGGATGACACATCGGTTGCTTGGAAAGCCCAGATTTTCTTCATCACCATGGCTTTACAGCTGGGTTATCTAGGAAATGTAGGAGTTGAGAAGCTGCCTGTGTATATAACTAATGCAAGGTTTAGGCCTGTCCAGCTGTGCTCAGCATGATACCTCTACTGCATTTTTTTCTGCTTCATGAATTATGGAGAGTGTGATTCCCACAGTCACATTCAATCACTGCTCACACAAGTGGCCTGCGTCTGAGCCTCGACGTGACTCTACTCAGGATTAAATAAGATCCACTTCTACCGTATATGTAGTGGACTTCCTTGATGCAAGAAAAAGGGTGTCCAACTGGACTAACTTTTAACTACAATTGTTAAATGTAACCTAGATTAAGGACACGATTTGCAGTGATGATGTAAAAAATACCTATGTAACTTCCATGTAAGGAAAATTTGTGTAAAATCTCAGCGCACTGAAGTGTCATAAAAGCAATTCAAAGTGACACAACTTTTACCCAGTAACAGTATTTTCTGTTCAGCAGTCACGTCTGATTGAATAAAAATTCCCCATCTTCAAGATAAAAATTCATTTCAGTGTAGATCAGCGTGAACATATTTTAACCCACACCCCTACAACCTCTGTAAAATCTATGTATAATACATTAGCATTACAATGTGCATCCTCTGTTAAGCAGGATCAACTCAAGCCATGTTGTCTGTAAAAACAATTGTCTTCCCTCTGCTTTTGCAAAGCTATAAATCTGCTACAACGGTGTGCCAGTCTCTGACAGAATATCTTTGGGCTTCAGACAACCAGCTGTCATGAAATATCTCAGCTGAAAGTTGCTGTTAATTACAGAGCAGAAGCGTGAGCTCACGTTCAGTCAGAATCGTTTACTCATCTTGATCATTATCCATTATAAGAGATAGCGTAAGGAATTCTGATGCAAAGTGATGTCAAATGTTTTGAAACCTGGTTCAATGACAGAAAAAGAAAGGCAGCACCAGCTTATGGTCTCAGCATACTTCATGCAGAGCCGACGTTCGGCTGGCTTCCACAAACAATATGATGTAATTGCAGAGCAAACGGACACCGTGTGGAGGCTTTGCTCACTGTGTTATGCACAAGGTAACTGAGCCAACTCTGCAGATTGCCTCACAGATGAGTATGCTGTGGCTTTTAAGAATACTCTACATGGCTACAATCTAACATCATGTAAATTATTGAGCTACAGAGCGTAGGATTGTTTTGTTAAAAAGGGGAGTCAAGAGGGCAAAATGATTCTTAGCTGCTGTGATTCATTCTGATACTCCAGTGATATTAATTCACAGTTAGCTGCTGTGTCAGGTCAGAATTGGTGGGAGATTTGTACATGTAGGTCATACACCAGTTGTACGTGACCATGCATCATGTCCATACATTAGGCATGGAAGAAGGCCAACTACATTATGACAGGCAAGATTGGACAAACTGAACCTTACTGAACAGGTAAGGTATTTGTTCTCTATGTTGGTGGGAAGCTAGTGAATGATGGTCGAATTATATTCCTTGTGAAATTTTGTTAAACTGTTTGTAGAGAAGTTTAACTGCAGCTAGATATAATTTCCAATGGGAGATGTTGGTGTTTTAGAGCGAGTGATCCACAGGGTCTGCTTGCTCCAATGCCCAAATCATTTTTGCAATGTTTTAGCTAGCATGCTAACACTATCTGGTCTAATGTTTGTGACGAGCTTGAGGACAAAATACACAGACTAGACAATAAAATAGGTAATATAAACATTCACATCGTAAGTGACCAGATGTGATAGGTGAAATAGCTAGCTAAGTTAGAGTTAGCATGCTAGCATTTTCAATCTCAGGACTTTAATTCCAAAAAATGTCATTAGGATACTTAAGGACTTGTGGATACACTGAAGGAATCTGAATAAACAATAAAGCATAATTTAGCTGGAATAGATGGCATTGTGAGTAATATTCACTACTATAAAATTTGATATCTGAAGTTCTATCAGGCTGTACATCCATGCGATTAAAGGTGTGGTGCAGTATTCAGATACAGTACCTAATCTGTTGGTTGGATTCCTTTTAAAAAGTGCTCGTAGTAAGCTTTGCACCTCTGGGCTTAAGAATTGTGGCATGCCAAGCTTTGCCCTAAAAAACAGAAATAAATATTATCTCTTCAGATAACAAAAAAATTGCATCTTATATAATCTTGATGAAACAAACTTAAAGCAACACAAGTACACACATTAGAAGGCTTGTGCAATATAAAAATTTAATTTTGTTTATGCGATATTACACAGCCATGATGTCCAGTATGGTTACCCTGTTTACATTATATTATCAGATTCATCAATCTTTACTCATTTAGCATTGGAGCTCCACAATGCTTACTTATTGACTGTGAATAATAAATCTATATATCTATATAGGGAAATAATCTATATATTGCACAAGCATACAGAATAGTAATTCATCCGAATCATTCAACTCTTACTTGAGAATAAGTGCCATGGTCTCCTTGCGGTCTTTGCCTTGAAATGGCAGAGATCCAGTCAGCATTTCAAACTGGAGGGCAGCAATAACACTGTTAATCTTTGGTGTCAGCTAAACGGTATGACAACAACAAATACTTTCAGAGCATCAGCTCTCACAGGTGGTGCCTTCTGCCTGCATTTTAAGTTGTGTAACTGAATTTTCTCTGAGATATTAGGGACACAAGCCAGCACTCAGTCTGCTGGAGCTGTTGCTAAATTTATACATTTGCTAGCCGATGCCATCTTCAAAAAAAAAGGAGGACAGAGAATAACATAAGCCATTTTTGGTTGGTGAAATATTATACTCTGTATGTGCAAAATAGTTGCTAAACAAATACTGGCTAATGTGTTACCTAATACAAATATGGTCTATTAGAATTTCTGCATTTATTTTTAGAGAAACTGAAAAGCCTAAAAGGGTATTTATGTTTAGTTAGAGCATTATCTTTTAACCTCCTAAATTAATTATTTTACTTCTTTAAAAACTGCTGTCATTGCATTTGAGAGCTGATTTTTTTTTTTTGGCTGGCCTGAGCACTGCACCAAACAACATTTAACTCAACAATGAGTCATCAAGTCATTTAACCTTGAGAATTCATAAAGGGCCTATCAACTGTGAATAAAATAGAATCAGCTCTGTTGAAATCAAACTGTTGTCGTAGCCTTTTTTTCCTTGCATTTGTAAAGCTGCAAAAATGCGATAATTCTTAAAAATAAATATGCTGACTTGTTTATGTCTGAATCTGCCTGTAGGTTTTCAGCTACCATGTGTCATGAAACATCTCTGCTGAAACTGTCATTAATTATACAACAGAAGGGTGAGCTAGCGTTCAGTCTTGTAAATATTATTCGAGTCATTTTACCATCTTAATCATTAACTGTCAAAAAATAATCACAGAGGAAAGCTGGCGTACATGGAGTACATGTTTTTCTGATTCTGCCATAGAGACAAACACCAACTGGTGTAGGGTGGAAAGTAATCACTGATTGGTAATCACAGTATTATTAACATGTGTATGAATAATTATTATCCCTCCTCCTTTAAGCCTAGTGCACACTACGTGATTTTAACCCTGATTTTCCCATCAATCACTATTTTGGGGGATTTCCTGTCAAATGACTAAATGCCCCTGTGGCAACAGCTCGTGTAGTGTGTGCAGTTCAGCTACATGATTTTCTCAATCTGTTGTGTGTCACGCGCAGCAGATCCCTGAATCCAGTTCTATTAGTATAGGACTAATAGCACAAAAATAGTACTTCTCTAAGAAATTATTTGGCAAGTTTTACCCAAATGGTTGTTAGGAGCAACAAAACAAACAAACAAACAAACATGATATGATATTCAGTAACGCACAGTATAAAAATAGCTATGCTTTTTTCACTACACAACCAGTTCTCTTTGCGGAACAGACAATCCTTGATGCCTGCATCTCCCTTGCCAATAATTCCTCTTATTTCTATTCTGTACTAAATAGCACAGACAAACATAATAGACAGCTCTCGGAGAAAGCAGGATTTGGGGATCAGGCATGCATCTGTCCAGGTGAAAGACTGTGTTGTGCGTGAGCCTCATCTGTGATCAGTTGTGTAGTGCACATACGACTTCAAAACAGATTGCAAGTGATTGAAGTGGTGTAGTGTGAGCAATCCTTTGCAATTATAAATAGTCAGTGTCTCAGGAAGTCTGGATCTTTTTCCTTCCTTTTCTCTCCTCCATGGCTGTGTCTTTCATAGGTAAGGAAAAGAATAAAATACTCAAATGCATGTCTCAGGTTAGAGGTTACTCAGCGCGTCAGAACGAGCACACCCACACATACACCTGATATGTCTATAGCTCTTCTTCTGTTTACTGATGATAAAGGCTTCTATACTTTTATAGTTTTGTATCCAACCTGTTTGTCTTTCAGCCTCAAAGACACTTACCATCAGCACGCCAAACGACCACCAGTCTGCGCTTTGTGTGTGTCCTCTCCTATTGACTACCTCTGGGGCCATGTACTCGATGGTCCCACAGAACGAGTACGCTCTCTTGTCATTGTCTATCGCTTCTTTACTCAGACCAAAATCTGAAACAGCAAGAGAGAGACATCTCTCTTTAACATAAGCCCTTTGCTGATTAAGTGGTGGAAAAGAAAGAATGTATCTTACCAGTAATCTTTATATGCCCCTCCTCATCAAGAAGAATGCTGTGAAAAAATGTACAAACATTTACTCAATGCTTTTAAAGAAGTACTTCTATTTAAATGCTAATATGTCTGATGAGCTCAACAGAACAACTATGGGCTGAAATGATTGAAGATGTGTTTGTCCTTATGAACAGAAGTTCAATGCCCTCCGGTTTGTCTTTAGCTACACGCCATTAATCATTTGCACTGCGAACAGCATGTCCACAGTGCAGTTCTTCAAGGATCGCCATGTTGAGAATACCACCTCATACCCTTGTCCCCTTGAGGGAAAACAAAAATGGGGAAAATGCTATCTCAAGAGCCGGGTTCAGAGTACAAGGCAGTGTGGTGTTCAACACTCAGAAAACTGTGAAACCAGAACGCTGGTGTAGATTTCAGCTGTCTACGAGAGGAAAAAGCTTCGACTGTGCCTCTAAATCCGGCCCAAGCACAGCTGCTGTGTTAATCACACCTGAGCACCTGGATGGATTTTTTTGGATCAAAGCAAGTGGTTATATCACCTCAGCTGAACTGCAGGATTGCCAGCAGAATTATGCTGAGGTTTTTATTCGAGGGCATTTAATCCGAGCGCTGCTTCTGCAGCCCATAATGACTGGTATAAAAACCTTCTAATGAATCATATACCTCCAGAATTACTGGCATCCCTGGTAAAGATGGGAAAATACTTAGGAAAAAATGTCTTTGTAGTTAATTTGCTTAATCACACACTAAAAATGTGACCTTTATTTGAAAAAAAAATCTACAAAAAAATCCTTATCAATTATTGGCACCTTTCTTATGATGCTCATAATACTTAATAAGAGATCGGAGAATAAAGAGCAAGGAATCTGAGACCAATCCTCATTATTCAATCTCTCCAGGTCCTCCTCTCATGTGGACTCTCCACTTCAGTTCACGTCATGGATTTTTTAAATGGTGTATACACAGTCACAGGGCTGTGAAGGCCATGTCAAAAGCTTGATTCTCTAGTCATAAACCATTTTTATATGGATGTAAGATTTGTGTCATTGTCCTGCTATGATGCAGTTGTAACCACTTGGCAGAGGTAGCAAGATTTTCATTTAAAATCTCCTTGTACTTCAAGGAGTCCATGATGTGACATATCCTAACAAGGTTCCCAGAGCCTTTGGACAGAAATAAAACATGTCCACCAGCATACATAAGAGTGTAGATTCATTTTTGCTCTGTATAACAATTGTTCTTTTTACACTAAACCCACTTGATTGTTGCCAGAAAGCCAGAAAGCTCTATTTCTGTCTCATCTGACCAAAGAAACCAGCTCTAGTTTAGTTTCGTGAGCTCCAGGCGATTATGTTTGTGGTTAGATGAAAAAAAAATGCTTTCTCATCTTATTCCAAATAGTTTGTTGGCATAAAGTCGGCATGTAATTGTAGATTTAGAAGCGTGGCAATCCCAAAATAATGCCAGCTTCTACAAATTTCCAACAGAGATGATTGGAGAAATGGGAAAAATATACTTGTATCTTTTTCTAAGCAGGTTCATTATAGCTCTGGTTCTTTTAATCTTCTTAATGATTGCCCAAACAGTGGATATGGACATTTTCTTAGAATAAATTCACTTAAATTAAAGGTTAGATTCCTCTCATATTTTCAGTGTGAGTTTAAGCTAATTAACCACAAAGATTTATTTAGAATCTTTTTTTACCCAACTTTACCAAAGGTATAAACTCTGGAGCTGAATGCAATAAATAATTGGTTGTAGTAGGTCTGCCATTGCTGTAGGACATGCAGTACGAGGTTTACAATAGAGTATGTTTGGGGGGTTTTTTTTGGTCACACTTACTTTTCTGGCTTGAGGTCACGGTAGATAATTCCCAGGCTGTGGAGGTGGTCCAGAGCTAAAGCCAGCTCAGCCAGATAGAACTTCACATCCTCCTCAGTAAACATGACCTGTAGGGAAAAGCAGAAGCAGACCGAGAAGATGATTCAGATCAATCTTTAAAAATGCTACATGAAGCATTTAAAGAGGAAAGAAACTAACCAATAACCACCAAGACGCAAGCTACTCGGTCTATTTATTATCTTTTTCTTTTTTACGTTCACCTTGCTTCATAACTGAATTTTAATTACTGGGAAATTCATTTAGGTTCTGCACAGGAAGTGCTGGAGCATTCTGAGAGAAGAAAATTGGCTTGCAAAGATTGTAACAAGTTCCAGGCAGGAGTGCGGCAGCTGCTGCTGGCAGATGAGTGATTCCAGCACCGGCGCTAATTAATTCACATCTCCTGTTTCTCTAGCCTCTGTGCAGAGGATCATGATTAAATCAAGCTTCACGCATGGCATCACAGAGTGTGGTAAGTTTCTGTTTTAAAAAGAAACAGAAGCAATGCTAAAGGAAAGGTTGGCACCTCTGAGGTGTGCTGGTTCTCACGGAGTAGCTGGAGTGTATAATGGATTGTGCCACCATTGCTGAATTTATGTAGAAATTCACTCAAGATGTTTTGTCTCACTATATGCAAAGTCATAGAGGGGAGAGGGCAAAAATGATGAATGCGTGGTCACATATGGTTTATTATCTTAATAAAGACCTGTGTTCACAAGGCATCAAAGCCCATATGTTCAAGTGTTATTAGTTTGCGGGGAGGTTGTCCTGTCTAAGGTGATGAGGCTGAGACTAGGTGGGACTGGAGGCTTAGCAGAGGGAATGACTGTCATTAATCAGTGTATGAAAAGAAGCCCTGAAATACTATACACACTCAGCCTGGTCTGAGAGAACTACGAAGACAGTGCAATGCAAAAAGAATATTAAAAAAACCAAGTTTAACAAGGAAAAAAAAAAGATTTATAAAGCACATGTAATGACAGAATTGTAAACTAAAGCCAGGGTTAGTAGTTAAACTGGAGCTGCAAAAAAAAACCGTACAAATAATCTCTAAAGAGCCCAAATTTAGATTCATACAATATACATGACTTTTTTATGTGAAACTTCATTTTTGATTTCTATAACATACATTATGATTTTTTTCCTCTTGGTTCATTAAAAAAAAATTTTTTTTTTTTTAAAAATAGGCGTAATGTGTTTACATTATATGTGCAGAATATTTATGTATTTATCTTATAATAATAAATATTACTTTTTCTATTTTTCAGTCATGCTTTTTTAGGGACTTAATTTCATAGCTATTACTTTTTTCATTCCATTTCCCGTGATCCTCCTCAGCGACCATGTCACATGACTATCAAGCACATTTGTAATTAGAGGACTTATTTTAAAAGATAATTAGAGAACTCTATTTAACATTAACTGTACCTATACAGAAAAAAGAACTGCTTCTGTGCTGCTGTTATTCAATACACTCTTGCCATTTTGCTGACCGCCTACCATTAAGAAATGTAGTTTATTCTTGGTTACAGCATATACTTTTTGACTTGGACCTCTGCACACAGCGATTTTGAGGAAGAAAAAGTACAAAGGACAGCCAGGCTCCAGATAAGAATAGCAATGTGCTGTCTAAGATGCGCAACCCTTATTATGTTCTAAAGCTCTTAATGTTATATGGGTTTCAAAAATAACTTGTACCATCTCCTATTGTATCAACAAGACAACTAGTTATTCTTGGCCATCTCAATGTATGCACAGAGACTGGATTAAGTGTACTTGGTAATCATAACTTATCACTTTGTTCACTGTTTCACTGGAACAACTGATGTTCACTTTCACCATGTTAGAGTGTTCAGAGGTAAAGTAAGACAGCACAGCCATTGAAAATCTTCTGACCAGTGTACACTGAGAAAGGAATATGATGATAAACACACCCATTTTATTGCCATAAATCAAGAAATGATATTTCTTGGGATTTCATGTGAAATGTCACCGGTGGTAAAACTCCACTTGCTGATCCTGTCAGCATATAGTGATCCAGGCAACAACCTAAAGGAGATTTGAAGGAAATCTCAGAATGGTGTTTTTTTTACAGCAGATAGATGAGATAAGTGATGCAATCAGGGGAATGAAAAGTCCATTAGGGAGAGTTATAGCAAAGCACTGGTGATGCTAATTACACCATGGCGGGACAATTCATCGGAGAATAGCTGGCAGACATGCCTTTAATTACCCAGCATTGTCTGAATAAATCTCCATTAGGGAGCTATCTTCACGCAGCTATTGTGTTGATATGGATACTGAAAGATTTGACATCAAACAGGCATTTAAAGGTACATACTGTAAAATTATCAAATCTGAAGGTGTGGATTCATTTTCTATAACTGCACGACTCTTGACAGTAATACTGGCTGTACGTTTTCCACTACAGGAAAGGAAGGACAGAAAAGTTTGTGTGCCCTAGTTTCTCAGTATCCTGACATGGTATCTTCAAGAGAGAGAAAAAAGAGAGGTTGATGATGAAATGAGTGTTTAAGTGATAACAGGAACTAACAAATGGTTAAAAACAACAACAAATGGTTAAAAAGTGTGACGTGTAAATGTTGGTGAATCACTGTTTTATGAAAGTTTTGGGGCATACAGTTATAAGAAAATAATCCTGCTTTGCATATCACAGCACTTCAGCATGGATATTTTCATATAACAACAATTCCTTACTTCCTGACTAGCAAACTCAAATACTTTCGTGAAAATTACTGGAATCAAATCAAGTTTGTAATCCAATGTATAGATGTCTTTCAGATATTTGTCCAAGACCATATGCATGTAAGTTGGTGCTCCTGTCAAATTAATCATCAACTAATCATGGATTAGTGCTGTAAATAATAGATGTGATGGTGTCACTTTCATATTATTTCTGTATTTTGTCCAGCTCTGTTTAAAACCTAGACACTAGAAGGACTTAGATATAAAAACCTGAGTTGCCTTAGACAACTAGCAACTAACCTCTTTGGAGAGACGGGTGAAGAGATCGCCTCCTCTTAGGAAGTCCAGGATGAGATACAGCTTTCCCTCAGTCTGAAAGGCTGCAGAAAATGACACAACATCACGTTAACACAGCACTCTTGCTTGCCACACGGTTGGCAGGAACGTTATAAATTTTGTATGCACTGTTCAAGCCCAATAACTGTATCATACGTGCACTTTAATGTCAATATAGCTGCTCTAATGTAAGTGATAGCAGGAACTTAATGTCAAATAATAATAATTAGTATAATAATTGGTTATTCAGTGGTGGGCACTTAAAATGATGCGATGATTTTGCTGTTTTTAGGAAGGAAGCAGTGGCTGCTCACCATAGTGCAGTTTCACTATGAAGGGGTGATTCACTTCCGCAAGAATGTCCCTCTCCATTTTGGATCGCACCCTATCACGAACTTGATAGACAATAGGAGAAACAGAAGGTCATATGCAAAGAGTCACACTCAGATAAAACTTGTGCATAAGAACGCTGCTGTAATCATAGTCTATATTGCTTATCCTGAACATCCTTTCACCAAAATTAGTAGTGTTAACATCACATATACGACTGTGCACGTGTAATGGCTTATAATTGCACAGAGGTGTCAATAACAAAAGGATGGGTTCTCTTTTGATCCTATTCCTATCTGAGTATTCTTTAAACCGCTCCTGCACAGTTGATAAGAAATACAAATACACTTCTAATGTATTCTGTGAAAGCTGCTCTCCTATTTTGCATGATATCATTACGCTAGCCCAAACTCACTCCTGGTAGTACCTGGAGAACAAACGATCGAGTTTTCACCCTGTTCAAACCATCTAACAACTCCAAAATCACTAACAAGAGAAGAGTAGTGTGTGCCGCACAACTGGGTATTTCTGCTTTATATAAGTGAAGAAGAGCACTGGTTGTTGCTAAGGTGTCGCTCGCACTGATGGTGTTACTTTTCACTCACGAGTACACAAAGAACTTGCACAGATGACTTAGTATAAAAGCTGAGAAAAACTCCCATGTTAAAAAAGAGTCCAGGAAGTAACCATGGTTACACAAAGGGAGTTACGTGGGTTGTGTACAGGTTGTGAAGGAAGATGCCTTTGAAACGGACAACGCGAACTACCATTATGACAAACTGATTATTGTAATTATGGTGTGAGTCAACAGAAGGGAAAAAATGCATTTTGTGGAAATCTCATTTTACACTGAATTTTGTTTTCCTAATGGAGCAATAAGTAGTTACGTGGAAACTGGATGACGTAAAAGATAAATCATTGCTTCATTTTTTGTTAGGGTAATAGCAGTTGTCATGTAATGGAAAAAAAAAAGGTGCAATATTATTTTGTTCTGGTTCTGTGAGCCTGTGACCACTGTAGCTTCAGCGTTAGTGAAGCCTGATGTGGTCTTCGATGTATTGTGCATATTGAGATGCTTTTCTGCTCACCACAGTTGGAACGAGCAGTTATTTGAGTTACTGTATCCTTCCTGTCAGACCTCTCTGACCTACAGGCAGAACTGCTGCTCGATAATGCTTTTTGTTTTTCGCACCATTCTGAGTAAACTACAGAGACGGTTGTGCATGAAAATCACAAGCAGTTGCTGAAATACTCAAACCAGCCCATCTGACCCCAACAACCATGCCTTAGTCAAGTCCAGGTCACTGAGCTCACATTTGTCCCCATTCTGATGTGAACTGACACTCTTCACCTGTATCATGAGTTGACAAATTGGATAATTACACGAATGTACAGAGGTCCAGGTGTTCCTAATAAAGTGGCCGGTGAGTGTACAACTGACAAACAAATTACCAAATGCTCCTTTGCATCCATTCAAGGCATTCTTCCCACATGATTTACATTGTGAAACTGTATCTCTTTCCCTTCTCATCAGCTCTATTGAGAGACGTTGCAGATTTGCTGAATAATGGCAACTCTGAAGGGCTGCATAGGTACTCCGTCAGCCACTCCCCGGTGCTAAATTAGATGCCCTTTAAAAAGCTGCCCCAAAGCTTTTTCAGCTCCGTCATCTTCTCATATAATTATGAGTCACATGCAAACACATGCTTCGCTAAAATTACAGGGAAGATCGACAAGTACTGCGTACACATGTACCGGAAAGCATAACATTTGCTTTATTTGTAAATGTTATTCTTGCAGAAATGGTTTTACCTTTCAGGGTGGCCTTTTTTAACACCTTCATGGCATAGAGTTGCCCTGTGTCTGAGCCTTTAATTTTTCTCACCAGAAATACCTGTAAAAAAAAACAAAACAACAAGCACATACACTTTTTTCATTTAAGTTATAAATATTACTTATATTTAAGTTAAAACTGTCATATCACCCACCCATAACCTCCACAATGGTAACGTGCAAGGCATAGACATGAGCCCCAGAACAATAGCACAGAACTAATATCATTAACGCCAGCTACAGGTCCAGATGTTTTTTCATGGAAAGGTAAATTTGCATGGCATTGACTAACGGATGTGATGTGTTTTCGATCTCACCTTGCCATAGGACCCCTGTCCCAACACTTTAAGAAGCTCAAACTGTGATGGGTCAGCTTTCTCGAAGCCTTCTTTCACATGGTTGCTTATATCAATCTCTTTCAGGATGCTGTCATCCTGCAAAGGAAGCAGATGGCACAGAGGGAGACCATGTGATTGGAGGGAAACAAACACGCCTGCCATTAACCTGCATGTGTATGAGTGAGAGGTTTCGCCAGCTTTCATTGCGACTAATGGAGCTGTTGTAAACAGACGTTGTGTGAATCACAGCTGAATCATATTTAAAAATACACCTGATATAATGTGATAAATATTATCTCTGGGAAGTAACAGTGCGGTGTAGCACAGCACATGTGATCTGCGACGATGGACAAAGGAGATTAAACACAAACTCCTCCACAAACCAGGCAATTCCGTGAATTCACAGCCACAGATTCCCGCTCTTCCTGGAGGTTCTGTAGATGTTCTTAAACCAACTGTGAGATAAAGGGTGTTTTCACACTTGGCCTGTATACTTGAATGGCTCGTTTGTGGGAGGGGCTCCTAATTGCAGGTTTGCAAAATGGTACGCAGTACGTTCCCCCTTTCATTGTTGTTTTATTATTTTCCTTTAGCACCAACATTCAAGAGGTGTGGCGTGGCATGTTATCGTGTAGGTATGCAAGCAAATGAGGAGTCGTTCTGGTATAAGACGATTTGTAGCTATGCAGGCCAACACGAGGCACAATGCTCTAAGTGCAAGCACTCGCACCACAAAGGTGAGCTAATTATAGTACTCCAGTCCTATAAAAATGACCATAACAACCTTTATTCCTGCCATCACGAAACTTGAAAAAGGAAGTAAAATGATACTTAAGGCTGATTTATAGTCGTGCATCGGTTCTACGTAGAACCTACACTGTAGTCTACGCAAGTGGCTTATGAGTTGTGAGCATGTACGTATACTTGATCGCTAGTGAGTCTGCTTCGCTCAATTATGCCACCAAAACACTAGTTGGCAGTGTGGTTTCTATGCCACTGTGTTGAGTGTCTTCGTTCACGTCAAACAATGGCAACTGAAACTGAGAGGATCATGTTGGAGTGGGAACTAATAAATGTTGAACAACAGTTACTTTACTGAAATTACTGCAACACAGAAAACAGAGAAGATGCCAGAAGAGATGGGGTGTATGACCATTGAAATTCAGTTTAAACGGTCTTCGGTTTGGTCCATGTTTATTCAACTCAGTTTCAAAATGGTGGAGAAGAAGGAGCAGCCGGAAATGCGTAGGAGGAAATGCGATGGCACCAAGCGGACCAATCACAGTTGTCGAGGTCTGTGTCAGGAACTGTGCAAACGAAGCCCCAGACCACCGTTTTTAAGATGACCATGGAACAGTTCTCTGGACTGCTCCTGGGCTCGACAGCTTTCACATGTCACCAAACAAACTTTAAGGACAAACCGCAAGTGTGACAACGACCAGTAAGTCCTTGGTCTGCCCCGGGGTCCCCATACAACGTGTGCTTGATACAGCTCTACTGGGAGCTGACATGAGCACGTCCTTATAAGTGATTTTGGAGGAGCTTCGACTCTACCCCAAGGCGCTGCCAGATTGTCAAGTTTACGCAATTGGACGTAAAACTCCTGCGGCATGTAATATGGACACAGTCTGACAGCCCAAAACGCTACACCCTGGTTGAAAACTTGTGCTTTAACAGTTACGTGTCCTGTGTTGCACCGTCTGTTGCTCTCAAAAAAGCACAAGTCCACCTCCTCTCCTCTTTCCGCTCTCCTTCGTATTTTTGCCGGCACATATGACTCAAAATCTGCTCACCAAAAAAAGAAATGTTTCAGGCATTTTTCTTTAACTGGCTCTGACATACACTGCTAGCCACCCTGTTTGTTCCAGGACCTGATACCTGCCGGCAAGATAACATAACAAGGGCATGAAGCTCTAATGCTGTAGTGTACAGTCCACACTTGATGTACTACCTTTCAACAGCACACATTGTAAGATGTGAGTGCAGCAGAATTAATGAGCAGAATTGACCACTTAGCCCTTTTTCTGTCTCATTCCATTTATATCTCTACTAAACTGTTAAGAGTTGTTAATGCGATGATTCAAATTGCATTTTTTCCCCTTTTCACTACAGCTTCCTGGATAAAGTGCCTTCAAAATCACAACCAACATCTATTAGTACAAAACAACCACATCTTGCTTTTAACTTATTATTGATTTTTGAATATTAAATGGAAACGGTCAAAAAAATCCATATAACATAAGCTGCAACTCAGACTGCAACAACCACCTATGTAAGCCTTCTCTTTCAGATTTTGCATCGTTAGTAACATGAATTATGGATCAGGCGTAATGCTATGCTGTTTAGCCTAAGGCAATGTTTTTTTTTTCTGTTTTCAGCTGCCATCTTCACTCTTGTGAACTCTCTTTCTTACAAAGCTGACTATTAAATTCACAATGCTTTAAGGGCTACGTCTATAAAATTGAAAATGATGTAATTTTCAAAACTGAACAGCTGTAAATGAACTGTTAGCTCTTGTTATTAAAACGTTTAGACTCGTTTTTCCTGTACAGAAAATATGATTCATCTCTTCGAAGGTGTTCTTTAGCTGCACCTTTTCTGATGTACTGTGATGATTGCGCAGAACACCACTGAATGGAAGAGAGCTTCCATCTATACCGTCTATATGCGCAAAAATTACCAAGAAGCAGCAGGCAGATAAGAGAAAAGCATCCATCCAAGACGTTCCATTGTTGGTGCTGAAGCACAGCAAGTGCATGAAAATCACATCTACGTACATTATTCAAATGTGTTCAAATTGTGGGGTCTTCAGAAGAAAGCTTCTTCTGAACTAACTGTGTATGATGATATTTCATATTTTTCCACCAAAACCATGAATGCTCATACTGGGAATGAATCTTCATGTATTTCGATACTAATCCGTAGATGAAACTTACATTATGGTACTCGTGACCCTTTACCAATTAATGTATCAGCTTGTCATGCAGTCTAGTATTCATTACACATTTGAAGCTTTCTACCTCATTCAAGGACAAAACTAAGTAAAAGGAGATTAGAGGCTCAAGCTTTTTAACAATGGCTTTACTACAATGCATTTTAACATAACAAAACTAGTATATTTTTATGTTCAAAATATTCATCTTCCAAAAAATCAAGTTCATGCAAAAACATATCAGAAATTTGGTATGCATGCAAACAGAATTGTGAATAATAACAATTTTAATACACGTATTCCAACAGTTCCAAAACGTTTCTTTCCCTTTCATTATACTCGAATCTTCTATTACTGTTCGCTTCTCTCGGAGTAATATTAGATCTTCGCATATTAACCTGATTACATTATATCCATTCTCCCTTTGTATGGAGCAAAGGAATACAATGAATTGAAGTACAGACTTAATGCAATTTTCCTCACCGCAAAACACATTATTCAGGCCTTTGCATTTAATTTCAGAAAACCTAACTGTTCAATTAGATGATCAGTGTCATATTACATATAGGCTTTTTAACTTTTAGGAAAAGGTTGTGAGTTCGAATCTTAGCACTACCACCACTACCTTCACTGTGACATCCTTGAGCAAGGCCCTTAACCTTCAGCTGCTCAATTTTATTCTGTCACTTTAGATAAAAGTGTCATGCAAATGAGTAAATGTAGAAAGGTACCTAAATATATGCGTGCCAGGAACAGCACAGGATTCATGAGATCCTACAAATGTGACTCTAAAAAAAGTGAAAAAGAAAATTCAGCCTTTAATTAAGGTTAAAATTGTAGTTAATTGACACCTGCAGCTTTTATTTAAGTCCATCAGTACACAAATGAACAACGTTCCACTCTGGGTATTTTTGCCGCGTAACATAAATGCCATATTTAATGTCTCATCAGCTAACTATATTAATCAAAGGTACACAGACACTTTGACGGCTTAACTTCTAACACTGCGAGGCAGCCTTGTCAAGTCCGATCATCGCGTGAAACATTTTGCATGTTTGGGAGAAACAAAAGCAATTGAATGCAGTTCAAAGGAATTTCAGACACAAGGTTATTTGCATGGAATTCAATGGGATTAAAGGCCAGTGCCTAAATTGTAAAGAAAATAGCCTAAATAAATCAATTATAGGTGTTTTTTTTATTATTTACAACATCTAGTTAGTTATTTCAAGAACAAAACTTCATAGAAATATCTGTGTATGAGCCTTTGGTAAACACAGTGTATTTTAATGCAACAATAGGAATACAGTTGTGTAAACCAGATGTTTTCATGATGAGTCCTTTTCTTTTTTTTTAAAAAAAAGTCACAGAAATCAAATGAGTTTTCTACCAAACCTCAATAGCTCAAAAACAAGGAGTGTAAATAATGTCATTATTTATAGAATAATGGAAGCTTTGTGGCTTCAAGAAATGTCTGTGTGCACTTTAAATAATAATCCTAATTTCTAAAAATAGTCATTTGTACTTCAGAGAGTTTGAGAGCCCCTGGTGTAGGCTACACATCCTTTCTTCTCACACTTACCATCTCTAACACGGCTGTAGGTTTACAGTCCTTAGTGAACTAGCATGAAGAATATGGTTTTATGTAGACACTACAAGGCGTTTTTGGAGAAAGGCGTCATGCTTGATGATAAATGTAGGTCTATTTTGAGTGGCATTGGGTTTTTTTTTTTTGTAGCCTATTATAATTATAAGATTTATTATTGGTCACTTCCTATTTTGATCTTGGGGAATCATACCCCCTGATATTGAGTTTGCTGTGTCAGTGTGGAGGTGGTGAGCACTTTTGGCTCTTTCAGTTGAACACACGCAATGCGCTTTGGGCAAGGCAGCAGTGTCCACGCCAGAATCTGCACCAGGACAACTTTCACATAGCAACAGAGCATCAGTGATTACAGCAAAGATCACAACTTCAAACGAGAGACAGATGAAAGAGAGAGAATAAAGAGGCGCTCACCTCGAGTTTGCACAAACTGGAGCTTTTGGAGCGCGACTTCTTACGCAGGTAAACCGAGAACCACCTCCGCACTGTGAATTTCCGCATGTTTGCGTCCATCGTCCCGATTCGGTCGCTCGAGGGCAATTTCCTAGCCTTGTATCCTGCGCTGTAAATCCGGATCACACACTCTCTCTCTCACACACACATACATACACACCGCGGGGATTTACGGTGGCTTCTCGACCTGCTTTCCTCTCTAATCCATAACGCGGAGTTTGTTATGAGCTGGGCGAATTCAGAATCCGTGCCTGGTTTTACTGCATGGCGATGTGCCACGGCTCTGTGTCTTTCAGCATCCTTCTGCTGTCCTGTGTGGCGTCAGTGAGTGAGACCTGTTCAGCGCTACCTTCAGCTCACTCACTCCCTTCCTGCAGCCAATCCCGGCGCGCTGCTTCCTCCCGGTCCCGGGGCGCTTTAACTACTGTAGAAAGGTGGCGTTTAGTTCTACCCGTTTTCTGACAAATCCCCGCCTACGTGATTCATATTCACGCGCAGCCGCCGATGCGTAATTGGCGGATTATTTTGTTTGTATTGGCTGCTAACCAATCACAGCGCAGGACGCTGGAAAACGCGTGGGAACTCCGGGCTGGATGAAAACGAAGGTGCGGCGATAGAGCAGCTCACCTTGCGCTAGTAACAAAGCTGCATAGGGAATGGGGACAGCGGTAATACCACGTGTAATAAACGTGGAGACAAAATAAACCCAGGGATTTCAGCAGGAATTGTATTTATTTTGTATATGTGCTAGTCTAACAGGTATGATGACTTAATATTTGTATCGTGAATACATTCAAAATGCATGAATTACTGTTGTTCCACATAGACAGCGCTAGTTGCAGAACCACATATCAGGAGGTTGGGCTGGATCTGATCCAGCGCTTCCTACCTGGCAGACTCAAACCGGAAGTCAAGGGGGTGGAGTCAGATCAAAAGTCCAGGAGTCAGACCAAAAGTCCAGGGGCTGGAAGTCGTACCTGATCCAGGACCCGATTTAATTGTCCAAGGGGTGGAGTTAGAACTGATCCATGTACATCATTTCTCATGCGAGAACGTAATCCAGCTCCTCTACCTGGGTGGACTTTAAAAAAGTCCACAGGGTTGAGTCAGACCTGATCTGCCTGGGCAGAGTCTAATCAAAAGACCAAGTAATGGAGTTGATACCTGAGTCAGCTCCTTGCTAGGTGGAGTCGAACTAAAAGTCCAGGGGGTGGGGACAGACCTAATCCAGCTCCACCTACCTGAGCAGACCTGAAACAAAATTCCAGGGGGTGGAGTCAGAGCTACTCCAGCTCCTCCCGGCTGGGCAGACTCAAACCTAAAGTCAGGCTGGATGAGTGAGTGTACATTTTGTGTTGTAGATAGGGCTAGGGTTAAGGTCCAAGCATTTACAGTAAGCCTCTATTATATAACTGATTAACTCAATAATGTAGGTGCTTAGACACCTAATCACTTGATCATCAGGAAAGTCACTGTCTCTGGAATAGCATCTGTCCAGTATATTTTAGTCAGCTATTTTTTTAGGGGAACTCCTAAAATGTGCATGACAGGGGATTCTACAGTTGACAGGTGTCTTACTATGCTTTAATTTTTACCTCTGTTTACTATGTTTGGTATTTGAATGAAGCATGGCAAGAACCCAGTAGAGCATTATGAAATCACACCTGAGGCTTCCTATAAGCTTTTAAGCATGTGTACATATAATAGTTTGCCCCATATCATTTGTATTATGTCATTACAAAGACCTTGTGACATAATTCATTGCTCATCACTAATAGTTTCATTGTTGTGCCATATATAGATGTTAGATTTTCACTGTCCCTTCTAATATCACCAGCAGTCATCACTGAAAAATGGTATAAGGATCACTTCTCTTTTTCTCCTGCAGATTTTTGTCTATTGTCTCTTTTTCAAAAACTCTGAATAAATTACTTACAATGAAAATCTAATGAACCATGACTGCTCATTAATGCTGACTGATGCCTCTGACATGAGAAACCAGACTCATCTGTCTACTGATCTGATCCATCACTTGCAATCTTATGTGTACTTATGCATGACTAAATATAGCCTTCTAAAAATAACAAGAACACAGCAGCGGCCTTAAATAATCTTGTTATCTTTGGGATTATCTAATGACTGCACCATATATCTAGTGATGGCGCCACCAATTTAATTGGAACAATTGGGACCAATAACCTCCAAACCAATTGCATACTTTTTCTCCTGTAGTTTTTGAATAATAATGTCCTAATCAAACAATTTTGGTTTTAACATATTCAGATTTGCAAAATTGGTAGTCTTACAGAGCATATTTAATCCCATAAGTCTTCTTTTGCATCCTGTATCAGAAAATCTCTTTAGTTTTATGTTATTGTATAGATACTAAATTAGCTGTAATGAACTGGAAGTATCATGAAAATCATCCAAAATGATAGGTAAAATTATGTTTTTTTTCTCTTTAAAAAAGAAAAAAAACCCTGCTATGTTTTTTTTTACTTTTTGCAATGCCAATGCCAAATAGCAGTCATGGCAATTATGACACAGTGACTCCAAAAGAAACTGTAATATCACTTATGAAGTAATAATAACCTTATAAAAATGTATTATGAATCAGATATAACATCCAAAAACAGAATTAAAAAAATTAATTAGAAATTAAGAGACTAATTTCTTATAACAGTACAATAAGTACACATACTTTGTGTACCTAGATGTTCTAAATATGCAATTTGTAAACACACCCAAATGTACATATGCTTATAATTTCTTGAGTAGGGCTGTTTGGTTGTGCCTCTTAGTAATGAGGAGTTGTATGGGGTGCCAGTGGTCTAACGACAGCTGCTGGCAGATGTGTGAGATCTAACATCAGCTTCATTGCTAATTAGCAAGACAACTTCAGTCTGATTTAGGCATGACTTAGGGATACATGTTTTCTCATGCAAGACCTTGTTAAGATCATGATGCATAATATTGCAATTAGATCAGCTTAAAAAATCAGTGTAAAACAAAAAGTTGTAATATTACATACCTGCATGAAATAGTGGATGATTCTTATGCAACATTTTGAAAAACATTATAATAATCTGACAAATTTACAGAAGCTAATCAGTGTAAGGAGATTAAATAGCTAGTCAATGTTGCAACATGTTGACACATATTGCTATTCCTAATAGCAAATTTAGTGATAAGAAATAATAATAATAATAATAATAATAATAATAATAATAAATGTGTGAAAAAAATGTCTGTAGTTCAGCAAGTTTTCTAAACCTGAACTATCACTGCTTCTGTAGCCGATCCTCTGTCGTGGCTAAACACATGTATGTAAATTATTTAGCTGAAGGCAGCTCATCAGACCAGAGACTAGCTACAAGGCTAGAAACATTAGCTCAGAAAGTCGAGCGTTCTCCCAGTCATATAGAGATAATTCATTTTATTTGAAAATAATGAAAACACAACGGACAGGGAAATATGTGTTTATTCTCCTGGCAACAAATTCAAAACATTTTTTGTTTGCTGAGTCCGTGGCGGTAATCAAAAGTGATAAGGTGAAGTACCAATACGAAAGAAAACTGGCTATCCGGTTACTATCAGATTTCCTTATTTATAGCGATAATTGAATTACCGAGAATTAAATTAAATTTAAAAGGTAATTAAAAGGTAACTGTTGTCACCATTCAGTCATGTGGGTTGCTTATTTGGACCTTTGTAAGTATGGATTCTTATATAACTGGATCTTTAGCAATGTTAGTTAAAGACCCCTGAAGTAGATTTAGACACCTTAAATTCAGTTATTAAAATTAGCCCACTTATGCAATACCAGTAGATTCTGGGTCAGATCATTTAATGAGGTCCCTGGTGCTGGACTACCTTCCTGACACATGCAATCCATCATTTGGGTGAGCTCAGTTTTTTAAGTAAGTGCCATAGAAATGTTTTGTGTACACTGTGAACTGTGCATATGGATCTACCACGGTTAATCAGGTGTACATGTAATAAAAATAATATAAACATGAATAAAAAGGCATGTAATAAACACTGTGTGCCATTACAGTTTACCACATAATAACTTAACACTTGACAATGACTTACTATCAGGTGTCTTCTAACATGTTAGCATTAATGTCCTACTGCTACTACAATTATATTAGTAGAAGAACCAACATTTTGGACATTACTGAACAACTTGCACACATTACACATATGCACAAAACCCCCCCAAAACATTGTCTTAAGGTGTTGTTATCTCATCAAATAGGTAGTAGAAAATAGAGGAAGTTTCTTTGCTTTTAAATGGAACTAAAGATTTTTTAATCCGTGTAAAAAGAGTGCTGTAAAAGAGCTTCGGAGGAATTAAATGTACCACTCAGCCATCTGACACCGTACAAAGTGTGACTGATAAGAAGCGTGTTAAAGAAATGCTGCTGCCGACTCTGATGACGCAGTGTTACCAGCAGGTGCTGGGTCATGACTTCATTTCACACACTCTCTGGTTTAAATGGCACCAAGCACAAGAAAATTAATGGTGAAGTGTCGTGGCAACCTCTGCATTCTGACATGTCAATGTGAGCTGTGATCACAGATATATTAAATATATGGGACATGGATGAACATTTTATGTATCTGTAGTGTGGTTATCAGTTGTAGAAAAGAATCAGGGATTGAAAACAAGCTCTGAATAGTTGCATAATAAATTTTAGCAACTAACAAGAAGCAACATTAAACCTTTCCCAGAATCTAATTCATTGTTTTTGTTTATATGAAAACCTAATGCATATTTCAAAAGAATTTCAAATATAACTACTTTGACAAAATAGCTTTAATTTCTCATTACAATTTATTTCCTATGGCCTAGGATGTCGCTACATTGCGGCTTGTTTTTCAAATGTAACACAGTGGAATATCGATGGCATTGAAAATGGCAACACGCTACTTAGCGCACAGACTTCTGGGAAGCTGACATGGACCCATTAATAGTTATGTAGCTGCCCAAAATGAGGTAACTTAATGTTAGTAAAATATAATTATGCAAGAATTGAATCTTTGAATTTATTGATTTGAATTGAATTTATTACAACCTTAGCCATACTTTCCCCTCAAATAACGTCAGCTAGCCTTCTTTTTGTCAAGCCAAACTACACATTACAGAAATTACAACCTACATAATTTGCCTACAGAAGTATAATTATGAAAGATTCAACTAAATCATAAAATAAGTTAAATGCGAACAAAAACCTCACAATACATGCAGCTGTAGCTGATTTCTTTTACCTTTGACTTTTTCTGGATGCCAATCTGTCTCAACAAGCACAGTGGAAAATTACAGTGAATGAATCTTTGACATGTTGTGCCTGTTCCCAGCATGATGAGTTGCCCATTATCAACCCAATTTAGGTCACATTAACCCACCTACCTGATCCACCAAGCTAAACCCAGCAACTGAGTTGTAAAAATAACCCAGCATTTTAAAGTGTATATTTTTAGTGCCCAAGCAACTAAAACTGTATTAGAAATATTTCTACAATGTTACTTCAACAAAGAATACAAAGAAACAGCCCCATGCTATTCTGCTCTTTTGCCCATTTCCTCTGACTAGCTTGTTTATGCTATGCTAGTATCTATGGTACTGTTGTTAGAAATGGCAAGAGGCAGCACTGGGGAAATACAGGCCTGTAAATCTCAGGCTTGATAAGTATTGTCGTATAATCCATTATTTATATATCAACGTTGCCAGTTGTGTCAAATATTCCATAACAATCAGCTAACATTAGCTAAACTAGCTAGCAAGCTTCTGTTTACTTCACTTCAAACCTCTAATGGTTTGAATATTGGTCAACAAATGTAATCATGTTAGGTTGCTTTTAAACTCACAGAGCTCAGCTAAGCTCAAGTGAAAAAGTACTTGAGTAAATGCTTTACAACTAATTTTTCATCATAATTTTGTCACATCTAATCTGAAAATATTCTATATATGAGCAATGCTTTTTTTCAACAATTTTGTTAACTGACCAAACGAGTTACCCTGAAGTGAACATCACCTTGAGTATATAAAAAAGGTAACGTTCGCTGTGTGCTAACATTAGCAAATACTGTTGGGTTTTCAGTAGCTAGATTTGTTTACTAGTTAGCTCATATAAAATAATACATTTGTCTATCTCATTAGCTGTCTCGCAAAACGAAAACATCCACTCATCTAGCTAGTGAGTCTAACTCATTCAGCGAGCTAGTGGTTTACCTGTACATGTTTCTGTAGCTTGGATGATGAGCTGTGAAGTGCTGATATCTCTACAGGTCTTGGCTCATTGGTCATTTGCAGATCATGATCATGCTTTTTTGTTTAAAACTGTTTAAAACCGAGGATAACTGATTAACTGGGGCAGGGATACTCATCTGTCTCCACTGTCTCAGACATTGCTGCTGCTGGCTAAGCTTTTCGCACCTGCAGCATGGACCATTGGCAGGTCTCAAAGTTGAATTATATAAAATGTGCACTTAATAACTTCCAGGGTGTAATGCACAATTATTTTTTTAATCCTTAATAGTGATAAAAAATAATTGTAGGAAAATTGAATAAAAAAAATCTCAAGTATAAGTAATATGATTTAATTATACCCCGTTAAAGTTACAGTGAACCATGTACACTCAGGTTACTGTAAGGAGAATACATGTAGCTTGTTACTTTCCACTTTCATTCATGTTCTGAAATCATCAATGGAAAATGTGAAATCGGTGCAATAACTACACATCTGACCCAATCACCAAGCAATATGTTTAAAATAACCCAGCCTAGAAGCATCTTGCAGGAAGCCTAGAAAAAAATGGAGAATGTTCAAAATCATAAGCAATAATTACTTTCATATGGAGGGAGGATTAAGTGTCATCCATTGAAGGCAGCTCTTATTAATAAGCAATGTACAGCAAATTTATAATTACAGATCCACATCTGTGAACCCGAAGCAGCCAGAAGGATCCACAAATGGCTTGATTCAGTATACTGCGCTCTTGCTTCATGATGCTCTTATTTTCGCTTTTTATGTATGTAAATGATAAGCGAGTGGCAGAATAAACAGTGCTGGCAGAAGTGATAGGGACAGCACAGTGTTCTCCATGCTGTGCCAGTCACTAGACTATATGAGCTATTCTGTCGCATAGTTGCACCTGTGCTTCTGTCCATATTGACGGTAATCCATCAGACAAGAAAGTGTCAGGAATCCGGCTGCTTAATTCAGTCTGTCTGCCGCAGAGTCTGAATCTTTTTTTCTCTCTCTGCCACTTGCACTTTCTGTCACATAGAGATACTGGGACAACAGACACAAAAACAGCTCGGTATTCACTGTTGCAGCTCTGACTACATATACAAATACTACATATATGGGAATGATCAAGGAGAAATTATTTCTAATGGCATGGTCAGATTAAAATTGCACATCTTCAAGTAACATGTTTGTGTTTTTTTGGTCCAGCAATCACCAGATAATCACTATTCAGTGAAGAAAGCTGGGGGCATGGTTTGGTAGTCCGTTTCTTTGTTTGCTGAGATATTTGGATGCTTTTATAGTATTTTCTAGTTCAGTAAAAGATTAGTCAGAATATCTGCAAAGGCTTTTCTTATTGTCACCGGGTTAATGGCAGCGGATTAGTCAAGGATAAACAGATTTCAGAATGCTGCATCCAGACTTTGGGTTTATTCCAGGTTTTATGATTGTTTTATGAAAGTCATACCAAATAATGTCAAAAATAAAATATTGTAACAGGTCTTAACCTAGTTCAACACTTAAATATAACATACATCAAAAAGTTTGTTTCCAGATGATCTACTCATCAAACCTAAAGCTAGAAAATATTGATTCACAAGTGAAAATCCAATAAATTTTTTTATCCAATATTAGTATTTAATACTTGCTCTGTATACTCTATGTTTGTGTGCACACACAAAGCTTACCACTGTTAAACTAAGGAGGTCCTGACCACCTTCCAGGTCTCTTCATCATCAGTATCAGCCCATATAAATCGAGATCTTCATGCTCTCCTGCGCTACGACTGCTAGGTAAGAAGAAAAAGGTTTCGAAATAGATGGTGTTCAGTGAAGGCCATTATCTCCCTCATTGGTATAATTTTGCAGCCTGTGGGCAGTATCTAGGAACCTTTAGAAAGAAAACAGCCAAGGATGGCCCACTTCAGTTATGGATCACATGTCGGACTTAAGAGATATGAGGTGGGAATAAAAGAAATGAACGTGGGTATTGTGTAAGCATGATGAATCACTTCCTGTGATTAACATTGAACGTTCCAGAATTACAAATCAACATGTGAGAGATGTGTATGTTTTAACTATTTCACGAGAACTGACTTGTCTTGTTACAATAAGATCTGGAGGCACTGAGGAAGGATCTGCTGCGCTATTTCAAACTGTAACTGAATGACCGGTTTCTGTTTAACTGTAATTATAAAATTGTTTAGTGCACATTTTTATGCTGGCCCTTTTGTAGCACTCCTTTCCTTCATTCCCAGTAACACAGCCCCTAATACTAGAGTGCTGCCATGTGATCAGTAACTGAACTGATAACGTCGTGCACGGATTATGATTATAATGTGTTTATACATGGCATAGTTAAAAAACTGCTAATATTTTGAACACACCAAGCAGGCTGAGGGCGACCTTTTTCCGAACTGTTGAGGATCACTGAACCTTATGACTCCTGTTGTTGTAGCCCTACTGCTTTAAGATTCTGATATGCTTTTCTGTTCATCATTGTTGTTAAGAAAACCTGTTCACAGCAACCTAATTTGAGAACTTGATGGAATAAATTCAAATTTTACATTTCAAGCAAAAGTACTGTTTCATGGACTAAATAATCCACCAAAAATGAACACGTTCATTTTTATTAATTCAGATATGCATGGGATTGAAATGTGTGCATAAATATCCGAATATAAATCTCCAATTTCAATCAATCGTTTTCGGTATAGAGAAAACACAAGAAACAACTCTGGAACAAGAGAGATAAAATCAATCAAAACCAGCAATGAGGCTTATTGTGTAAAATAAGCCAGACTATATTACAGTACAGTGGAATCAATGTTTACATTTGAGTTCTGAGCTTAACGACTGACTCAGCCGCTTGGAAATGACTGAGGCTGATATGCTAATGTACTGTTAAAGACCATGTACAAAATGAACAACTTCAAGTGTTTTTAAAAAACTGTTTTTAAAAGGGTTTGATTTTGGTAACATTGGCAATAATGATGCATCTAAAATTCATTCACACTGGTTACATATTCAATTCCCCCAGAGAACCACAATACCCAAATAAGGTAAATGAGTATGGAGTGAAAACTTTACATAACGGTTATGTAACATCATAATCACTTTTCAGCCTGCTTTTCACTTTTCAGGTTTAACTTTTCAGGTATTGACAGGGCGAGTGGTGACCTCCAGTGGTTTAAATGTGAATGCACAGAATTAATAGCCTGTATCCTACACCTGGAGGTCTACTGGTCACTAATATATTGCGAGGTCAGTAGGTTGTCCAAACCAGCATTTTAAATTGGCTGTCAAGAAAACCCTGTTCCCTCAAGAGTTTCATATTCAACAGGCACAAACAGGACAAGCGTAAATTACAGTTGAATCATATCTGATTGCACCATATCAAGTTTTGCAAACCTCAACAGCTTAAAGAAAGCGTGGCATCTGCAGCGTGCTTCCTGGCGGAGGATAGTAGACTGGCACGGAGTCTTCACACACACTGAATCCTGGGTGGTCGTTGAAGACAAACGGCAGCACCTTGTTGTCTCGGCTCTGCAGCTTCTCGGTGCTCTTTTCACAGTCGAGAAGCTGAAACTCCTTATCCAAACAGATCTCTATCTGGCCCAAAGTCTGGAACTCGCTTTCCTAAAAAAATAAAAATAATCAACCAAACAAATAAACAACAAGATGTAAAACATTTTGGGGAAATATGTACAGTTAATATAATAATCAGTAGAAAATACAGAGTAATCCGATTTCAAAATGACCATTCTGATTCCTACCTCTATATGGGAAACACACTGAATTTTTGGGATCACGCCGTATGAATTGCTGATGCTTCCTTCCACATCTGTTAGCTAAGGAAAAGATCAGCAGTGATATCTCATGACGTGACGGCATAAAAACCACAGCTGGTTACAGAAGCTGAACCACCAAAAAAGGCCTAATCTGGTCATCTGACTAACAAGATGAAAGAATTTCTGTTTCTCTACTTGTTAGCCTCAGCTCTTTTTTTGTTGTTGCAGTATATAAAGTGAAGATCATGCAAGAACTAAACACCCGGAAGTGAAATGTACTGAAGTCATCACACCTACTGAAATCGATCACTTTAAACTTCCTGAAACCATTAAAGATTCTGGACCACATGTTTGCCATTGGGCTGCTGATGTTTACTTAAAATGCACCCAAATCACTGATGTATTGAAAACACTCAGCTATGAACGGAGCTATATTGTACATTATTTAAAACATTAATATTAAACATACTGAATTTTTATGGTCAAAATTCTAAGTAAATGAAGTATAAACTCCTCTTTTGATACAGCTATATGAAAAATAGTTCTATTATTATTATTATTATTATTATTATACAAGCCATGGTGACTTACCTTGTAGTAGTTTTCAGAGGGAACAATGTTGCTCTTCTTTAAAACACTAAAGCCATAAGGAAATGATGAATTAAGAAATCATGCAAGCACTGCATGTTTCATATGCAGTTATTAAACTGAATCACATTGTCCTTACAACAACCCCAGAGTGCCGACACTAAAGACTCTTTCCATGAATGTAATATTAATGCCTGCTTACAGTAACAACCTAATAACAAATCCCAGTATTTTGATACTACAAATCTTCACTCACCCATTCAGGTCCAGCTTGAGGTAAAGTTCCAGGGCTTTGCTGAAGTATTTGAGCTGAGAGTCCAAAGCCTCTGCTGTAGCAGCACACGTCCCATGCTTTGTCCATTCATGCTTCCTAAATAACCGTGGAGAAAAGCACAGCATAATTACAGCATAGTCGTAGTAGTCGTCATAACGCCAAATAATGAACATTATATATAAAAAGGCATGGATCATACCAGAACGCTGTAGATTCTGGTTTAAGAAGATTTGGCCAATAGGTCTTCATTTGTGGTAGCAGGTCCTATATAATATAATGGTGAAAAATTAGCAAATGGTAGAAATGATCTACAACTCATTCTGAAATTCTGCATGTGTTTTGAACACTTAAGGCTAGTTTCTTTGTGTATTGATTGTGGCACAAACAAAATTGTAATGGATATGCAACGGAAAGTAGTTATAAGGGACAGTAGTAACACGCCCCTTTGCACCAGCACAGATCTGTCAAACAATAATACCGTGTGGCTGGGAATTCATGTGTAATAGCAGAATTAGTAGTCATTTTTAAATTTCATATTTTCAAATACGACACCAAATTTTAGGAATTAGTATGCAAATTCTGTGACTCACCAACTACACACACTCATGCACATCCACACTGACACACTTGCCCTCATACTTACCTTAATCAAACTTGCATTGAAATGCCAGGATGTGTTGCATTCAGAACCAGAGTTAGGCCTGTGCACAAAGACATATTATTATACCGTACTAAACAGTTCAGATATGTAAAAAAAATAAAATAAAAAAATTCAGGAACTCTGAACTTACCATAATCCATGCAGGGTCCAGTAACTAAAGTTTGAAGTGCATTTTTCCATCTACAAACAGAAGAATATTACAGAAGTTTACATCCCAGCACTGGTGAAGTCTCAAGGGGTTTATAGCAGCTACAATGCAACCAATAGCAGGAACTAACTCGTCTTGCAGGACTTTCTACATAATAGAAGAAAGGCATATGAACAGGATCAATGAAATGACACAATTTGACTCAGTGTGATATTAAATTATGAGTGGCATTATAAGAGAACATGTTGCATAGAAAATACAGTATTATAATAACTCCACAGATATGTAAATCATTCAATTCCTTACACTGCAAAACGTTTCTGGCCAGTGGTGAGTCAGGATGAGTTTGGTCCATTCTTTCCTAAAAAACAAAAAAAAAACCCAAACAAAACCACATCAGTCCAAAACGCTAATAAGTACCGATTAACATTCACAACTTATTGCACTCCGACATCATTTCAAATATGTGTAAGCTTACTTAAGAACGCTATGGGTTGAAGTCAGAAGGACGAATCCAAGACACAGGATGATGACGTTTGACTTCATTCTTCTTCAACGGTTAGTCCAGGTTTGGTCTGAAATATAAAGACAGGGCCACAGTGATTAATGTTGAAACTTGAGTTATGGAATGATGGAGCTTATACAATGAACTACATGTTCTGTTTAATATGAAAAAGGCCATAATTGTGTTATGGTTCCTCAAATAACCTGAAGCAAACGTCTGAAAGTCTGGAACATTCACAAAGTCCACACACAAAGTAATAAATAATACGCAATCACCTCTCTTCAAAGTGCTTTTATGATTTTTCAAAAGCTTCACAGGCCTACTTTGTAACGAGCAAACAGATGTAGTAATGCCCTACAATTATTGGCGGCATGTTGTTTCCCCAGAAGCTTAAAGCAGAAGTAAAAACATTAATAATAGTGGCAACATACACAATAGACAATTGATCACTTCATTCCTTTGATTCTCAACTTTCTGGAAGTTTCTTTGACCAGACCAGACAACCAAACCAACAGTCTTGTAAAATATATTGACAAAACTTTAGGTTTTGGGTATATTTTAGGTATATTTGGTTGCATTTTTTAGCTCGGGTGTACCCAGGATGAATTCTAATGCCATGTGTGGGAATTTATCCTTCATCATTCAGGACTAGATGACATGGTGCGGTCCGTACCTAAATTTACTTCGCAAATCCCGGACACCAGTTTTCACTTGGATCAGAGATCAATTACAGGGAGCGGATCTGGGTCCAAAAACAGACTGAATGTACCAAATGGCTTCGAGTCCAGAGGAAAAAAAAATGCAGATGTGAAAACCTCCTTAGAATAACAATTGTTTTTGAGAAAATGGGAAAACAGATCACAATAACAATGAAGTCTAATTGCTAATGATCAGGGTCTGGTGTGAAAGCAGTCTCTAAGGTCCCCTTTGTCCCACTTTGTTTAGTACAGCACCCATGCCCTATAATCACACTGGGATTGTTTTAGTCTAGAAAAATGAACATAATTAAATTTAAACACCAGTGCTGTTGAATTTTCAAACTTGATTGGTCAAAAAGTGCTTAGTTTTTTGTATAACAGCATGACAGATTCCTTTGACAGCAACACTGGATGTAATTCAAATCACAGATTAATATTAATGCACTTGTTGTAATATGTTATCCTTATGTATGCAACAGCAAATTCACAGCGACATGATCTAAGGTTATTATAAACAGAAAGAAAAAAGTTGTTGTTATTTAACAAAGAATCATATCATAGATCCGGTGAACCTTACAGTAAAGATATCTTAATTTATTCAAATGGAAGGAGTCTCCAGTGTCAGCTTTGTAACAGTTTGTTAGTTTAGGTTTTTCGCAAAGGGGAAAGTCCAAGGATGGTAAACAAGCTAATTTTTAATTATTTTTTTTGTCTTATTAACATCAAGGTGACGTGTCAGAGGAACATGATGAATGACAGTTTGGCTGCCACTTTTAATGTAATTGTAAACGGATAAAAACTATGACAAAAGATAAAAGAGTACTTCCTGATGTGTTGGTATGGGAAACATAATAAACTTCTAGGTGGCAATTTGAACACCACCCTGTCACTGATCAAGAATCGACTCTTTTGAATCCCATAAAAGAACGAGTCGGTTGTTTCTGAAGCCTAGTGGTGAATACAATGTAAATAAGCACGTAGCTGCAATGGAAAATAAGGAAAATAACGAAGATTAATGTAAATGAACGTCTAAAGGAAGCAGAACAAAGACAAACTTACCCGTTTTCCAGAATTACTGGTTTAACGATGTGACTTTGTTGAAAGTGACTTCCTCAAGACTGAGTCATAGTTTGTTGTAACCGAGCGATAAACATAAAACAGCAGCAAAAAAAACAAGCAAAGGGGAAAAGAAATAACCGAGTAAGCACTATTTAACTTCTCCAAATGGATTCATGTGATCGCCTCTGAGGATAATTCCCGATTCTAACCATGTTTACGTCGTTTGAGGTGTGCTGAGTTTGTGCACAGGGTTGCCAGACGTAACGAATATAAACTTTGATCAAGTTCAAAACTGCTGAGTTGAGTAAAACCGTGCTGTACTGTAACTTTATATCTTATTTAACAGTAATGTTAACAAAACTATCATGGACACAGATTGTTCACATTTGTGTTATGAGAATTTGTATAAAAAGCATACAAAACATACTTATAAACATTTGAAATATAACTTTACACAAACACGTCAAATTAATTATTACTCTTATTCCTCCATATCGTAATATCTTAATAATACTCCTCACAACGTTAAAAGGAGATGATATTTGTTATGTCTGGTAATATTCATCAATATGGATTTATATAAAACATTACCAACGCAGCTGCATTTTTAAAACGTATTGCTTAAGCGACAGATTACTCTTCAATCTGGCAACATTGTAGCGTGCTGCCGACTTCGTCATATGCGGGACATTCACGTGACGTGGTTTTGCTTTGCACTGCCGCATTAGCCGCTGTTGCTAATACGTCAGAGCTCCCGCCATATTAGCAGGGGCAAATCTGCGATTTTTACATTTCGATTTCTTTTTAAGACAGTCATACATTTCTTCGTATTTTTAAACAAAATGTGCATTGGCACTCCTAAAAATGTTTATGAACAAAATAGAACTGAAGTGGGTTTCCATTGATATTTAATTTTTAAAGTTCCCTGAGTGTTAAGGTATATGTTCACACTGCCATGCTGAAGTAACTCAAATCTGATTTTTTGCCTTAATGTGACACAGATCTGATCTTTTCAGGGCTGAGTGGACACGCAAATCTGATCTTTTCAAATCAGATTTGAGTCACTTTCATATGTGAATATGTCAGAGCAAAATGCGATGCATACATTAGCTACCAGCTATGCCATTTAATCGGTTTTAATACCAAAAGTCGTCACACAAATATGTTTCTGTTGTTGGTGATGCCGGACTTGTGCAAAATCGTATCACTGTGCGCATGCGTGCCGTTAAAGAGGAAAGGTGCGTTCTCACTGAAGTTAGATACAGGTCACTTGTAACTATGAATGTGAACCAGCATGATAGGCAAATCTGATCTGAACAATTGAGCAATGAGATCTGCGGTGTGAACGTAGCCTAGGAACCTTTAACAGTCATTGATGATGTCCTGTTTCACTGGGGTACAAATATGCAGTTACATACAGGCCTCTATACTGTATATATATCCACTATATAGTGAATCAGCCATATCGTAATGATGTTGATGGGGACTTTGCCCCATCCACTTCCTCCAGAGACGGAGATTCTGCCACCATCCACAGTTTTAGTCATTCATCAGCATGGAGAGATTAAAGCAGTGGATATTAACGGGCCCTCAGGAATCTATAAAAATATGCAGAATTGCAGAAGATGGCAGAATTTTAGTGGTCACCAAGTTTCCAACTCTACAATTAGACACCACCTCCATAACAACAAACTATTTGGAATGTGTGGGGGAAGAAAGTCCTTCATCTAACCACAAACATAAGCACCTAGAGATCTCACTTGAGATTGACTGGAACCAGGTTCTAAGATCAGATAATACACGGATAGCCTACTCAAGGTGGGTTTGGCATAAATAGAAGGATGATTATACAGAAAAGAAACTAATGCCCACTGTTAAGTATGGAGGATCTGTCATGTGGAGCTGTTAGGATATATGGCATCATGGATTCCATGAAGTGACAGGACATTGTAAATGAAAATGTGTAATGTTTGGACCTTCCAGCAAGACAATGATCCAAAACATACATCCAAATCCACACAAAATGGTTCAACAACCACCTGTAAGTCCTAGATAGGGCTTAAGATCCTGTACTAGCAGACATACTACAGTGGATATGTGGGTGTTTCTGGGAGTGTTTGACTTCAGGACTATCGTCCTCACTGTAAACTGTGTCGTCCTGACTGTAAACTTAATCTGCTGTTAAAAATAGAGCTAGGCAGTAATGCAGTCTTTACAAGGCTGTCTCAGAAGACTGCAGGAGCACACTTGTGTTTAAGGAACTGGTTTTGTAATACTGGATGTGAAAATAAGCTATTAAAAATATAAGAAATATTAAGCAAGTTGGGAGATTCAATTATAACTGAATTTATCTATATCTGGTGAGATGCTCATTCCAGGCCTAAAATTGATCAAAGCAACGATCACTAATCAATAAGCATCCTTAAATTCTATGAAACATTTGTCCGAGCCATTACAATACACTGTCCTTTAAGACATAAGCTTCTCTCAAGTGATGGTGAACGTGAGTTTAAATGCTATATATAATCTTGTTGCGTGTCCATAAATGGTGTATAGGGAGGTGGCGAGCTCCGTGTGGGGGCACGAAGAGTTTTGTTTTCCTCAGCCACTGACTCCCAGGCGAGTTGAGTCTGATGTGTGTGTGTTAAGTGCTACTCTCTACTCTGCCTGGGTAAGTGTGTAAAGTGTGCATTTCATGTAACGTTTGTACACCTAAAGCCTTTAACATGGCCTTTATTTACACTGCAAAAATTGATTACTGCATGAGGCTGTGTTCCTAAACTGCATCTTGGAAATGATTTCTGTGCTTAAATGAACGTTAATGACAGTGATGATCATTATTATAATGATGATGAGCATTATTATAATGATGATGATGGAATATGATGGCCTGATTGGACCTAATAGCTATTTTATATTTTTAGCTTTGCTGCTGACAGATCATGAATGCTATTATTTATATGTCATGCAAAAAAGGAATTAGTGCATGAGCTGCCAGCCTAGGAAGTGCAGCTTTAATAGGAAATTGCAGGATTGTATCATTTCATATCTTCCTGTATAATTCTCTTCCTGTGTTACATGTAGTTTTAATGTCTCTGTTCATGCTTCAGTTCCTCAAGTATGTTAGCAGCTCAAGTGTGAAAGATTTGACATTTTGGGTCAAGGCGAATGCTTTGCTGTTGCATATATAAACAAATTCTTCAAACGAAAAGGCATGTTCATAGTTTTATACTTTTTTCAAAGCTTGGAATTAACCATAACTAATACAACTGCTACAAAATTGGCTGCTACATTGCACATGCAACAAATTTCTATACAACTTAGACACGCATCTAAAGCACTGATTCTGATTATTATATCATACATATAAAATGGTGTCTATTGTGTGCGTATGATTTCTGACTGAACAGACAAAACATATGATACTGTTAAACATTAGCAGTAATAATACCATAAACAATAAAAAAAACCCTTCAATGAGTCATGTAAGATTTTAAACAGATCACTGAATTTGTTAAACACACAGCATCTGTGGCTGTGACCTGATGTACTAATAATGGTTGCTGTAATAAAGCCTTTAATGAACACGAACAAGACATTTAATTAAAGGGATTTTTTTTTGGCACAGATCATTGCTCATCTACTACATCCCATACTTTAGGAATCTTTGATCTTCTAACCCACAACCTCTTTTCTTTGGAGCATGGCTTTATGCTGTAATGCTGTAAAATCTCCCTATGATGCACTTAAGTCACATAAAATAGCTTTGAATTAACTTAGAATTAGCTTAAGATTGCGTTTAGTTCATGGATAAATTACTCAATTCGTTGTGGTTGCAATAGTGTGTGGCTTCATTACTGGTTTCTCTTCATAGGCCCTTTTCCGGTAGTCGAACATGGCTGCAGCTGTCGCCAAACACAAGCACTTTACTCATGACTATCATAGCAAGCAGTCAAGATATGTGGTGAAGGAATACTCCAGGTAAGATGCTGTGCATGTTGGATTTTGTATGAAGGTTTTGACAAAAGATCTCCACCCTTATAATTTCTGGCAGCAGGAATAATGGAGGGAAAAAAAAGGACGTATCCAATTAGTGTTGCACAGCTTTTCATCCTGGAAGTAGTATTTGGCATTCTGGTTTTCATGTTCAGATGATTCTATCTCATGAACATTCAGTTTAAAAAAGACCTGGGCATTAGATATAGAATTACATTTACCTTCTAGTAATTTAGTAATTAATTCAGAACCAGTCTTGAACTGCAGCTTTAATACAGCAATTAATTATTTGAATCAATCTCAAAAAAATAATTTACATTGATCTTAGAATGTTTCTCTTTGTGTATTCATTAGATGATGGATGTAGATGTGTGTTGGTGTATGGTCAACTGCATCATGTTTTAAGGATGTGACTGTGTTTTTAGCTCTGAAGTCGAAGACGTGAGATATGAATACAAAACGCAGAAGAATATCCAGAACGTGGTAAGGTACATTTACAATCAATTTGAAATGATTAGAAATCTATTTTAACCCCTTAAACTCACAGGTTTCTCATATTCCTCATAATTGAATCACTAACAAAAGTAAAAAAAAAGTGTTTTAAGGTGAGAGTTTAAGAGCTTGGAAATAAATCCAGGTCTTATTTGGGTTTATTCAATGTGTTCCATAACCTTAGGCTTGTGTACACTGTATATTCCTACATCAAGGTTATTGCAAGGTCATGAAACTGTCCTCTCTCTTTATGACAGGTGCAGAGGAAGATTTCGGAAAAGTTCATCCGTGAATCCTCCATGATCAGGGGCCCCAAGTTCCTGGTGAGGCTCAGGTCACATACTGTGTTTGAAAACACTCCTGTGAAGCTGGTCTGCACCGTGGAAGGCTTTCCCAATCCACATGTCAAATGGTTAGTTGCTGTCAAAGATACAAAGGAAAATATGATGCATTCTTTTCTGGTCAATCCTTAGCAACGGATGCGCTGTTTGCCAAGTCCCATACCATCCCTTTTTATATGCTCCAACTTGGTTATTAGCGATACAAATAATATTTCTTTAGATAAGCACACAACAACTCTTTGCAAGCTTAGCAAGACTGAGTACCTCATTTCATGTGTGTGTGACACAAGTGAGAGTGAAAGAGGAACTGCAGTCACCTTTTCACTTCATATTTACAAAGACTAGTCTTTTTTTCCCCACACCAAAATATCATCAATGTGATACAAAATAATTTGTTTTTTCATGTCATAGAAGTAATAAATCATTTTAATAGTGTTTGCTAAATTTAAAATAACCATATAATACATTTTGACCTGGACTGGATATAAGGATTACGGCAAGATGCCGCAAATCAATCATCTGTCTAGGCCCTGTCAGTGTGACATTTATCCCTGAGTGCTCAAAACACAAGAAGAAAAGGTGCACTTGACATGGTGATTCATAGTGACAGTGCTCATTAAGATCCCAGAATGACCAGATTCAACTGAAAAGCAGTCAAAATGCTTGGCTAGAGTGTGCCAGAAAACAGATTTAAACATATTTAAAGCTAAAGGCACAGTGGACATTTAATATACCTTAAATCAGTGTGCATGACGGTGTCTAGAACGACCTGATTAAAAGCATTAATCATCTTTTTTTACTCTTTGTTCTGATTTTATCAGGTTCAAGGATGATGTCCTGATCGACATTTCTTCCGGAAAATACTTTGTGGAACGCAGTGGTGGAATTCACTGCCTGAACATCATCAAGTAGGCTAATTAAGGCACTAGTGTGGATTTTGTAATCCACTGGATGTTAAATCATCATGAAATGGCATTGTATCTATTGCTTGAATAATAACCAGTGATTAATAGGATTCTGTAATTCACCACAATTCCTTAATTAGAGACTTACCGATTGTAGAATGCTACTTATTCTGTCTCTTGCAAGCGTAGAAAGAAGACGGACAATCGTTTCATTTTTCTTATCTTTTGATTTAAAATTATAATACTGCACACAACACCCATTTCCTTCTACAATTTATCATAAGCCTTGTAATTAAATTTATGAAAATTATGACTGGCTCATATCCTCCCAGAGCAGGTTAAGGATCAGATCCTCACCGAATTCTTTAGCATGTAAAAGACTAATACATTTTGATATATTTTGCACACATTTGAGTGAATATTAGCCAACATGTTTGGCTGCTCTCTGTTCATCTGCAAAAGGAAGCCTGTGTGTGAGAGCTTTTATCCCAATTTAGTCCAAGCCCTAACATGTCTTGAGCTCCCCTCAGCTGTTCATACCTAAGTGCTGAGTTCAGCGTCATGCGACCTGCCAGTGCCTTAAAGAGTGCAGGATCACATTCTCTGTCTCTACATCGATATAACTGTAATGTCCACATAGGCTCTTACTTCAAAATTGCCTTTTGCTTCTGAGCTTTTAATGTTGTCTTTCGTTTCCATAAAATGGGCCGCTTTGATACAATCTGTGAAATCACAATAAAATTCATGACAAGATTAATGCTTTCACAAAGCCCCGCTCTGATATAGGTGCTACACTTATAAGTAACATTTCTTAACAACAATGTTAGCACTTCACATTTTTTCCAAAATACTTTTCTCTTTCCAACAAGAAAAGCATGTGTAATGCTGCAGCAAGACAGATGAGAGTGCTTTAAAATAGCAGCATTGAGGTGAAGGTCACATTACCGTGACTCTTTGCTCTCCTGGCAGCTCAGTACATTTGCCATTTACGCTTCACTGCTGACCACGTCCTTGCCATTCTGATTATTCTGCCTTTCAGTTCCAGAGAACTTCTCCTCGTACCCGGAGAACCACAAGCACTCAAGTAGCGTGTAAAAAATGTTATCTGTTGTTAATCTTATGTGTAAGCAGCGCTCTACTGCATGCAGCTTAACACACTTACTTCCCTCACAGCACTAGATCAAAGAGAGCTTATAGACGAGAGGGAACTTTGCACTCTGTCCGATTGTCAATTAGGAAATTACCATGCTGTATATCCGATCAAAGCAGACATTGTGCAGCACTGGCAGGTTTATCATTTGATTAATAAGTCGAAGGAGATTGAAGTTGTTATTGATTCTGTATATTGATCCGAGTTTGGGGTGATTCTTGGGAGAAGATGGATGAATGTGTGTGTTCCTTGTGCAGGTGTGGGATTGATGACACCGCTCAGTACACGGCTGTTGCCGCTAACGCTCACGGCCAGGCCTCCTCTCAGGCTGCGGTGATCGTCAAAAGTGAGTATCAGTTTGTATCAAAAGTGAGTAATCACTTCCTCCAACACAGCAAAACAGCAATCCAAAGAATAATCCAGTCAGAGAAACAAGGCTTACAAATAAGAAGTTCGCAAGACTTCATAAAGAGAGTTTGTACCCCAGAGTTGGAGGTTGACAGGAAGTTGAGTGATTTAGAAGAATAGTCTTTGATATTCAGGGGAGGCGGAGATCTGCTAGTGTGCAGGTGTAACAGCTCAGGTTTCTCAAATACTTAAGTTTAACTACATTTTAAGTACTCATTAATGAATTAGTCAGTGTTCAGAAACTAGATCATCCAACCAATCATGGGTGTGTGACCACATGTACGCAGAAGGGGACGGTAAACACCTTACCAGCTGCCTTGTGACAAAAAAGCAGAATATCGAGATAGCATGCAATGTATAGCAAAATATCACAAAAGCATCAGATCAAATGGACAAGGCACAAAACAAGGTCAAACACAGAAAGTCAACACAAATCTGAACTCAAACAAGCTGTAAAGCCTAACACCAGGGTTAAAATGCATTTGCTTTATATACCAGTTCCACAGGAAATAGGAAATACCATTGAAGAAGTGGGTTTATTATTTGTGGAGGACGCCCTCTGGTGATCTGGTGTGGGAAAAATCTACTCTAGATGACGCAGATACCATATTATGGTGTTTAATAAAGAATAGAAATTGTTCCTGGTAGCCAACTCAGGCTAGAGGACTCTACATACACTCTTCAGAAGTTGCATTATTTTAATAATTTCAGTATTATTGGTGTTTTGGATGTTTTAAACTATTTCAGTAATTTGTTTGCCATTTGTTGTGCACATTTTATAGGGGCCAAAGATGAAGAGAAAGTCTGCCCTTTTTCTTGGCTGCCTTATCAATGTAAGTCTAAAAGCTATTTTGGTAGCATCCACAATAAGCATTTATTGTCTATATACCATTTATAGACACGCTTAAGTTCATGCTCACCTTGTATATGCAAGTTTTACAGCTGTGCCTTTTATCGCAATGCTGTTGAATTCTCAGATCTGAAGGTTTGGTGTCATTTTCTATAACAGAACAACTCTGATGTGAAAAATGTGTTGTTATTCAACAAAGAAAAATGTATACTTGTTGATATGGTGAAGGTTTGTAAAGAAGATTTTTAACATTTATGGAAGGAGTCTCCAGTGTCAGTGTTTTGAAACGCGCAGCAAGTTTTCCACCATAATACACGTCGTGGTTTCTCAGGAACATGACAAGCTGTATTTTTTGTGTTATTAACTTTGAGAGAAAAAGAGAAGCGGGTGAGGGGGAATAGCTGCTATAACATAAATGATAACTTGCCATGTGGATGTTCCTAAACATTTAAACGTAAGTATAGATGGTTAGAAAACACAAACTGTTATTTATTAATAAATGTAAAAAATGTTATCATTGACAAATCGTTGTGGTACTAAAATACTGAAATATTACAAGCATCTTTATTCTACATCATCGTTATTAATATCTGAAAATAAAAAAAAGCTTTTTCATTGTTTTCTTTTAGATGCAATTTTGCCTGAAATTAAATATACAAAGATCAACATCAACTTTTTGGAGACGTTCGATGTGATGTTCGGTAAAGAGGGCGACTGTGTGACTCTGTCCTGTAAGATGACTATAAGCCCCAATCTTGCCAATCTGCAGCCTGATGCCCAGTGGTACAGAGATGGTACAAAACATAAAACATTCAAAACACTTCCTACAACACAGTTTACACACGTTTAGCAACAGAGTATTACTTTATCCTCTTAAATACATACATATTACAGACTGTCTTTACTTAGTAATATGCTTTAAGATGAGTAAGTGAATAATATGATGTCAGTTTAACAGGTTAAAGGTATAATTGTGCTTTTCTACAATCCATAACATGCAATCATACACTGACAACCAGTGAGTTTTACATGTACTTTATTAATGTGTTTTTTTTTCATGATGCTATATCTAAGTCATGACACAGCTTGACATATTCCTCCATTTTGTGACTCACAGTATCACCTCCTCACCTGCTGTTCTTAATAACATGATTCAATTACACCTCTGGTGCACGTCACAGGCATATTTGAAAGGAAGGCTTGTTTTTCATTTACACTTGGGAGAAAAAGACATGACCATGCTGAGCTGCGTCTTTTAAAACATATAGAGCACCTTTTGAAGGAGTCGAAATGGGTGAAAATGGAGTCTGGCGGAGGTGTCGCTAAGCTCACACTGACTCACCTTGCCAAGGATGATGAGGGTCTTTATACCCTGCGCATGGTGACCAAAGGAGGAGACGCAGTGCACAAAGCTTACGTCTATGTGGAAGGTAACAATCTCAAAGAAAGCTCAAAGAAAGAGGACTTATTCCATATTCCTTCCTAATTAAAAGGAAGATAAACATATTTGACCTTAAAGTTGACACAACGGTCTTGCTGTCATTTATATATACAGTACTGTGTATACTAAAGGTCTTAGGCATGAGAAATTCATTTGAAAAGAATGAAGTGAAACATTTCTGAGCGTCAGAATAATCACTATGTTGAGCAGTAACCAGTCAAACAATGGATGAAAAAAATACCATCAATCCATAACTTGCCTTTGGGCTTAAAACTACATGCATTGGGTTTAAATCTGCAAACAGGGTCAAACCTGGTTGTTGTTTTCTTTATAGCTTTTACTTTTTTTTAACCACTGTTAGGGATGTGTGTTTGTGTGTAGGACATCTAATCAAAATGCTCTGTTCCTTGACAAACTATACTTGTACAACGCTGAACCTTTTGTTCATTCATATAGATTTGTTAGAGAAGTATACTGGAGTTACTAAATTACATTAAATAATGAGATCATTTTGCTCGCTGTACGTATTAAGGCTAACAAGATAACAAAGTCTTCATAAGCCTTTCAGAGAGCCATGATTCTTTTACAGATGGTCCCCCTCCAGTTCCTCAGGCCCCTGGAGCCCCCATGGATATTAAGATTCATGACGCGAACAGGGATTATGTCATTGTGTCCTGGAAGCCACCCAACACCACCACTGAGGGCCCCATCATTGGATACTTTGTTGATAGGTGACTGAGCGTCTGAGGCTGACATGTCTGATTACGCTCATGACTAACTTCACTAATTGCTGCAGGTTGCCAGTGTGTGGGAAGGCTCTGAGGAGGTCTCATCATTCACACATATATAAAATAATATATAAAATGGGGAAAAAAGAGTAAAAGAAAAAGGTTTAGAGGCAATATTTCTTTTTAATGCAACTTAAATTTGTGATGGTGCCAGTGGTACCACATTGCTTACACACATTGCTTTAAAAATGTAGGTATTATTTGTACTTAAATACTTTAAATCTTGTCACAGAGATACATGATATAACAGAATATATATTTTTGGATTATAGATCAGCACTCAGAGAGGTTTTCGTATTTTTATTTATTCGCTAGCCGATTTTCAAGACACAAATTGGACGAGCTGCTGCGTAAACAGCAAGCCAGATCTTTAAATAAGACTTTTTGTGCAACCATGTTTTGATTAGTCAGTCCCTACACCAAGAATAATCCATCCAGGAACAGGTTTGTTTGCGTCATCAACCTATGTGATAGAAAGAACCACATATTTTGGAAATAGGGCATTTTTATTAAACGTAACAAAAACAGGCATAGACCTCTTGTTTTTACATTATAATAGTGATCATCTTATTGGAAACGTAACATCCTATGGGATTTGTTTTTTCTGAAGACAGTAAAAAAAGAGTTTAGGTCTGTTATGAGTAAGCGCAATTTGTCTTAAATACTTACGCGTTTTAATAATAGGCTATAATTTTCCCTGACTTTTTAATTGTATGGTGAGATAATGGATGCTTTTAGACAAATAATTTCTTGGCATTTTCCATTTTATCCTCTCTGCTTGAACTCCACGACAGATGTGAGGTCGGAACAGAGAACTGGGTGCAGTGTAATGACTCTCCCATTAAGATCTGTAAATACCCGGTGTCCGGCCTGTTCGAGGGTCACTCCTATTACTTCCGCGTGCGTGCTGTTAATGCACGTGGCATCAGCAGACCTTCCAGAATGTCCGAACCCATCGCTGCAGTGGATCCTACTGAGTTTGAGAGACTTCATGGTAAAAAAATTCATTCATTTCCATAATTATAAATAGTATTCACTTTTGTATGTCAGATTTTGGATTTACTCTTGTTTTTTTGCTTTAACAGCTACGAGGCTCGGTGGAAAACTTGACATTGTTACCTATCACGATGAACTTGAAGGTAGTGTGTATTCACATGTGTATTCACAGTGTGAATTCATTCAATTCTTTAATATATTGCTCTATGCTAACTAACCTCTTTATTAGGAACACCTGTCCAAAATGAGGAGAAACTGTGCTGTCGGTAACTTTTCCTAATATGGCAGGGATGCCCGATGAGTTGGTTTGAGTATTTCAGAAACTCCTGGGATACTCACATACAGCAGTCTCGAGAGATTACACAGAATAGTGCAAGAAAAAAATTGAAAAACTTGTTGAGACAGATCAGATCAGAGGAGAATGATTAGACAGGTTCGCACTGATAGGTAGGCTTTGGCCACTCAAATAACCACTCTTTATAACTGCGGTGAGCAGAAAAGTGTCTCAGAACGCACAACATGCCAAACCTTGGAGTGAATGTGCTATAACAGCAGAAGATGACATTACATTCCTCTCCTGTAAGCCTCTATATGGCCTAGAAAAATCTGGGTAGGCCTGAGTGAAGCTTATCACCAAATGTTTTCTTCAACAGGCTTAGATATTTACAAAATATTGACTGCAAAATGATGTCCTACTTAAAGAGCACCACTAGAGGGAGCTCACTGCATGATTTAACGTAACATCAGTCAACAAACATGAAAGAGGAAGAATATTATTACTACTATTACTTCATAATTCTAATAATTCCCAAGACAAGATTCAGCTCGCAGCAAGAAGGTCCCAGGTTCGATCCCCGGGTTGACCAAGGGTGTCTTTCTGTGCATGTTCTCCCAGTGCATGTGTGGGTTTAATCTGGGTACTCCGGTTTCTTCCCCATGTCAGAGACATGCGGATTATGTCAAGTGGCTACTGTAAATTGCCCATAGCTGTGAATGTAAGTTATATGAAATATATATATATATGAAATGTAAATGTTTCCTAAATCTAGATGTTTAGACCCAAAAATAAGCAAATTAGGAAATAGATATTTTGTTCAGTCTTATTTTGTTTGTTTTGGTTTCTTCTGATCCGCTCTACTCATTATTTCTTGTACGTACAATTTGACCTTGGTCCGTCACCTTTTGTTTTATTTTCACTATTCCTCTCATGGTTTTATCTTGTTTATGTTGTTGCAAAAAACAGTAATTACGCAGGCCATAATTGGCTGACATTCTAGAGGTGCTGATTACTTTATGATGAGAATTCCATCAGGAAAGGGATGTCTGACCATCTGTGGCGCTTTTTCAAACTGGAATGAACACATCAACTGGTGTCAGGAGCGCGTGTGTTTGTGTGGGTGCTTACACCAATATTGCAGATGATGAACTCATTTTAATGGTGTCTATCATAGCTTTGGAAAGCAGAACTGATGACATTGAGATGTTTTCGAGAGGTGTTTATGCATGCGTGTCTGTGTGTGAGAAAAGGATTGAAAGTGAAACGCACCGTTTGGGGCATGCAGTAATTCTGTTTGATGTGATTTGGCTGTAGCTGAGGGAACAGCTCCTGGAGTTCCATCCAAAGTCTACGCCTCTGAGACTGATCGAACATATGTTGTGCTCAGCTGGACCCCCCCGGAGTACCACAACAGGGCCCCCATGTGGTACTACATTGAGAAGGTTGGTACACTTCAGTGTCAGAAAGGTAACCCGTTTGACGCTCACCTAGTCCATATCACTTTCACACTTTAATTTACAATTAACCATCAGACTATACATATAAATGAAGAGGCCCAGTTTAGTGTAAGCTTTTCTCAAATGCTAGCTGGCATTGCTGTGTGACGTAATGGAGTGTTTTTGATGGATTGGTTTAATCTCTGGATGGAAGCCGTTGCTGGCAAAGACTGATAAAATCACAGACTCGATTTTAATCTCACTTTCTACCCCACAATGCTCACTACAACCCCCATCAAATCACTTTCATTGCTGATGTTAACGCTTTAAAGACAGGTATAATTAACCATCCATTTAAATTTGCAAATTGAGAGACTGGAATTACCGTAAGAGTTTCTTGATTGTCAGCTGACACGGCTGGGTGAAGTAATGGAGTGCTTTTCAACGGCTTAGACTCTGGTTGGCAGTAACTCCTGGCAGCGGGTGAACACTCAAGTGCCAGTGCGTTCACCGCGCTACGCCGTCTTCAACCTGGCTGAAGGGAAGGAGTACCTGTTCCGTGTACTCTCAGCCAACATGTATGGCACCAGTGAGATCTCCAAGCCCACTGCACCCATCAAAACTCAAGAACTGCGTGGTGAGAACTTGAACAAAAAGCCATTTTATTTTCCTACCCAGGATATATGTAGTTCACGGTTATGTTATGTTCAGATCAAAATAACAAATTTATTATTTTTATTAACATTCTACTGAATATGAAGCAATGTCATATCTTGATATAACCCTTACACCTTACTCTTAAGAGGATCTTCAGGCTTTTGCATGGTGTGTTTTGTGTGTTTATATTGCTAATAAGTAGGAGGATACTATGTATTGGCTCTTATAAAGTATACAGTACAAGTGCAATAAAATCAAAATGGTGACCTGAATTTCGAGTAAATATACTTAATAAACCCACTATGTGATTTCTAAAAGTTATATTGATAAGAGCGATGCAGTCATGCATTATGGGCTCATATATATATATATATATATATATAGAGAGAGAGAGAGAGAGAGAGAGAGAGAGAGAGAGAGATCAAAAAACAAGAAAAATGTATGATTGTGATTTGTTAATCCTGTTTCAGATGATAGCAACCAAATGATATATGTGTATATCATATACTTTAACTAACTGCACACAAATAAACATAAAGAATGAAGTTGAAACCCCTCCGGCTACACCTCTGCCTGAAGTGTGAGCCAGAAATGGAGGTTGATTCAAGGCTAGATCAGGAGAACAGTAATTAAATTGCCAATGATGCTATAAGCCGTAACAAATGCATGCTCTGAAAGTCATCTGGAAGTTCAATCAGCAGTGGATGATCATTGTAATGAGATTCTCTGTTTCTCCAGGTGTTCCTTCAGCTCCTGGTCAGGTTGTGGCCACAAGAGAAACCGATACATCTGTTCTGATCCAGTGGGCCCCTCCAAAGGAGCCCAATAACCTCATTGGCTATTACATTGACTTGTGTGTTAAAGGATCAAAGAACTGGGTCTCTGCCAACCACAAACCGCACAAGAAGACAGAGTATGTCCTCTAATCTAAACTTTGCAGTGCATATTGCTGAGGTTCTTTTTTTTTTTTTGTCAAAGTGTATTACTTTACTGTGCGTATGCAATTGTACTTTCTGTATACTGCATACACAAATGTGTAGTGAAAAAATCCCAAGCTGGCAGACGTCTTAGTGTGATAAGTGTTTTGGAGCTTTCATGCGCATGTTTCAGTCTGATAGCGGTAAATAGAATGTATAAAAGTATAAATCTGTCGCGACTCCGTCCCTCCCCGCTGCACGGAAGGCTCGCGGCCTTCGTCGCACGCGGCGCGGACGCGCCGCTTCTG